>JAOTQQ010000001.1:55770431-55781059 GCA_026546715.1 Gallinago undulata
CCTCCTCTGGACCCGTTCCATTAGGTCTATGTCCTTCTTATATTGAGGGCTCCAGACCTGCACACAGTACTCCAGATAATGGAGGATGTTTGTGAGCTTCTTGTGTAGGAGGACATGAAAAGTTGTGCCATCTGCCACTACGCAGCTCTTTGATGTGGTTGCATTTCAGCAGTTGTCAAAGGACATCCTGTATGTAGATGTTCAGTTGAAACAACAGTGTGGTGTAAATACCCAGATAGATTACAGATGCTGCATACAAAGCAAGGCAGTGTAAAGACCTTTGGACGGAACTTGGAATAAAGTGCTCTGGAGATTAATGAACTATGGTATCACTTGGGACACTGCTAATCTTCGCACTTCCAAAAGAAAAAGCCCTGGACAGACATAATAAAGGATGTAAATATCTAAAACAGGTTACTGGCAGAAGTGAGGTCTCTAAATCCATGTGCATGAACCTCAAATCCTCCTGTGTAATTCTTCACATACTTACATTTTTATCTGTAACCCACTCCTTGATTTCTATCTTCTTCCTCTGCTATGCGCTGACCTTCCACCAGCTTGGGTGAGTCTAAGACAACCAGTGTTCATCTGCCTAAATTCACTTATAATCCTCAGAGTTGACCTTCCAGAAACCAGTCATATTTGCCTACATCTGACCTCCAAAACATGCAGTTTCAGCCACTTCCATCCAGTAGCGTGGTTAGTGAACAAGGTTCAGGTGCATGCCCATTATCATCTCACAGATCATTCAGTTCATACTCCTCTGGTCTTTTAAAAATGAGCTGTGCCTTGCTGTCCAATTTGGAAAGGACTTGACTTCAGAGAGCGGGTTTGGGTGGTGAATCCTTATCTGACTTGGGTGCCTAGGCTCTAACGGAGTAGTGTATAAAAAAAAAAAAGAACAAGAACAGAGCTGGTTTTCATGCTGGCTGTACTTAGATAGCCCTCCCTACTCAGCACATGGCTGGCTGAATCCTTTTTGAACCACCAAACTGTCTAGCAGCATGCTCAAGTCCTGAGCAAGTAGCTCAGCCTTCATACTATACTCCAGCAACCAGGGCTGTCTAAAAGCCTCCATACACCTTTGAGGCTGTTACTATCTCAGTGGGACCACTCCTTCCCAAAGGGAGTCTCTTTGAAAAGTAAAATGGAGAGAGGAGGGAGAAAAGATTTCAGTGCCTAGCAACAAATGGCATACTACAAAGCATAAGGGCTCTGTTTGGGAACAACAGGCTATGTGTGAGCCTGCTGTATGGTGTTCAGAGAGTTTGAGATTTTTTTCCTGTGACCTGTGCTTGCAACTTTCTCTCTGACCTCATTGACAATAACATCTGGATCTGCCCGCACTCATAGTTCTCTATGGAAGACAGCTAGTGCAACAGGAGAAAGAGGGTTTTCTTTCCCTGTTGCTCTGTTTTGAGGATAGTTTGCAGCTGTGCTTGACTGGAAGGAATTTACAGATCTCATGTATGATGGTCGAGAAACATTTCCTCTCCTGACTTCATCATGTGTATCTTCATACACATAGTGGCTCATAACTGAGAATTCTTCAGTTCCAATCCTAGTGGCAACATACAGAGGGGAAAAATAGATAGATATGGAAGGAATGCTTTTTCTTTCCATCTGCAGGCAAATTGGAGATGGACAACACTGCATCCACCTCAGCAGTAAAAGAGTTAATTATATCTGTGAAGAAAAGTGTGTTGGAGCCTCTCAGTGTTAGAAATAGACCAAACCAGAACAACCAAGTGCTTCAGAGTACATCATCCTTTCAAGTACTGGTGTTGGTGAGATAAGAGATAATACATATTTGAGAGAGAGAGAGAGAGAACATACATCTCTTGTATCTTGAGGGCAGAGCATCTTAGAAATAAATTTAAGGAATAACCTCTCTTCAGGCATGTTATTTCACTCCTGTTGGGAGTGCTTAGCTTACAATTAAGTCTGTGATGAGACAGTGTGGGTGTGTGTATGTATGTACAGCACAAAGCCTATAGTTAGTACACAGAACAAAATGTTTTGTTCTGGTGTCCCAAAGGTACACAGCCTCTCAGAACTCATTAATTTCAGTGGATGTGAGACCTTTCAAAGACCTGGATTCATACAACAAACTTTTCACCACAGGTTTGGGACCGCTCCTTTCATTCTGCTCGTGATGCAGTAGAAACTTGGAAACCAGCTCTGCATCTATTAATCAGCTGCAGCATGAGCCGCTTTTGTGCCCCTAGTGCCTTTTGTGGCAATAGCTGTGATCTATTTAAAGTGCTAAACCTTCAAACTGTAACTCCTTGCATCAGATGTAGTAGAAGCAGATATCCATGGAAGAGAGTGAGTCAAAATGAACTCCCGTGTTGCTGCTCAAAGGCCAGGCTTCATCCCAATCAGCAACAGTTACCCAACTCCTGTCACTGAAGATGGGCTTTGGCTCCTCCTTTGGTGGTTTGGGGGTTGGAGCGAGGTGAGGTTTCCTGGGGAACTTCCGCTGCAATTTATATTCCCTGCCTCATATTCACCCTCTTTCATTTATTCCCCTCAGAGAGCATTCAAGGAGAAGGAGACACTGCTGTTCCTGTAACATAGCTCCGCATCCTTATAGACGTCATGGCTAAACCCATGTGGCATGACTGCCAGCCTCAGTCCTAAGTCAACAGCAGAGTCAGTCTCAGCTCAACAGGTGGTCCTTAAACATGAACTTTAAAGCTGCACAGGTGGGTGAGTGTTGTAGGAAACCGGAGGGGCTCAGCCAGGTCCTTTTACAGGAGAACCTGCTGAGATGTTTTGGGGTTTTGGTTGATTTTTTTTTTTTTTTTTAAATTTACTAATCACATTATTTAACTCTCAAACTCTGCACTAGACTGACTGGTATCAGAACTGGCCAAGTGCAGGGTTTCTCTGCTTGGTGGGGTACCATGGAGAGCTATTAAGAATTCTGGATAGTAAAGGTTTGGCTACAAAATCCTACGTAAACCATGGCTCATATTCTTCAGAGTTGTTCCAACTTAGGCTGTTCCCATTGGGATGAGACTGGAGCAAATGGAGAAAAAAGCAGAAGTGGTACTAGGTATGCACTGTGAAGGCAGAGTGATGTCCTTGTGTTGTGTCATGACCATGTAACAAGTGGTGTCTCTCAAGGGTCCATATTAGCACCAATACTATTTAATATTAATACTATTTAGTACAGAGTGGGATTGAGTGCATCCTCAGCAAGGTTGTGGGTGACACCAAGCTGAGTTGTACAGTTGATACACTAGTGGGAAGGGGTGCCATTCAGAGGAAACTTGACAAGCTTGAGAAGTGGGCCCATGTGCATCTTACGAAGTTCAACAAGCCCAAGTGCATTGTATCTGTAGGAATAGATACCATAGCACAAAGGACTTCAAAGAGTGATTCAAGCAGGTGGAAGGTGTCAGGATTCAAGGCAGGTTGGCTTGGTTACAGAGCAGCTGTGGAAATGAGATGAAGATTCAACAAACTGAATTCAGTCACTGATAAAAAAAGATATGACAGACTGAAGATTAGCTTAGTTATGAATTCAACTCAAAGTTTATGGAGGGAAATTCTTTAGCTTTTCTATATTGAAGGGCAGACAAGATGACCTCAGATGTTACAGAAGATCTCTACTACTTCCGAACAAAAAAAACACCAAAACAAACCAGTTTTTCTAGTTTAAGATCAGAAGGGCCACTATAGCACTTCCAGAACTGTTGACTGAGTTAACCTGGAGAGGACAGAGCACTGGATGCAGACAGAGCACTGGATGCAGACAAAGCAGCAGATGTGGAACAACTCCCTGTGTTTTGTCCAGGGCACATTTTCACCGATGTCATAAAGAAATAATAGACAGTTTGAAGTCTTATTCTGTGGGAAATTTTGGAGTAAATGTTGCAATTCCCTTTATTCTCTCAGATTTTAAGGAAAGATTTTTATGTGAATTTGTGATGGAAAAGGAGAGGAAACAGAAGGACAGGTATTTTCTCTAGAAGGTACCACACCTCATGCCATGCCATATGGCAGCCCGTATTACACCACTGGGGTAGAGAACTGTAACCTCTGAGAGAAGCTCAAACCCAGACTTGGATCCTGGTTTGATGGGAGGCTGCTCTCTAGTCTAAAATAGCCTTTTCTTTGGTACAAACAGCAGCATCACCTAAGAAACATATAGGCAGGAGGCAGGAGGGAATTTGCCTTCTCTAAAGAATTTAGAAACAAACTTCTAAGTAGATCACATGAAAGAAAACTGCATGGAAGAGTTTATTTTCCTTACGTCTTTACCTTTCTCGTTTATTTCAGAGTACACAATCAATTCCTTTGCCAAACCTGACCTAACAACATTGTTATCTTTGAAGAAAAGAACCAGAAAAAATAATCCAAAGAAGATAACTGCACTTGTAAGATACAACAAACATGCTGGGGCAAACATGAATGTTGTGTGACGGGTGCTGAGTTATACATATGATTTTTGGTCGATACTGTCAGAACAGACTTCACTCCACATAGTAGATATGATGGGCGGGATTGCCACATTTGCAGTCAAGCAAAACAGCATCAAACCATTCTCTGGGGAGAGCAGTGCTCTTACTCTCTCAGCCTTCGCTCATTACATTGAGTCCAATGACTAAGAAGGTCAAAACCAATTCCTTCAGAAATGAAGGCACCAGACCTTTCTTAAGGGTCTCTGCACTTCAGGTCTAAGGAATAAAGCTTGAGAACTTATTTTCACCATCTTCTCTTCCCAAGTTTTGGGATCCTCATCATTTCTCCAAATGTAAGCTGAGGTGAGCACAGAGGACAGTATCTGCCTGATGGCTGCTCGCAGGGATTTTTATTTTGCTGTCCCTCTTGCTTTGACCAGAAGTTCCATGCTGGCCCATGGAAACCCTCCTGTAACACTGCCAAGGCAAGCTGCTCACAGATGAAGACCTTACTGCTATCTAATTTCCCAGTTGAGAATTTGCCCGCCTGGCATACACAGCAAAAGAGTTTAGTTACCAGGCTTTAGTTTAGTTTCTCAGGCTTTTAGTTACCAGCACACCACCGGACTTCACAATGGTAAAAGCTGTTTTCCTTGAAAAACATGAGGTTTTGCAAACTGACAAGTGCTAATCTGAACCATTTGTGTCAGAAAATTCCTCCCAGGCCCACTGGGAAAGCTGGGCTGCTGGGAGCCCTGCACCGTCCTCAGCCTCGGGGCAGGGGGGGTGTAGAAATGCCTGGCCCCAGGAGCCACCATGTTTGCACAGCTGCGCTCCCCCAGCCTGGGGTGCAGGGAGGGTGGGAAGAAGGCACCTCAATGCCCTGAGTTATGCGTGGTCTTGAGGTACTTTATGTCAGGGGACCACTTTCAACCCAGCTGCACTGGGGTCATGGCAACGTTTTCCACTGTCACAGAAAAGATGGAAAGTCCTTCGCTGGTATTTCCAGGGGACTGGGAGAGTGCAGGGCAGAGGTGGGTCCCCTGCCTCGGCGGCCTCTCACTGGTGGGGAGGCGCCACAAGATGGCGCCCTGGCACCTCGTGCCCCAACGACGGCCGCAGTGGCGGGAAGGCATGGCGGCTGCAGGTACCAAGCCCGGCTAGGCCCTCACCCCACAGTCCCCCAGCACCCAGACGGTCTCCCTAGTTGTTGACTTGTCACCACAGCTTTTTGTGTTGTTTTTTTTTTCTCCATTATTTTTAAAATTTTTTTCCTTCCCCTCCCGCCCCGTGGAGCTGTGCAGAGGTCTCTGGAAAATGCACTGTCCCATCCCTCCTTCCATCCCTCTGGTGCCCACATGTCCCCACCAGGCGCAGCTGGAGCCCCTCTCCTGCACGCTGGACACTGTGGAGCCACTCTGGCAAAAGAGAAGCCCAGCATGGATTTCAGGAGGCGGGTTGACTTTAGGATAATGGCTTCCCATGGGTTTGTAAACTCCTAAATATTTCTGAGGTTACTGGCAGGGGGCTTTTCCCTTACCTTTCTTGCAGTAATCACAAGGTGGCCCCTGGTTGTTGGGCTGGCAACAGCCCAGGGGGAGCAACTGCAGGGAGGGCCATCAGGCCCTGGTCACATGCTGATATCTAGGTGGCTCAAATTAAGTGTGGTGAAGACAAAACAAATCTCTTCCTTCCCATCCTCAGGCACCTTTGCCCTCACCACTGGCCTCTCCTGCATTTGTGATTGTCCTGTACCAAAGTTTGTGTGTTGGTGGATCAAGGAACAAAGAAATACAAGAGGGTTGAAATCCTGTTGAAAGCTGGTGCCAAAAGGTTGGGACAACGTGAGTCCAGCACTACTCTCTTCAGCCCAGTCCTCCTGCAAAGCGTGTTTCTCCAGAAGGCTTTTCAATTCCTGCAGGAGGCCTGAGGAGGATGGGGACCATCACCTGCATCCAACTCCATCACTCACTGAAGAACAGTAATCAAAACGACGGGTTGACATAGTGCTTTGAGACATTTCTTAGAGACATCTTTTCCTTGTTAGAGGTCATTTGATTTGATGCTGGGACTCTTAAATATACTTTCTCAGGGGTGTGAACTAGACCATTGCACTAATCTCATCTCAAAACTTTTTGCTGCTCTTTATGATCCTTAAGAGCATTGGAAAGCTTGGGGGGGGGGGGGGGGGGCTGGTTTTGAGGTCTTCTGTGTGCCTCTGCAGCTTCCCTTAAAAGTAGTTCTTGGAGCCCTTGAATTATAATGGCACATAAGGCTTTGGGGCAAAAGATGGAGTGGAAAATGTGATAGCTGTTCTGCTATTAAAAAAACAAAAACAAATAACAGAGACTGTTCCTTCTACGTAGGGGGTTTGGTGTATAGGAGTTTACTGACTCAGTTAAAAATAAACCAATCCCAAACTGACTGACATGAAAAGTCAGTTAAAAAAAAAAAAGCGCTTATAAACTGTAGGAAACAAAATGATTTTTAGAAACATATTTTCCCTTAATTGGGCATCTGTTTCTGGATGGAGCAATTTGTGTATGGAATCCAGCCGTATGGCTTTTGTTTGACAGTGAAATGATCAGTTCCTCAAAGTGTGAATATCACATGGAGAACCCCATCACTGCCTCAAAAAGGATTCCTGCCCTAGTAGGGCTTTGTCAGCAATTGACAGAGAGTGCAGAACCAAGCTGCGTTGTAATCCCTAATTGTATGTCATAACATAATGGCCTTTTAATGGTAGTGATGGCTTTGTGGGTTGTAGTTAGAGCCCCAAGGAAGGGGTGGACTCCCACGTGTTAGGTGCTGCAAAGGTTGGCGTAATATAGGATATGTTGCTTTTACAGATTTTACAGGAAAGGCAAGTTGAGGTGGGTCTGAGTACAGGCAGGACAGGCAGCTGCCTTGGGCAGCAGTCTGCTAGAGAGACGTAAGGCAGCCCAGCCTATGCAGCTGACCTTGCCTTCACCAGGACTCTTCAGGCTGGCTGGGGCTCCCACAGACTTCGGTGTCGGGGTTGATGACTAATGCTGGGAAGAGCAGCTGCTGTCCCCAGTACTTTCTTTCTCCCAGTGAGTGCAGGAGTATCTACCCCATCCCTTAAGAGATCTCTCCCAGTCCTCCATCTCCATCTCCATCCTCTCTCCTTAACTCCTTCATTCCCACAGCAAAATTGATGTGTCCAGGCTCCTCATCCCACAGATGTCAAAGCTCATGAGACTTTAATGATATTGCTCTTTTAAAAGCTCAGTCCAACCAGATTGCAAACCTTCCCCACTCCCTTCCTCCACTCTGATCTCGCTGCCATCAGTGGAAGTGGTAGGTTCTCAGCGTCAGGCATGCCCACTGTTGTTTGACTTCCAGGTGTCTCTTGATATTGGTATTTGGGCTTCCCTGAACCCTTTTGCAAGCATGATTTAGCCTCATAGTGTCTATCTCAATTATATTAACAGCCTAGTTTTGCAGAAGGTGAAACTCATATACCAATATAGTTAAATCTCTGTCCTATTGTAGACAGGACTTTCCCTCCTTTTGCTCCAAAAGTCCTGACTCCAAATGCATTGAATAACCACTAAGCAATACTGACTGTTACACTCCAGTCTAAGGCACAAATTCCCTTTCTTCATCCTCAATCATATTTAATTTGGCACCCTCCAACCCACCTCCCAACTCCATAACATGCAAATTAACCCTCCACACAGGATGGTGACCACAACTCCAATTCCCAGGCATGCTTGGGCTTTGGAGAGATTCCAGTTTAGATCTTTGCAGCTCAGCACCATTTCTAGCTACCACGTCACCTCTCCTTAGACCAACCTTTAGCAAAAGCCTTCTGCATTGAGCTTCCAAGATGTTGGCTGTCAACATGCAGACATGAAAACCAGCCTCCCACCTCCCTCCCCCTTCCTTCCCTGCATCTGTATTATACTGCAGCGTCTCTTGGGCTCATACCACGTGGAGCTAATCCTATAAAAATGATCTAGCTGTCTCTGGCAGATGGATATTGATCACTTGCCTTCGCAGGGACCCCCCACAAGTAGCGTAATTTCCCAGTGTATTACCCCACCCTCTGACCCTGGACCGTTTCATTGCCAAGACATCTCACTCCTAAAATCAACCTACCTTCTCTCTTCCTCTCCAGTAAACTAGACCATTTTTTTCTTATAAGAAATAAAAGGAGCCGTGAGTCCTTCCAGGGAAAGATGTTTTCCTCTCCTCCCCCCTCCACCTACATGGCATGAATCTTAGGCTGTATTTCATAGGTTTGATTTGAAGAAAATTTCTTACTGCTGGCAGAATCTGCCTCCACACCCTCTCTGCTCATTTGGTGAGTGACAGTAATCAGTGGTGTGGGAGGCAGGGACAATATCAAGCACTGAGCTGATTGACAAGTCTCACTCAGAATGTACATGTACCCTAATAGATATGTGAGGGTGAAATAGAGTGGATCTATCAATCTCTTTGTATCATTGCCCATCGCTGGCTGTGGTTCACTGTGGTTCTTCATTGAAATTAATGGTTCACTGAGTGGAGAAAAATAAACAAAGCAAAATTCCCCCCCACCCCCCCAAGCCCTATTTAGTGAATATTTTTGGGTTTGGGTTATTTTTTTTTCTCCTGCTAAATGAGCAAATGCCTCCATATTAATCACAATATGTAATCAACATGAAAAATCAGGCCCTGCTGGGCAGGGAAAGATACTTTGAATTATCTCAGCAGGAGAGCTGGCACTAATTTACTGCTGTTGTACTCCAAGTACTTCTGATACAAAAGATGAATGGAGTTGAATGTTTGTAACTTGACTTCCAACTACATCTAGGCTTTTTGCATAGCATCAGCAGGGCAATGTAAATTGGCATGAGACCCCTGAAGCACAGTTGGAGTCAGCAACCTAGTCCTGTAGGACCTGCCCTCATGCCTCATTTTCTTTTCTTTTTGAGCAGTCTTCCTTCCCTCCTCCCCATCATCTATTTTTTTTTGCCATGCCAGAGACCCAAGTGTAGAAATCTTCTGGTGTTTCTCTGCAGTACCCTCCAAAAGGGTGAGTTTTATGCCTGTTCTAGTTTATTTCCATGACTTTGCCAGTGGGCCATTTTGTAAGCTGAGAGAGCAAGCTGAAGGAAGCAGCCCTAGCTCTGTTTATCAATGCGATGTGAAGGATGATGTTTCATACTACAAGCAGGTTACATTGGAGGTATTTCCAAACCACGTAGACTTTTCTGCCCTGGTTCTTGAATGGTACTGTAGGCTAGAGTTGTACTAGAAAATTAAATGCAAGATCTCTCTCTGGCACTGCAACCAACTGGAATGTAAATGTCTGCATTCACTCCATTAAACCTCATCACCCTCCAGAAGTGGGTGGTTGCCTGCAAATTCCTTGTGAAGAGTTATTCCTGGCCTGTGCTAAATCACAAGGGACACTTCCTTGGTCTGGGTCAAAACTGGGACAGGGAATGTACTAACAATGTAACATTATGGGTTCTGGAGTCTGGTAGATGCCCTGGCAGCATTTACTTTATTAATATAGTCATGGCCTTTGGGTATTTGATTTTGTAAAACTTCTAACTGCCACATTTTGCCATTTCTGTGAGGAGGCAGGAGCTGGGAAGCTGCACTTCCCAGGCTGGGGGAAGAAGTCAAGACTTCTAGCCAAGGATGAGACCTATACTTCCAAGAGGTAGAGTGCCACTTTAAC
The DNA here is from genome assembly GCA_026546715.1 of Gallinago undulata. Lineage (NCBI taxonomy): Eukaryota > Metazoa > Chordata > Aves > Charadriiformes > Scolopacidae > Gallinago > Gallinago undulata. The sequence continues at coordinate 55,780,542 of JAOTQQ010000001.1, forward strand.
TATTGTTCAGCTTCTCAAGTTCTCTGGTCAGATATAAAAGAACAAGTCTTTGGGAGTCTTTGGGCTATTAGCTTCCAGTGTCTTTGGTTCACACTCAAGATCAGCACCTCCAGCTTTTTGGGTTTGCATCAGATTACATGTTAATATGGGCTCACCTGGCAAGATGTTCTCACAGCTAATTTGGAGACACAGACACTTGTGATACCTCACATGGGCGTTCTTTCACATCAACCCAGCAAATCATAGGCCATTGGTGGTCAGCTACTACAGCTGGCCTGAAGTCAAACCCTAGACCCCAGGAATAGCAGTACTGGTCTGTTAGTTAAAGGAGACATCTGGCATACTCATCTCCTTAGATATGTTTTTGTTCATCTGAGTTTGCTTCCCAGAGTTTCCTTTTTTTTCCCTCAGAATTACTTCTGATTGAGTTGAAATGCCCTTTCCTTTCCCCTTCCCTTCCCTTCCCTTCCCTTCCCTTCCCTTCCCTTCCCTTCCCTTCCCTTCCCTTCCCTTCCCTT
>JAOTQQ010000001.1:55781500-55862506 GCA_026546715.1 Gallinago undulata
TCCCTTCCCTTCCCTTCCCTTCCCTTCCCTTCCCTTCCCTTCCCTTCCCTTCCCTTCCCTTCCCTTCCCTTTCCCTTTTCCTGTCTTCTTCTGATCAAGACAGTGTAGCCTGCAGACAGCCCGCAGAGCTCTGGAATGTCTCTCCTGGGTCACTGTGTCCATTTCCTGACTGCAGCAGCCTATCATGTCACACAAGCTCCTTTATAATGCGTCAAACTTATCTTTAAAAATAGTCAGGCTTCTTGTCTCTGGCCTCCGGAGCAGAGGCAGAAAATGAAACTTTTAAAACTATCCCAAAGAAACATTTCCTGTCCAAAGGACAGACTTCACCCAATAACAGCTTTGTCTGCTTCATTTTTCCCAGTTCCTGCACACTTTTTTGTGCATTCTCTTCTCTCCTCTCCTCCTTCCATGCTTAAGAAAGTAAATTAACTCAAGCTGTTTTGGGGGAACCTGAACTTTTGCAACCTCTTGGTCTGATCTTTTTCAATATGCCCAGCTACTCCCTCTCTGCCCCTCCTGGCTAACAGGCAGGCAGTGCATCCCACCATAGAGCAGTTTCTGGCGAAGTGCCCATGTTCAGCTGGAGTCATGTCAAGGCAGGGGCCACTTCAACATTTCCTGTCACAGTGGACAACTGTTGAACGAGTTGTCATGTGTCAGGCCTTTGTGAGGTTGTGACCTTGCTGGCGTCGTGTCAAAGACCGGTGTGTCCCTAAAGTTACCCGGCTAGCTTGTTAGTGTGGTGCCAACATACATATTCTGATCTCTCTGAGGCTACTGACCCCAAAGCTGTGGACACAGCTGTGCTTTTCTGTAAGCACCTCAGGATTAGGCTGCTTGAACAGGGCACAGTTTATTCACTAAGCTTTGCATAACTGGCCTTACGTAGCACCGCAAAGCTTCCACAGTGCTCTCTTTTTGACTTCTCGCTTCTGAAGTTAAAGTGATTTTGGCTGGCTGTACACCACAATGGACTTGTTGGAGCATGCCGTGCATCTCTTGGAGCATACCACAAATCCCTTTTAGATCATTCACCCAGGTTTCCTCTCTGCAGACCAAAAAAGTGTGGGTGACTAGCACATGCCTAATATGGGACATGGATGGGATAAGCAGTGTGGCATGGAAATTCAAAAAGACTCCTGTAATCTAGGCTTACTCTTTACAGTACAGTTTCTAATACTTTGCTTGGCACCAATACTTACTTGGGTGAAGAAGGGCAAGCCAGGGGAAGACTCTCAGTATTGGCAGTCAATTGTGACTCGTCATGACATGAAATGACATCTGCTGGCTTTGTGAGATGGGACACAACATGTTGCAGAGAAGAGTCACTGTGCCATGTGTATAAAAAGCCCTTTACCTCCTCAGCCATCTCACTAGAAGTGCCTGAAGGGAGTAGGCTATGGGAAATACATCTGTTGAGATCCTGGTAGCAGCCTTGAGCATACATGCGATATCATGGGCTTAAAGCCATCAGGCAGGCATGAATGTGGCACTGCAGTACACACCAACATGCAGCTGGAGAGGACAACCAGAGCACAGGAGATGACATGTAAAATGCGGAATACTTGGCAGTATAGACACAGCTCAACAGAGCCATTTGGTTTCCTTTTGATTGTGGCTGAGCACAAAAGAAGAAAAAGAAGAGGAAGGTTTCACCTGAAGTTGAGGAGGACTAGAAATAGCAGGTGCTATCTTTCCCTCTCTGGACTTTTTGTGAAAAGCTGGAGGGTAACAGAAGAGGACAAGACCATTCTAGAGAAGAATAGCAGCTGACACAAGACTTAGAGCTAATTTAGAGATAATTTTCCCACTCACTTGCTAATGCCTTCCTACTGCCTCAAAGTGTTTGAGCACCCCCTCTACTCTGCACTGGTGAGGCCACAACTGGAATACTGCATTCAGTTCTGGGCTCCCCCTTTCAAGAGAGACAGGGAACTACTGGAGAGAGTCCAGCATAGGGCAACAAAGATGATTGAGAGATTGGAACATCTCCCTTATGAGGAAAGGCTGAGACAGACAGCTGGGACTCTTTAGCCTGGAGAAGAGAAGGCTGAGGAGAGACCTTATTAATGCTTACAAGTATCTGAAGGGTGGGTTGAAGGAGGATGGAGCCAGATTCTTTTTAGTGGTTCTCAGTGACACAGTGGACACAAGCTGGAACATAGGAAGTTCCATTCAAATATGAGAGAAAACTTCTTTAGGGTGGGGGTGACAGAGCCCTGGAACAGGCTGCCCAGGGAGACTGTGGAGTCCCCTTCTCTGGAGATTTTCAAGACCTGCCTGGATGCAGTCCTGAGTAATGTGCTCTGGGCAACCCTGCTTTAGCCGGGGAGTTGGACTAGATGATCGATCTCTAGAGGTCACTTCCAACTCTGACAATTCTGTGATTCCGAGACCCCACATGCCTTTAGTCAAAAACAAACTGGCTCTTTTAGTTGTTACTGCTTCAGATTCTCCATTAGCCAGCGAGAGAAAAGACAGTGGCATGGAACACAGACCAGCCAAACCCATGTAGGGACACAGATGACAGATTATGTTTGGACCTTCAGCCTCTCTTTTGCTTTAATGCCTGGTTGACAAAAAGATACCATGGGAAAAAGATGCAAAAACATTTCACTCTGAAATATGTTCCTTTTCTCAGTTCTTTTAAGAAACAGCAAGCTTCTCTTCTGTCTTTTTTTTTTTTTTTTTTTTTTTAATGTAAATGAGTGGGAAATCAGAAGGGCCACTCAGACAGTTCTTGTTTTACTAAGAAAACCTTCCCTACTCAAGCACCTCTCATGAAAAATCACTTATCTTTTCAGTTTTCTCTTTCAGTGGAAATTTGGTTCAGAACAATTTTCCTCCTGATAAATCTCAGTCCTTAAATGCTCCCTCTTCAGGGAACAATTTTGATAAAGTTGAGAAAGTGCTTAAGTGAGCCTAAGCTCATCTAATTTTCAAAAGTCAATTCAGAGTCCGAAGTGTCATGGAAAATCAGCAAAACTCAAGGCTCCTTAATTAATGAGGTGCTTCTAGACATTTTGCTCTTTGGCAGAATTCTTGTCTGACAAGAGAAAATGTGCTAGGGGAGATGTGTCAAGTCCCAAGAAGAAGGGATAGAAAACTTCTCTAAGTCTCTCCCTTCCACCAAGAGCATTCACTTCTAAGGATCTGCTCACTGTCTAGCACAGTAAAATGTCCTGCTGTTGCTGGGATGCTCTCCATCAGCTGGGCTCTCTATCATCAGGAAGGATTTTACTATCCATCTAAGGGAAGACCTTTCTCTGACGATCATGCTGTGGAGGGCGGAAACAAAGTTCTAGGATACTGTGAACAGTGTTGCCAAAGCCTGTGCCAGAGGTATTCCTTGCTAGGAGATCAAAGGCAAATAACAGCTTTTGTGTGGGCTACAGCAGTACAAGAGGGACACTAAAGAGAATCTCAATCCGCTCCATGATTTTTCACTGCTTTCAACTTTAAATTCTGTGAGCAGCTAAAAATGTCTTCGGTTCCATCAATTTGTGTTTCAGAGGTGGGTACACACCCTGCTTCTAGCAGCATATGACCTATATAGCTATATATATCGTATCTTTCCCCTGAGAGCTATGTGAAGTCCCAGCATGGCTCACAGGCTGGAGGGGAGCAGACATCCCTTGAGGCATCACCTGGTTTCTAGAGGACAGGGTAGTCAGCAGGCCTTTGCCATGACTTGGCATGGCTGTTTCACTTTCTTGTGCTGCCCAGATTCAGGTTTGACAATAACCATATGTAAGGCATGTGCACTGCCTGTCACAGGACACAGTTCGGTGTTAGGTCTGGACTACCATGAGCCACAGATGGCTTGGGGCTTGCACAACCACAAGACTACCAACACAGCTCAAAGGTGCTACCTAAGAGATCTCTCCTTGGCAAGACTGCTAGGAACCAACGCAAGGAACCAGTGCAAGAATAATAAAGAATTTACTCATCCCATGAACATTTTGGAAACAGTGCATAGCCCTTTATATCTGCTTTCTCTGTTGCAGTAAGTCCAGCTGCAGGAAGAGCACTACTATATTATACTTGATCTTGGTGCTGCTACTGCCACAATGTAGTAGTTACAAGGTCTCTACAGATATATTTGGCTCTCAGATGTTAATTAGGGAAGTAGTGGATTAATATTGCAGATTCTGCCCTGGCCTTTGTGTATATTGGGACTTTCTATTTGTTGTGCCATTGTGTATTGTCTGGTATAATTGGGTCCTCCTCTGTGGGCAGGGCTCCATAATACAAATAAATACCACCATGACTAATGACAGAGCTTGTGTAACTGCCCCAAACTCGACAAAAGTTGCAAGCACTCTGAGTCAGTGCCATTGTGTAAGGGGATAGTTTCTGCTTTGGCAGTGTTGTGGACAGCTGGAATTGTTCTCTCTGATAATTGCCAATCTGGATTTCTCCCAGATGGCAGCATCTCATAAAGGGTATCTGAGAAGAGCTCTGGTCTGCTCTCTAATAAGGCTCCACAAGAGAGCTGTTCATCCCTGTCACCCCTTATCCATTGCCTCAGGCAAACCTCCATTCAATTTGCAGAATAAGTCTTTGCTCTGTGATTATTTTTCCTTTTTATTTTATTTCTTTTTAGAAACTTGTATTTATTACCTTGGCAATGAGCCACCCAGCAAGGAACAAACTGTTTTGTGACAGAAAACATGAGACACTCTGCCCTGGACCAGACAAAATCTCTGCCACTGATCTTCCCTATGCCATCCTCTAACCTCCCAGGATGCGTTTAACATGGCTGTGTTTCCCTGTGACAATCATGTCTGCAGCAGAGTGAGAGTGAAAGGAGAGGTTACGCTGTGCATCCACCCAAGGGTCCCTGAGCAAAAACCTTTCTGCAGCACACTGCCGTTTAGCACACAGGTATGTAATGATTGAAGAGCAGGGGGTAGCCAGTGTGTAATTTTAATCCTGAGGCTCCTGAGACTTGCCAGCTCAGCGGTTGCTGAGAAGAACAAGACTGAAGGTAGTGCAAAAATTGGGGATTATGCAAAACGTAATTGCTCTCCTGTGTAGCTGGCACTGCAGCAGCTCAGCTCCTGATTGAAGTAATATTTGTTTCCGGTCTGCCTCTTCAGCTTTTAACATGTTTATCCATCATTTCAATACCCAAGTGCCTCAGAATATAGAAGGTGTTTATCATCTCTTAGCTTTCCTGTGACTGCTATTGACCCTCTATCAGGGATGGGAAACCAAAAAGCTGATTTATGTAAAGAGTTTGGAAACTGGTGGGACTGTTCCTACAGGCTGTTAAATCTTTGACCTGAAGAGTAAGACAGAAACCCGTGGTACCTAACACCCAATTATTTTAGCAACCTTAACTTATTTTAACTCTGAAGCTCCTGGGAGCTTTGCAAAGACACTGAGGAATTAGGTGGGATCTATCACAACACTGGTGGTAGTGGGGTCTGAAATGCAAGTTCTGGCTCCACTTTGTGGAGTGTGTCTCTTGTGTTTCTCTTTTGCTTTGGTTCCCACAGGAAGACCACAACTCCCAGCTGAATAGAATTGTGCAGTTTTTCAGTTAAGGTCTCAGTGTGTGAAGGAATTATTTCTTGGAGTAATATTCAGTGGTCTCGTGTGAATTGGTGCTGTGTGCTAACTGCTGAAAGCTGCATGCTTGTGACAGGACACTCTATTTGAATAAATACAGTCCATGTGAAATTCCTACTTCAAGAGCCTGGAGGGAAGGAATCATGTGGAGAGAGGGAATTTGCTTCCTTTTAGGTCAGAGTGATGTGAGGACAAATATTCAAGTTGAAATTTATTTTCATTTATGTCCTTTTACTTTGCTACAAGATGTCCTGAAACAGAGTGACCTCATCCCTCCTTGTCTTCATGTTTAATCTGGACTAATCTTAGTTATCCATCCCAGCCGAAACATAGGACACATTTGCATAAATCATTCACCAAATACTTCTGAACAATAAACAAATGCGCAAGAAACTGTTCATAGACAATTCACCAAAGTAGCTGTTTGCTGCAAACAGCAGAAAATCCTTGCTGTTTGTCCAGGGATCTTTGTGGAAATGGTCTAAAAAGCAGGGTCTGTCATCAGAAGTCCTGTCTCTACTGTTAGTGTTCTTGCTGGAGGGGACCAGTGAACTACCGACCCTCCACCTGGGGGGATGGGAGCATGCAGTGAGTACAGGAAGCCTGAGGAAATTTCTTTGAAGCAGTCTTGGGATCAGGCTCCATCACAGAAACAAGTTTGGGGGATCAAAATAACCTACTGGCTCAGCCACTCTATTTCACTGGCAACACCATTACCCCCATTGGCTATGTACATTTCAGTGTTTTCACAGCGTTCTCTGAATAGGACTTTCATGACATCTCTTAGAAAATTTGCCAATTGATTCCACTGCCCTAAAGTCTACACTGCTCTTTTATCTATGATTTCCTGCTTAATAATCTTGTTCCTGCTGAGGTATCCCACTGTCCAGCTCTAAATAAGGTGCTATCTCAGTTGTCATCTCCACCTTTCAAACACATCTAGGGGTTTTCAGCCAGCCTCTCTCAGGCTTTGTTTACCGACATGGCACAGAGTTCATTCCTTTCAGGCTTTTCTTAAAGGCTCACTCAAATCTAGGCTCATATCCCTCTAGGCTCATAAAATGTTTTTTCTTGCTAGTCCTTGGCCTCCTTCCAAATTGTCAATAACTTTCTAGGAACACGATGCCTGGGACTCGGGACAGTTCTGCATGCAATGGATAGCCAATGATGGTAGGGGCAAGGAAAGGTTGATCATGTTGTCTGATGTTGTCATGAGAGCAAAAGGAAATGTTTCTCTGGGAAGTCTCAGGCTCTGACTGTACCAGCTGGCGGTCTGTGAAGACACAGGGAAGAAAGAAGTTGGGCAAGGCTCACAGCTCTCACCAGACCTGAATACAGAAGTCGGGTTGTGTTTCCCAGGTCAGGTACTGTGCCAGGAGCAATGGCCCAGCTTACAATAATATCATGGAAATTACTTTCTTATCTGTTGTAGCATATCCATCCCATCTTTACCAGACATATTGAGTGGTCTACGAGCTGTGTCTGGCTGGTGGTCTTTGTTTCTCCACATAACAGAAACTAAAGAGAGGAAAACTTCCCATGAGGACTCAGAGGGGAAAGATCTAGGGCACAGCCACTGCTACTCATCTCCCCCCTGCAAATTCTCTGTTCTTTCTGAGTGGAAAAAAAAGGCTGTTGCTATAGAAACCAGTGGGGAAAATGTACATTATATCACGTTTTATATATTTTTCCAAGGAGAGCCTTTAATCTGAGCTTGCCACCATGTACTTTTACAGAAGCAATAATGCTAATAAAACCCCTAAGAGTAATAGTGATTTCAAATCAAATCAAATAATCATCACTTACTTTAAAAACACCTGTGCCTGTAGTCTTCTGCCCTAGCCATGACCCTGGGACAGGGCTAGCAAGGCAGCCCACAATATGGTACATGACAGGAGGGTAAATCTAAGGCAGCAAAAGTTGTGATGAGAAGTTGAGGGTGGGTCCTACACAGTGGTAAGCGGTGGTTAACATTTGAGGAAGGACAAAAAAAGCTAAGTCAAATGTCTTCAGATTTGACTTGTGTGTAGAGAAGGATGAAGTAAGGGTGAAAGGTACATTTTGTAGCATACACTCTAGCCTATCTTTTCTTTACCCACTGAATGCCCTATTGTCGTCCTACCTTTGTGAGCCCCCTTCTGAAGCTCTTTTCTGCTGCCCTTTTAAAAATTATCCCACCATTTCCTACTTGCCTTTGTGATAATAACAAGCCCTTTGGCCTCCCAAATAATCAGACCTATTGCACCCTGGGGTCTCAAGGAGATAATGTTTATTGTGAGACTGCACCATGAAAGTCTGTCTCTAGTGTTAGGGTGGCCTGGTGGCAACAGTCCTCCTGGGGATCCTTCAGAACAGAAGCCTAATTTAGTCTTCTGGATACCAAAACAGGCTTTTGCTCTGCCCTTCCAACCCTCAATTTATTTTTTACTTAATTCACCACGACCACTATTTCCTTCCTGATTTGTACTGGCCCTGTGGCTTCATTAGATTTTTGTCTTTGTTTATAGTAGGCCCTAAAACCTGTTGACTTGTAATTTTGTCAGGGCAAGGACTTTCTTGCTGTGTAGAGCAATGTACAAAATAAATCTCAGCCCTGTCTTGTTCCAGGGCTGTGATTGATCCTTGTCAGCTATGTGCCCCTTCTCGTTGTCCTGGAAGTAAGTAAACAAAAAACATCAGTGAGGCTTTGGATCACTAATGCGAGGTTTTGTATGCTACGTATAGGACAAGGCAGCTATTGGCATCAAGCAACTTAATTATTCTAGGTAAGACCAAATAAAGGCGTAGCTGCTTGCAGCATCTTTTCCAGACAGATCCCTTCCTTCAGACTTCCTCTTTGCTTCTTTCAGGGTTTCACAGTTTCTACACGCTTCTACAAGCCCAAATAATATATGATTATTAATAGAATGACTAATGATATAAGAAAAGCAAAAAAAAAAATGTCCTTGGGAGCATGATAATCTAACTTCAAAAGCAATTACCATCAGTAACAAAATGCAGAGAGAAGACTGGGATTACTTTAATAATATTACCTGCTTATTGCCATTTGTTTTTGTGAGTGGCTGTAGCGCTGTTTCACCTTCACTCCCAGCCAGTTTCTGAGATGCTTCTCACCCCGAGCATGGGCAGACCAAACTGAACACTGAAGCTGGGGCTCACTGGCCTTCCCATGGGATCCAGCATATCTTTGTATTTTCTCCTTGGTCTTCAGTCTCCTCTACTCCTGCACCCTTGCTGTCACTGCAACATTGTTTTTCAGTACCCTGTGCCTTCATATCCATGGTGGAACAGGCAGGAGTGAGAGGACAGGGAAGGGTAAGGAAAGCTGGTGTTTTTGTAGAGGTGGAAGGACAGTAGGGAAAATAATTGTAAGGGCAGTGTTGTCAGACAGAGGCAGAGTCTTGATGACTATGGAGGCATTTTAAAAATTCAACTTTATCCAGCAGGTGAGGGAGAGTGGACATAGGCTCAGTAATGCAGCATATGGGCTATTGTGCAAGGAGTTTTCTCTAGCTTCCTGGAACACCTTAATCCAACCAATGACCAGTACGCATACCCTTCTCCCTCTTTCTTCAACCCCACCCCACATGCCCCGTGGCATGTGAGTGCCAGAGCTTGATCACTGGTACATTCAGCAGTCACACACTGGGGTGGAGAATCTGTAGGGAGGGAGGCTTGTGCACAGGGGCACCAAGAGAGTTGAGAAGTACAGATGGTGAGATGGAAAGACTGCTGAGAGCAACAGTGATGTCTCTGCAGAGACCGCATTAAATTGGACTAGGGATAAGCACTCCACCTCTGTTCATGGAGAGAGTGGTTATCTTCCTATGTTGGAGGCATCATGGGAAAGAACAGCTGTCTGCTTCTGCTTGTGAGGGTATCTGTGCATAGAAGTCAATGTTCAGATAGATAGATAGAAAGATAGATAGAAACAGACACAGTTCTGTTCCAGACAGACAAATGTGCAGCCTCTGGTGTCTAGAGGACAGAAAAGGCTCTTCCAGAACTTAGTGGAGATCTCATCAGGGCTCTCAACCCACAGCTCACCTGCCTAGCAGCACTGGCACAACAGAAAATAGGATCTGCCTCATTATTCTTGGACAAAGTTAAAAAGGACCAGGACACAGCTAATAAATAAAACAGGTTTAATCATAAATGATGTACATAGTTATAGATAGGGAGGGGGGCATGGTCTGAAAAGTGCTGCCCTGGCAACAGGAATAAAAGAACAGTGTATTTTACCAGTCAATATACAGTACCAATGAAGGGTGGAGCTGATAAATGAGAATGGGATTTGGAGTCCCAGAGGCTAATTTTTACAGACAACAATCATTCTTAGTTTGCTGTCAAATTATAGCATGAACTAGCTCACAGATCTGCCCAAGACACAGCAAGGTAGATACAGCCAAAACCAGAATTTGAGGGTGAGGGAGGGACAAGATATCTGAAGGTCATTCTGAGGTATGTATAACATATATATTCTACTGCTGGTATAGTCTTGGGGCCATGCTTTGTCCACAGTTACGTGTGCACACATCTCGTTCCAGTCAGTGAGAGTGGCAAGCTCACATCTGAGAGAATATATTTGCCTTTGAGAGCATACAGGAGCACACTTGAACAACAAAGCCAGAAGCAGAACAGGGAGGGAGGTGAAGACAAGGAAGGCTGGGCTGGACTGAGAAAAGGAAAAAGTGAATGGACAGCCCCAAATGTACCAGTTCAACACTGTTTGGGCAGCCAGCTCAAAGCTTCTGATCTGATGACTTCTGCAGTGGAAAGCTTTCCATCAAGGCAGCCTTTATCAGACAACAGGGAAAACAATGAACAAAATGACTAGAGGCAGGTTAACGGAAGAAATATGTTGGAGATGGCTCTACAACTGTTCAATTCTTAATTTTGAAGGAAAACCCAGTCCTGCCTCAGAAGTAGTCTAAGCCAACATACAAGTCTGGTCAGTCTTGGCTGATACAGGCAGAAGAAGGAACCATTGCTTCAGTGGCCAGCAAGGCAAAGGTTGGTATTTGTACTACAGTATTCAGAGTTGGAGTGGCTGCTTTGAGAAACAATATCACACCAAGCTTGCAAAGCAGTCACATGTATTGTTTTTTTTCAGAACAAATTCTCTTTCAATCAATGTACATATTAGATAGCTTTACAGATGAAAAACACCTTTCACTGCTACAAAGTAGACACTGTTTTGATATCAAATACGCTTGCCATCTGATTTTGCTAAGAACCCACCCCAGACAATTAAAAAAACCCAAATCCCAAATAAAATCTATAATACAAAACAACATTCATGTTGATGTCAAATGATAACTGTCCCAGCAAACATAAAATCAAGATCTTAATGCAGGTCCCCTCGGAAGCGAGTTAGAGTCATGTGTCCATATAGAGTCCACTCCCAATCTTGGGAAACCTCAGTAAGACTCTTGCTCTTTGAAATGCAAGTCCCATTTTTAAAAGGAGTGCTCCACACATGCATGTGCACACACAGACACAGAGATACACACACGCATACACGTAACCTCCTCTCACTTAGCAAGAGCTGTATGCTGGGTAACTGTTAAAGCCTTTTGTGCATTTTTTACCTACTTTCTTTGTAAGGATGAGGTTGAAACTTCTTTACTTCTCAGGTCTGTATTCTTTAAACAAAAAGGGGGATGAAGAGGAACCACAATACAAAGGCAGAGAAATGCACTCATATCTCAGGCCTATGATTTTTCCCAGTCGTTTACAAGGGCGATGTTACTTACATTTGTGACTCAGTAAAACCTGCAGGAAGAGTTATCCTTTTTCCATGTTGGCAGATCTTGATGAACCCCACGAGCCCATTCTGTGCTTCTACAGACCATTTTTCTATAAGGCACTGCATGTGGATGATGACTTCAGACAGAAGTGCAAGCCTCTTTCACTGGATTGTGCATTTCTCCCTCTCCCTTGACTGGCCTTCCCTGAGAACTTTTGACTTTATATATTTCAGGTCACTGTTGACGCTTGGCCGGCGAGCAAAGGGAGAGATCATGCCGTAGGCATCCATGTCCTTGGCTCGGCGCATCCGGAAGGATTTCTGTTGGAAGGTGTCACCATACTGGATGGAGATTTTCCTGTGTAGGGCAGGGCTCATCTCATGAGGTAGCTTGGCCATGCTGAAGAGGACATAGAACATCTCATCCACATTGGTGTTCTTCTTGGCTGAAACTTCAAAGTAAGCACAGTTTTCGTCGCTGGAGACAAGGTCCTCACCTTCATCTGAGCGTACCTTGCGGAAGATTTCACTGTGGTCATTTTTGTTGCCGCAGATCACCATGGGGAGGTCAGCTGATTCCTTGGTCTTGTTCTTCAAGCAGGATTTGACTTCGAGGATCTGTTTCTGGAGCCTTTTCACCTCATCAAAGGATTCTCTGTTGTCCAAGCTGAATACCAGGATGAAAACATCCCCTGCAATTAAAAAAGGATACTATAAAGGCTTGTTGGTTTCAACCTCTGCCAGAGGAGCTAATTTTCAAAAAGAAATAGGGTTATTTGCCATATCTTCCCCATTTTTTCTTTTATTTGGTCTTTTTCAATGGGTTCATTAAGCTGTACTTTAGTTCCATTTCTTCTAATTCAACTCCCTGCTCCTTGCTGTAGTGCTATGGAAAGGCTTTTGGCTATGGCGTTACTTCAGCTATATCCAGTTGTGGTGGCATGGGACTTGCAAGTTACTGCCCGTTTGTACTCTCTTTTGTAAATGTGTTTCTATCTCAGCTTTGCTGCATTGCTTATCTTTTTTTTCCTTTCATTTGTAACTCTGGGTAAAACAGAGCCTGCTCTGACACCAGGAAGAATGCAGACCTAGTAGCCACTCGGCCTTGGCCTTTTGATTATACAATACAAGAAACAACACCTAAACTGAAGATTTACAGCTCGTCAGTCCCAAACACCTAAGTCAAGAATGAGAGGTTTCCCAATATGCAGTGCTCTGCTGTCATTTCTTTTACTCAAGAGAAACAGACCATGGAAAAAGAAGAAATACATAAATGACACAGATCCCCTGGCATTTCCTTTTGACATTTCCTGACTTACAATGCCTTTTGCAAATATAAAATAATGCAAATCATTGGCTGTTGAATGACATTCATGTAGAACTTTCTAAAAGAGCTTTTAGGGACAAGAGCTCATATCTGCATCCCAGAAACTGGCTCTAGGACCTCACTGAATGTGGTCACTAGCCTGGTCAGATGTGAATGTTGTGTTTCACTGGCGAGCTAGAAGGGTAGAGAGCAAAACCAGAAAGTAGGCTTGTTGTGAGCTGTGGCTCAATATATCTCCACTGTCATTTTCAGAGTTAGGGTATACATTTTAGTTTACAACAGGACCTGCTTGACAATAAGAATGTACAAAATGAGCCCATCATTTTACATTTTTCCTCTTTAATTCATTTGATTAACCATAGACTAAGGAGAAAGGGTGAAAGTAGAGCTATCTTTTTACTGGAACATCAAATCAATAGAATTGGGCTGGAAATTTTAGGAAAAAGAAAACTTTGTCATTTTCTTGGTTTGAATTCCCTTCCTGTGCATTTTGCGTTTGTTTTTCACTGTTTGTGTCTTATAATGGCATGCTTATTTTGTCCCTTGCTGCTCTTTATGCCCATGAGATTTTATTCAGCCACTTATTTGTGACTGCAATAAAAAATTCGGAGCAGGAAGGGAAGGTAGGAGGGAATTAAACTAAAAGAAATCTCAATTTCAGACCTTCACCCAATGGACTTCTCTGTGGCTAATGCACTCCCCATAGTGCCTGGAGCAAACCAGCCAGGAAATCTCTCTCTAGAGAAGTGCAGCTTGCAACAAAATCATACAGTCCCTTTAGCTACCTCCCAAACGCATTGTATCCCTGAGAAATAGTCATCTTGGGCTATAGTTTTCAAGCCAATGTCTGCCATTATGATCTTTCACCTTCCATTCCCCATCTGTAAACTTTTCCCAGCTTTCTCACCTGTGAGGATGGAAAGCCTCCTCATGGCAGGGAAAGGGTGATTCCCAGAGGTGTCCAGGATGTCCAGCTGATACATGTCTCCCCGGATGTTGTAGACCTTGCGGTGAAAATCCTCAATGGTGGGAGTGTACTGGTCCTCAAACCGGCCATTAAGAAAGCGTGAGACAATGGAACTTTTCCCCACCCTGGAGGCTCCCAGCACTACCATGCGGTATGAGTTCTTGGCTGGCACATTCAGGGTGCAGTTTCCACCAGACATAGTCTTCATCATTGCTTAGTCCTGAAAGAGGAAATAGTGGAGTTGGAGGAAAGACCAGAAACTAGATAGAGGAAGGGGTAGGGCAGCTGCTTACCACAAGCTTGTCAAGGAGTACTGGAGCACAGTCTAGTAGATCAATGGCTCATACAGAAATCTTTTCACTGGAAATGGCTTAATTTTTTCAGTCTCACTTCCATGGATTGGTTTGGGTTTTTTCCCTTTTTTTTTTTCCTCTTTTTTCTTTTAAAGTAATATAAAAGTGAAGGCATTTACAATGAAAATAGCATGGGTTTGAATTGCAATTTGCTATTTTGTTTAAGCATTAAGGGCTAATTCTATCAGCTGTGCTTCAACTTAGACACCAGATTCCTTCCCACCATTTGCGTCACTTAGACATTACCACATTTTTCAGTACAACTTGGTTCTCATTTAGATACATAAACACAGAGGTCATATTTCCCAATATATGGCATCCACTGCAGCTGCCATTAGGACCTAGACTACTCCGCTTGGTTGTCTAGATAGGAGCTGTGCCCAATACTAATTTTCCGAGATCAACCAAAAGTCAGACAGAAACAAGAATCGTGCTTGACATCAGTGGAAACTAGACATCTCCGTAGCTTTAAATAGCTGGTCCCATACAACCTTGATTACTGATGCAGGGAATTTGAGCCACAAAATAACACTGGCTGATGATTCTAAAGTCTGTGCCTTCAATGACCTTTTAGAAAACAGATTTTAATCTTGCTGTTCGGACTGATAATGTGGGAACTCCCTAGCGACAAACTATCAGCATCGCAGCAGAATGGCTGTCAATGGATGGAGCTGCAGAAAAACAGATTTCATAGGAGTTTTAGTCTTTATACATACACAGCTGTTGTGGAAGTCACAGTCTGTGGGTGCTAAGTACAAGCAGGAGGAAAGATGGACAACCATCTTAAATAACTATTAAACAAGATTTCCAACCCACGAGAATGAAAGGAAGCCTTGGGATCTTGGAGATTGCCTTTTGACATGGCACTCAGATACTTTGATAGGAAAATAAAAAAAAAGAAGTGTTGCTCGGACATTTTACATGTACCAGTTCAAATAACTTGTGTACTGAAAGGAAAAATATAGCCCCTGTTCTAGTGGGGAAAGCTAACTGTTAAAGCAAAGAAGGCATATTTTTGACAGAGTTTATTTTGGTTATTAGGATCTTATTAAAGAATAATCAAGTTCCCACTGTGCCGTTTATTTAACTTAGGTGTTGTTTATTTAATATTGCAATGCAAGTACTTTATGTACACTGAAAGATCATTTCTGCATCCAGATCTAGATTCCTGTCTTTCCCTCGAGTGAATTTTATCTCCTAAGCTTTTATGTAGCTGACATCTCAGTCAAAAGCTTAAAATCTTTTACTTTGTTTAACATGTCCTAAGCACGAAAAACAGCAGTGAAAATACGGTCACTGCTAAATAAAGAAGTCTCTGGAATTCTGATCCAGCATCATCACAAACACTATGCTATAGCCCAAGGCAGCAGCAAAACACTACTATTTATTTTTACTGCTATAATTTGCTGCACGCTAACAGCACGTTCAGCCCTCTCGAAAGCAGAGAAGAAAATGCAGTGCTTTCTTCAGAATAGCTTACACTCCAAATTATATTCAGCTGGCAAGACAGCATAATATTAGATCCAGACAGTAATGTCAGAATATAACTTTGGATGGACACACACATGCAGAGTTATGGAACTGTTGGGATTGCTGTGGCGGGAATGACAGCAAGGAGCACACCTGGTACTTGGACTGGACTCTGTGTTTCATTTAGAACAGGACCCATCTCCAACAGTATGAAAACACAAAATTCAGTCTCGGAAATAACACTGCCACATAACACTGGCTTTGCCCTTTCCTACATAGCCAGTCCAATAGTGTCTTGTATCCACGGGCAGACAAATGGCGACAGAGCTGCTTTGGGATGCTTCCTTTCATCCTCTTAGGCTTTATTTAGCTGGCAGAGAAAAGCAGGGAGATCAATTCTGTGAGAAAAACTACCAAATTCCCTATAGCTTGGGTTCAGTATTAAGAAAGTAGTCAGCTCTTCAGGCTGGAATGGACCAGTGTAGCTGTATGGGGGTGAGTGGACTGTGTTGGTTCACACTTAATGAAGAATGGTTTCATAAATCTTGGTGCGGCAGCATCTGGGACTGAGCACAGTCATGATTTTTAAGCAAATGACTTATATGTCCTGTACATACATGAACACGCAGACTGGGGCTCCTGATCCTGGCCAGCAACTTTACAAGCCAAAATCCTACAAATTGTACTGCTGACTGACAGGTAACTGGTGATTAGAGAAACTCCTGTCACACAGCAAAGGATGTGGCCCGTGTCACTGCAGCTTCCTGGGGGGGTATTTTTGCACTTTTAGTGCAAGAGGCTATCCTCCACATTGAAATGAATTTGACTGCTTTGGATCTCAGTTAATGCCATGGTACACTGAACATCTTGGAGAAGGAATTGCCGCCACAGCTACCTGCAGATGGGGAGAGTAAGGCACAGGGAAGGTGAGGAACCGCCCAAGGTCAAACAAATGGGAAGTGTGACCAGGACTTCTACCTTGCAAAATCTTTCTCCTTCCCACCTTTCCTCACCCTTGCATCTCTGGTCATTAAACCACACTGCCTTCCACCCCCATCAGAGACAAAATCCTATGTACAGTCGTGTGGTGCTTGTTCCAGGACGCTTTGCCCCAAAGATGTAGTTGTGCTGAAGAGGAAGAAGGGGTGTGAGGACAGGCAGATTTCAATGTATTAAATAGTCACTTTATGATGTCCTTGTTCCACCCGTCAAGGCATTCAGTGAGGAGGACTCTTTTACTTTCCTAACTAACTGCATTTCATTTCACACGGAGTCAAAAGATGATTTTCAGCACTTTGATTCATGGAGTTGCTGCTGCAAATCTGACTCAGAGCATGCCATTGAACTGGGAGCTTATATTTGTGTTTTCTCTTCTTATCCCCCTCCCTCTACTTTTTCTCCAGTTCAATACAATCTGTCTTATTTCCTTCTCAGAAAAGGAATGAAACTTCAGCCTTCACACCCAGGGATAAGGGAGAGCACAGGGACTCGTACATTGAAAAAGATTAAAGGCAGAAGAAAGGAAACAGAAAGAGACCACATGTTCATGTACTAAATAAAGCAAAATCAATCAGAAGAGAATGAGGAGACAAACAACCTCCAGCTGGCTTTAATCTACATCTTTTCCTTCCAGTTTATTAAATGCTTAAGCATAGATTAATTCCCAATAGTACCTTCTACTTTATGCACTGGCTTGATGCTAGAAACTTTACATAAGTATTTTATATTGGTACAGCACAGGGATTTCAAAATGTCATAGAAATGCAGGCAATGAGTTTTATCTCCACTTAATAAAGGGAAAGGCTCATGTGCCCAGAGAGAGCTGAAACAGCTCTCTGTCCAAAATCAGCATTAAATCCCATTTCTTTTGACTCCCTGTGTTGTCTTCTACTTGCTAATGACCGCTGCTTGTTTCATAGGCAGACATTGGAGTGAATGACAATGCACCTGCTTTTGCATGCTCTGAAGAGCACTTGTCTGAATTCCAGTGAGGTGCTGACAAATTTGATTGTGAGCACTTGGAGAGAGATATCTAAGGAAGACATTCTTCATTCAACCTGCCTAGAGCTTTTTCACTTTAGTTTCCCATCAGTTGTCATGCTCCCTACCACTCCCCATCCATGAACGGACTTCTGAACTACCCTCTCTTGCACTCCTTGGTCTTCAGCTACTCTTTGTGTCTGTTTGCCACCCCAATGTAATTCACTGCATCCAGCTAAAAATCACAAAGGCAGACACAAACTGTATCATGAATAACAGATCTGTCACTTGTTAATCACTGCTAGTGTCCCCATAATTTTCATGCACACCACAATCACTCCTGTGGGATGATTGTTTCCTACTTTCATCCCAAACTTTGTGCTGCTTTCTTACCTCTCTTTCCTTGGAGGAGCAGTCCTGGATCTTGGTGCAGTCTGGTGAAGCTGATGATTTTAATCAGAGGTGGCTGTTGCTATAAAAGGCTGTTTTTCTGTGGATCCCACGTTGCTTGCTCTGTGCTCAGTTCTTCACCACTATTTCCCAGGAATTTAGGAGGATTGGGAAGGACTGCAGGGCTCCAGAGGATGTTCCCCCATGGATGGCAAATACTAGATCAGGCAACCAACATGGGCTAAAGAAGAGTCTTGGAACCAGTAGTAGCTTTTTCCTTTGGTGAGATGAGCTCCTCACAGCCTCAGTTTGAGAGAGGGAGAGGCAGGCAGAGTCTCTCCCACTCCCACTGGCTTTTCTTGCAAGTGGCACTTCGTAGACTCTGCTGGGGGGAAAGGGTCTCTGGAGTGACACCTAGTCGTGCAGGGTCGTGGGTGCATCCGGCTGGCCCACCCTGCTTCTACGCCACTTCAGACCCTATGGGGAAAAATCAGTGGGGGGTATGGAAGTTGTCTACGGTGAACCTATGCTTCCCCAGGTCTTCCCTGGCATAACGCCCTCCCACGAGCTTCTCTTCTTCTCGTCTGAGATTAAAATATTCTCTTTGCAGGACAGAAGAGGCTTTTCTTTACATTCGCCAATTAAGTCTGTCTTCCCTCCCTGCCTTTCTCCCTCTCGCTCTCACAACTACTGGCAAATTGCAGATTTTCCTTCTGTAGGACTCACAGATAATTGGCTCAACTCCTCCCTTGAAGTCAGTGTCAGACACAGGGGAAGGAGGGGTGCTGAGGGGGTGGGATTTTGTGCCTATTGAAAAAATCTTTTCTTTTTCCTCTAAGCAGAAAGTTCATATGCACTGCAGCCTGCGCATGCCCCTTCTTTCCACCAGAGACCTGTATGTATGCATGTGTGGGGAATGAGTTAGCATATGTGTACGAGACACAGAGAGACTTCTCTTACTTTGCAAGCTGTAAATTCATAAACTGTTTCTAAAGGCTCTATACTTCCATGCTGATCTTTTCCGCTAGATAGAAATGGACTATTTCGTTTCCCAAGTAGGGGCTTTCTGTCCATAATTCCTGTAATTCTTTTGCTGTATGGAATATTTTCTCCTGTTCCTGTTCCCACAACCTCTAAGATGTTATGTTAGGATTGCTGGTTGGTTTGATTAAGAAATAGGAATAATGTATAACTGCTGCTCTTTCATTAATATTTAAATAGATCAAAAGCTAAACTAGAGCTGATAATAAAGATGTTAAAAAAAGATCAAACAAACTGAAAGTGTCAGGGACCGAGGGTCAGAAAAAGAAGAGAAACAAAGACAAATTAGGGAGACTTAAAGGATTTTGTTCAACCCCAAGTGAAAAATTATGTTTGCAGTTTATTTCACTGTTTATCGTCTCTATTTTCTCTCCATTTCGATCTGTGGTAATAATTTAGATCTACAAGTCTATTTCAAAGATGTCAAAAGAATGGATTATGAAAGATTTGAAATTAATATTTCAGCATTTCCCACTTAAAACTTCTAATCAGAGGGGGGAAAAAAAGAGGAAGAAAAACACTTTGAGATTTTCTAGATATTTTGACAGTAAGAAAATGGAAGGAAGACATGATCTTCCAAATACAAATATAGTTTCAGGTCTCTCATAGTTCTCTCTCTTTTTCTTTGAGAAAATTTACTCTTCTTTGAACACAAAGATTCCTCTAACTACCTTGTCTGTTTCATCTCCAGAACCGTCCAATAATTTGTGTAGCTTTTGAGGAATTCCTGAGATGCTTCACTTTTTCTCCTTGAAGCACGAGGAGGTTTCTGTTTCCACCCTCAGAATAACGCTGCCCTCCTTTTCCCATGCTCTTGGTGCTGCACAGCAGCCATCAGCAGCCCTTGAGGAGGGTGCCGTGGCTGTTGAAGGCACGTGGTCTGACAAGCCTGTCCATCTCTCTGTGCCAATGGACTTTGAAGGCCACTGCACAGGCTGTGAGCTAAGTCCTGCTGTAACTGCCTGCGAGGGCAGGTCCCGCTAAGGTCAAACTTGAGCAGGAGCTGGATTTGGGGCTTCCAGGCTAACACAAAAGCAAAACAGCATTGAATGAATTTGGGAAGCTTCCTCCTAGTGTTGACAACTTTAGATTTGGGAAGGAAGAGCACTGCTTGGCACAGCACCATTGAAACTCTGCTGCCTTCTTTCTGGGTGATGAGTTGGCAACGGGTCATGACCTGAACTCCGCTGTATTTAGACCACAGTACCAGGTCCCCTTTGGTAGCTCCTGAGTCTTTTGTCTTTACAAAAAGTGAAGTATTTTTATGGCTCAGACAATTTTTTTAAATAAGAGGTGATGCTTTCCATTCCCAAGATATTGGTTCAGATCAAACCTGGACCAAAAGCTGCCATCTTTAGCATCTGGTTAACAATTTTTGTAGCTTAGATTCAGAGTGACCAGCATCTGGGCATCATTACCATGGGAGGAACTGCTGCAAAAATCAGCAAACTCCTGTAGTGCTACAGAGAATAAATTCTTCTTTCATCCCTATAGCTCACACATTAAGCGTACGATTTCTCTGCCAAAAAAGAGAGTGTAGTCATAGTGGAGACCATCTCATCAGCCTGGAATCTCAGCCTACTCAAGCTCTTTTGTAAACCAAATGTAAAATTCTTGCCTAGCTGGCTTCACCAAGCCCAAACTCCCACTCAGCTGTCTTTTCCAGTGTTGATACTAGCCAGTCGAGTCCCTATCAAAATTAATTAGGAACATACTTGACTAGGCACCTTGGATTTATTTGATCTCTCAGCAAACAGCTAATAAAATAATAAATTACTCTTGAAGTAAGCCTTTGAAAGATAATTGCTAACTATGAGCCTTTAGAGGCTTGAGAGATGTTGCTGTAGCTTTTTGGGTTGTTGGTCTTTTTTTTTGCTTATTTTTTTCTGGAGTGTTCCTAGTTTAGGAATTGACAAAAGGCTGGGATTTTGTGCCTTTCCTCAGGGCTCGGGAGACCAGAGCTCAAAACTCCCTGCTTTTCCAATAATGTCATGAGGGGCTCTGGTAAAGATGCCACATTTTATCTGCCCCCATCTGAGAAGAAGGGATGATAGCACCTCTTTGCTTTTAAGGTTATAAAGGTAATAAGTGGACCAGAGAGACAAGGCCGCTGCCAAAAAAAAAGAGGAAAAGTTCCCACTCTCAGCAGTTTCCTCTGGTTAGTCAGAGACCATCAGCCTTTCCCAGAGCTTACAGGTATCTACCAGTTTAAAAGCCAGGCTTACAATTAATTACTCTCTGGAGGCATTTTCCCCTCCTACTCCTCCAGTCTATAGAGAAAGCCTAAACAAGGTTTTTTTTTCTGGCTAAAGCTGTTTCAGAGTATGAGGGGCTATGGCTGCAGAGAAGCACCACTACGAAGGGCTGTGCTTGCCTTGGTGGGTGACACTGGCCACGGCTTGTGGTGCAGTCCTCAAGTCTGGGTGTCCAGTGTGAGAGACAAGAGAAACAGGTGTGTGTCAGAGGACTTATATCAGCTGAACGACATGTTTTATGCAGGACTAACTGAAAGCAAATGACCTCCTTGATGCAGCAGCTCATCAGTACCTACAGCTGTTGTCTCTGAGGCTGGTGTGTACGTCATGCTGGCTCGTCCATGGGGCTGCCTCATCTGTGGAAGATGCTGCAGAAGGTGCAGCTGTGAATGGTGGAGAACACAGCTGTGCTTATTTTGGCACCAACTAGACTGTGGGTGAGCAGAGAGGGAGGACTTGAGAGAGCAAGACAAGGGAAGGGGAAGAGAAATGTTGCAGGGAGAGGCTGAGTAGAAAATTAAACAGAGGAGTTGGGGGAGACAATGGGAAAACACTGCTGTCATGTATTGTGCTAACCACCTGGCTCCCAATGGAAGTGAAGATCTAAAGTGAAGTGACTTGCTGTATTGTGGGATGCACAAGTGAGCAACCACTCCTCAGACCCATCAGAGGACTTTCCTCCTCTTCAAGTAAATGTGCAGCTCCCAGGCAGCACACACACTGACCACCCTGGCACCAGGATCTTGGTCAGTGTGGGCTCATAGGGCAGAAGCAATCCATACCTGAGTAATTCATACCTTCTGCAGCTTCAGATACTGTCTACAGCTGAAGATGGAGACCAATGTGATGGGCTGATGTAGCAGGACCAATCTGTTCCTCTCCACCTTAAGGCAAATGACAGAAGTGACAATCACATGGCTGTTCAGCTCTGGTCAGAATTAGTTCAAGACAAAAGATGTTCTAAGGCTTTTGTCTTCTCTTCAAAAGCAAATGCAACAGAGATTAAATATTTAAACCAGCTTTTCTCTCTCTTTTCCCATTCATTTTCACTTCCCTCATTATTCAGTAAAGCAGGCTCATTTTCCACCCCCTCACCTTCCCTCCCTCCCTCCCTCCCTCCCTCCCTCCCTCCCACATTCATTTCTCCTGCTTGGTGCCCCTCTCTTCAAGTAATCCTGAAAAGCTAGTGTTCAGAAGTTGGTAAACTGCAGGTACCAAATCACATTCTAAACAACAAGTAGATGAGCAGCCACAAGCCCCCGCATTACCTGTTCGTCCCCAGGCATTTAACTCAGTGAAGGCCTCTCCAGGGATGTTACAGTGACTGAGAAAATAAGTAATGATCATCAGTTACAAGTGAGAACAGTAGTAATTGGGAGAATACAGCTGGAGAAGGCATACAGAAAATGGTGGTCTGACTTATATTCCTGGTCCTCTCACAGAATTTGCGTATGACTGTGATTTCTCAGTGTCCTAGGGTGGAAAATGGGTTGATAATACTTACTGAGATCCCTGAAAAATGGAAAAGCACTGCTTTGCTGTGAAAAACATCTAAGTCACTTCTTATTTGCTGCATTTGCTGTGAATAATTTTTTAAATTGCATTTTAATTAAATGTTTTTGAGAAAAGCTGCATTTCTAGTCCCCCTCTGGTTCCCCTCCTTTCCTTTTGCCACTGACACGTCCTTTTGCCACATGTGTCCAGATTTCCTCCCCAGACATGCATGCAAACTTTCATTTTCATTCCACTGTTGAAAATTTTTAAAACTTTCCCTGTCTGAAAAATTACTATGAAGAAAAATTAGGGCTTAAAAAAACCCCATTATTCAAAAAAGCTTCAGGGTAGAACGTGAGGAAAATACCCCAAAGTGTACAGTTAATTTCTACACCCTCAGTGAATACCAAAGGGGATTGATTTAGTCTCCCAAGCCCTGATGGAGGAAAAGTGTCCCCCATCGCATCCGTATGTGTAGCCTGTGATCCTGCTGGAGTGGAAGGATAAGTCATACCCTCACCTGAGAGTGAGCACAGAGTGGTGTGTCAGCCTTTCAGGAAGGAGTAGGTGTAGGTATATACATCACTGTTTCTGATCAGCATCCCATTTTCCTATCTGCTCCCAGGCTCTGTGTCCAGGCAGACTGCACACCTGGGAGGGAGCCAATGCACGTCTCTTCTGTTTGAACGATGCTGGTAGGAAGGGCTTCATTCAAAAGGCCCCCCCCAAGCTCTTCTCTGGATGAAGCCATCCCAGTGCTTCCAAAAGAGACAGGGAAACGATCCCTTTCGGGCCATCTCTATAATTGTGTCCCCACTACTGTTATTTGGATCCCCAAGATATGCACTTACTTGTTCTCTTTTACCATCCATTCTGACCCTCTTACAAGGGCTGATGATTGTGTCCAGAAGATTTTCACCTGCAACAGGAATATGAACAATTAAGGGGACATGAGAGGAAGGAGGAGCTGAGAGAAGATGAAGAAGACTGGGGAGGAGAGCCCTGTAAGTCTTCACAGAAAAATTTCTGATCAAAAGAACAATGAAGACTCATTGGATACAGCTGAAAACAGAGACAAAACAAATGGCATAAAAACAAGAGGAGATACATGAAAAATGCATGACACAGAGACTGACATCTGCAGCATACGTGATGCTGCCTGTGACCAGCTATTCTAGTTTGGTCTTCATTAAGAAGTAGCAATTACAAATCTGGGTCTGGCCACTACATATGGATCAACTGGGTCCATATAAACACTCCCATTCAGAAGCCCTCCTTGCCTTGCAAGCTGTCAAGTCCAAAAAATTGTTTCCTTAAGGATCTAGTTTCTCACATTAATTCATACTCCACCAACACCTTCCATCTGCACCTGTGTCTCCAGAAAACAAGGGGAAATTCACCCATAAAACCTGATGATCTTTACAGGTACATGTTTCTAGCACTACTTGGCCAACACTGTTGTATTTTATAACTGGAAGAACATGCTTCCTTAAATCCACTCTGTTCCTTGAAGCCGTGTGGGTGGACGGCACTACCTCAAGATCATTGCTTAAATTATTTCCTTGGTTGTCTTCCTGGAGCCAGATTCTGAGCACCAAAGCTGTCTACTACTAAGTGATCTTCTTGGGTTGCCACCCTGAAGCTTCATGGTGGCTCTGGCTCTACATCTATGTGATTCTGTGCAGATTTTATTTGGCACTTGTTTTCACTCTGGTTACTTGCAAGAAGAACAACAGCAGCATGATGATGATCAGTGTGAATTAGGGCACCGTGTGCTCATACTGGGTTAATTGTTTCTATGCTGTCCTATACCTAAAGGTCCAGTCCTATGCTAGAACCTGGGCAATTACAGCACTTGTTCTTTTTTTACTCTTACTTTCATTCAGAAAATAAGGAAGTTTTGGGGATTGCAAAATGCTTCATTCCTTTGATTTGAGAGATATTATACACCTTTATTGATAATCAATTCAAGCCAACGAATGGGAATCATTCCAGAGGGAAGATCAGGTGAGAGTGACAGATTTTTAGATTGTTCTTTTATATTTCTTTTCGTTCTTGTTCTGTTTAAGATCCAAAGTGAAATCCATTATAATATCGATGGTAATACCATGTACACTTAGTGTAACTTTTTTGCTAGTATCTCCATGCATTCTGCAAATATCTAGAAAGCTAGGCTCAGTCCCTTCTGTGGACCAGGAATATAAATATTTTAGCAGTTTACAAATGGAAAAAATGAATGTGCATACAGGTTTTAAGCGATTAGTCCCAGGTGACTCAGGGTGAGTATCTCCAGACATGAGCTCCCTCTTCCCACTCTCCAAGCTATCTGGAAACTGAGCAGCCATTGCTAATGAGCTGCTGAACATGAGTTAATTGGTGCTGTTGAGAGGCTGTATAGCTTTTGGCCAGCTTAGAGCGTGACCAGAATGAGTTGTATCTGTCTGCAAAGGGCCACAAAAATAATAGCCTGCAGGCTGTGAGACTGGGAATAGAGTTCTCACCTCCTTGTCCCCAGTCCTGGGCATCAGCTGTATGGCCAGGAGGTGACACAGTACACAGACACAAGTGTATAACAAATGCTCGCTGCAGAATAACAGAACCTTCCAGGGAAGTACAGTTGATGGACATGTCAATAACCTTATCTGCATCCTTGAAAGGAACCAGAGCACAAAACCCCTTTGGCCCAGTTTTTAGAAGACAGTGTTGCCTGCTACAATCTCTCAAAAAATATATGCCAGGTCCTCAAAATCATGAAACAGACTTAAAACCTGCAAAATTCAAATAAACTAGATAAGAGGAAAGAAGCCCTCTGGGTGCTGCAGGGTCAGGTTTTTCTCTGTGGTGGAAATGACTAGCATCTTATTTTTTAACTAAAAAATCAGAGCTCTGACTAAAGCTTCTATATTCATATGTATTTACTGACAGGGTCCAAATTTGAATGGGTCCCTTTAGTTAAAGTGAAATTGGAGAATTTCCCTGAACCAGCCTGGTTTCTCTCTCTGCAAATCTGTCTCACGATCTGGAATTGGGAAAATTCAGAATTTCAGTGACAGCTACAAGCAGTTCTTGTGTGTATGGAGCCAGCAGAGCTGCTGCCTGCCTCCTCAGGGTCAGGATTTCAAGGCTGGGGTGATCCACCTTGAGCCTCTGCCCCAATGCCCTGCGCAGCAGAAGCCAGAGGGCAACACCAGTTTTCCCTTGCTGCAAGACTGTTTCCTCTGCTCAGGTTGTGCGAGTCTGGCACCCCAGTTTTAGCAATGTAAAAAGCTGTCTTTCTGGCATGAAAGCCTATCAAAGTGGTTTTTACTCTGGTGTAAATGACAAAGCAAGCTGCTGAGTCAAAGGAAATCAGACCTGAGGCGTTTTCTACATGTTTGTTGTGGCTGAAGGCTTGAAGGACGTGTGCAGGAGTATAAATTTATCCATTACCTTCTCTATGACTCCGTAAGCTCCCAGCCTCCCTCTGTCCAGAGGAACTTGTTCCTCTTCAGATAATCTCACAAAAGCCCAATTTGCAAGAAAACTTTCCGTCTTCAGCGCCAGATGAGCCTATGAGATTATTAAAGGCTCCCATTGGCTCTGATCTGCACTTTGCTTTGAAGCAGAGGGCAACTGCATCTGTGAAATGAACAGAAGGGACAAATTTAATTACTGGCAAACTAACCCATCAGGATTCCCACTCCTGACAGTGCTGGAGTGTAGAGAAAAGGGCCTGTGATTTATGTGGCAGGTTGAACAAAGAAAGGGAAGGGGATAACCGTAAGAATTTGTTCAGTGATGGAAATTACTGCTAATTAGGATAGGATGCAAAAACTAACAGCTGCTTCATCTGTCAGCCTCTTCCATGTGGTACAGACCTAAGCCACCTTGCATTTTTGTTCTCTCTCAAGGATTTGACCTTTTAGCCACACAGTATAAGTCTATATAGTGCCCTTCTTATGGGAGGGGGAAGGGGAAGAACATAAGGAGTTAAATGTTTTTCACTTTTGCACTTGAAGGCAGTTTATGTAAGCACCCGGAAATAGCGATTCCTCCTTCTCAGTGTCTTTGAAAGGCACTTTACGCTATTTTAATGCTACAGAAAGGAAACCAGGCACACAGATTCATGCTGCACTTGTGATTCCTTTGATGAGTGACAGCACAGGCTGAGTGCTGCCAGTGAGGACTGGAAATCAAATTCAGCAGGAAAGGTAAAGCACTGGCAATAACAAAGCAGAAGTGCCGCAAACCAGTCACTCTAGCACAGTCCCTCATTGGTGGCATGAGGGTTGTGGGTACGCACACCTCCCAGAGTCCTTCAGATTTCTCCACCGATGGAGCAAAACCTTTGCCCCCAGTGGATCACTCCAGGGTGGGCTCCTTCCTGCCCACGGTGTTGTTCAGACAGGGAGATGGAGAGGAGGAATTAGGGACACAAGTTGGCATAGCAACCTCGGGCTATGCGCTTTCAGGCTTATGCAACCATGAGCAGGTTGTGAAGGTGCGAAAGGGCACTTCCCTCCTCTCAGCCTCCTGAAGCAATGCTCCACTTCCTTGGTAGTTAAGCAGAAATCAGTGATCTGCTCAAGCTCTGTGCTTCCCCAAAGCCTCCCCCTTGACTTGTGTTTCCTTCTGGAGGATTCACAAGCTTTTGGGCAACAGCGGGAGCCTCCAAAGCACCCTTCATCCCATCCATCTCCCACCAGAGCATACCCCAAGAAAGGTTACTGGCTCAGAGTTTTTGCTAACCACCAGCAGCCAACCATGCGTGCTTCAGGTACTAAAACCAGGACTTATGACCCCCTGACTGCTATGCTGTAGCCGTTGGTGGGCCTTAGCACACCCAGCCTTACAAAACCATGTGCTCTAGGCCTGCACCACAGAAACGCAAGCCTGCAGCTCCTAGGACAAGACGAAGAGGGTGCAGGACAGCTTTTTGCTCTCATTGCTGATAGCGCCTAAAATCTCTATGCTTCCTAAGCATTTTCAGGTAAATAGCTAAGTAGGTCTTCTGTCCTCCCACTACAGGCAAAGAGGAAAGGTGAAGAGAAGCCAGAAGTTTTGTTTGCAGAATGAATCTCCAAGAGGCTTTACCACCACATAGCAGTTCATGGGGTTGGTTGGAGATCTGCTTTCATCTTGGATCATTGCATCCTCAGCTATGAGTTTTTTAGACACCACTAGCAACTGTATCTATCATGCTAGATAAATTTTATTTGAGAACACTTAAAAGGGCAAATAGAGAATAAATCTGATATTCTCGCTCTATCTGAGCTAATGCCAGCAGGGAGAGCTTTAAAGTGGACAGATAGGCAGCTTGGTCAGGGGTGCAAAAGGGCACTGCACTGAGCCAAGCATATGGCTGCTCAATAACGAGTGCAAATCCTTGTGATTTTACAGTAAATCTAAGTGCTGATGAGATTCAAGTCCTCCCGGATTTGGATCCATGTGATGAGAGAAAAAAAAAAATCTCTCAGTTTTATTTTTATTTCAAAGCAGGAAAAGCAACATAAAGACAACAAACCAAATCATCATTTGAATTAACCCTGCAGACTCAAAGGCTTGGAAGTAAAGGCAGGTTATTCCTACTTTCAGTCAGAAAATAAATATTAATAACTTGCAAGCCAGTTTCATTATTAGGAAAGAGGTGATTCATGCTTCAAAATGCTTGGTGAGGGAGTATTGACATTGTTACAAGCACCTTGAGTGTCCCATTAGCACCTAGTCGGAGGTGCTAGGACTTCCTACAGAGCTGCCATATAAGCAAAAAAGCCTTGGCTGCCCAGATACTAATGTTTTGATCCCTCAGTGCCTTGGCCTGCCAAATATGCCTTACTATGCTTCTCAGTGAACCTGGCCAAGCTTCTTTAAGCATGGATCATCGGATGGGATGAAGAGCATCTGGCTGCGCAAAGCTCAGCCAGCTCACTCCCTGCCCTGTGGCTGGACAGCTTTTTTTCTTTACAGATATCATCTTTGGCTAGGGGGCAGTTTTCCAGCAATCCAGACCCTGAGCTTCAGGGCATTTGTTATATGGGTTGCTGGAGCAAAGCGAACACATACACATTCTTTTGGGGTACTTCCAGGTATTTCTCATCCTCTGGGCAGGAGGGAGCAGGGGAAGGTGACAGAGGGAGTTGGAAAGCTTATCCCCGCTATTCTGAAGGTGGGTGCACTTGTGGAAAGGGAATAGGTACATGAGCTATGTACCTATGTCCTTTGAATGTCCTTTAATGGCTCTTCCAGCTCCCTCCCCAGACTTCTGTCTCACAGCTGTCCTGTGTGTGGCCCAAAGGAGTCACGAAAATGGATCTGCAAAGGGAAGGGAGGGAGGGACAGTTATACCTTGTGCCAGAGGGGAATGCTGCTCCTGCCCGAGCCTGGCCACAGCAAGCCCAGACTCACTGGGCTCATAATCAGGAAGAAGGTTATGGTGCATTCACCAGCACCTGGGCGAGCTAACCCTTGTCTGCAAACCAGCCTGCTCTGAAAGGTTCTCGCATTTGGTGGCTTGAGTCTGTATGCTCCCTCAGGTTACCTTTTCAATCAGCCCCAGGTTATGACACTAAGATGAAAATTGCAGGTAGCTCTAAGAATGAAATGCCCGGTACTGTCACCTTCTCTCTGGTTATTGCTGAAGAAGCTAAGCTGCCCTAAGACTGCAGTGTGTTGGTCCTGAGTCCACTGAGATCATCCAAATTAATAAACAGCCAAGAAATACTTTAGAGCACAGTTTTTAAATCTTGTTTAAGCTTCCCCTACCTGTGCCTTAGCTGTAGTGAATAGATATCCTGCAATATCACCTTCATCTGCATGTGGTGATGGAGCTGTCCCTCAGCTTTATTCAAACTGTCAGACCTTGCTACCACACACAGACAGTGTCCACCTTCCTCACCGACAACTTTCTGTCCCGAGAGATAGTCTGCCACAGCAGGCCAGAGTTATATAGAGGGGATATTGCCTTTTGAGGCTGTGACAGAGACCTATGCATAACACAGACCAAGCTTACATTTAGTTTTCTGTCTGGCATACATGGACCTCACAGCCAAGCATGATCTGCTGCCTGCTATTTCTCTCAAGTGTCTCTGTAGCCACGGCTGCTTTGCATTTCTCCCCGCCGTGGCACCAGCAGCAAGCCTAACCCAGCGTACAGACACGGTTGGGAAGCCGAATCCCAGGTGTTTGAGGGAGTCGTGGGAGACATGGTAAGTGTCTTTCATGGGGCTTCATTGCTGCTGGAAGAAAGTGCCAGGTCTGAGAAGGAAGTGAACAGGGAATAAATTTAAAGACGGGACGAATGGCTCCTGGAGGGGGCTCCTTGCTGAGGATGGCAGAGGGACAGCAGAGCTCATTGTTCTCCTCTCCGGCAGCTACCCCCCTCAATCCCTCTGCTCACACAAGGGATTTACAAGCACTCCATGCCAGCCATTTTCTTCAATTTGGCCCGATGGCCAAAGCCACTCTCAAACAAGAGTACAGCCAGATTCTTTCACATCTCTGCTGTTTTCTGTTGTCTGCCATTGTCAGGGAGAGTAAAGGATAAATCACGGATACAGCACCCAAGAATGATGGAGTTGGAGTCAGTGGTTGTGGGGAATGGTTAGCTTGCTTGCCATGAGACCTTTAAGGACCTCTGTAAGACATACACATTCCAATACGTGGTCTGTGCAGTGCTTGTGCTCTGCAAAATCACCCCTTGGCCAGCAAAATGCAAGTCAGTGTGCAATTAACAGAGTCCTGTTAGTGCACCCCAAGTGTAGCACCAGACCATTGGAGGCTTTGTCTCCAGTGGGATTTGGGGGTGGGGAGGGGGAACATTACAAATACTTCCCCTGCTTCGTGCTTTTCTGCCACTTTCCTGCACCCAAAACTTTCCTCTCATTCTCCAGCATTGACTCTGGCCGGTCCCATTCAAAGTTAGGCACTGGTCTACTTGCTGTAAAGCTCTTCCCTTCTCCCAACACTCATTGTACCAAGTTGGGTACTGCCGACAGCAAGCGTCAGAAGGAAAACAACCTTGTTAACAGAAATGGATTTTTCTCTCCACACAGATGGGCAGTGAATATTTTTAAACACAGTCTCAACAAGATGTGCTAATTGGTACCACTGTAACCTGGGGTTACAAGATCCTTTCTTGTAAGCAAGCTAAAGAACAGATGGATATTATTATGAAACTCCAGGGAGATGGATGGCTGCATAGTGAAGTGGACATACTTGGCCCTTCTCCAGTTTTCTGAAAGGACCCCAACAAAGCACTTAATTTCTGAAACCCAGCCTGCAGTCACAAGTAAGATATGCACACCGATCCAGGTTCAAAAGCATCAGCATCCTAAAGAGAGAAGGTGTATGTAGAGAAGACAGTAAGATCAAGTTGTGTAAAATGCTCACTGTTGAAAGCAACAAAAAGCACAGATGCTCCCTGAGAGGGAGAAATGCAAAGCAACAGTGGCTAAAAAGACACTTGAGAGAAATAGCGGGCAGCAAATTGATCTTGGCTACCCAGACCATGTGTGTCAGCCAGAAAACTAAACACAAGCAGTTTGGCCCGTGTTTGTTTCTGTCACAGCCTTGAAAGGTAATACTTACTATTTATGTGATTCTGGCCAGCCATCTTTTGGAATAATGAGCTTGAGTGTTGAGTATCCTGTAACACCTTGCCTGGAGTTCAGCTTCGATCAGTTTCTTCTCCCAGAGGGCCACGCTTCCGTGTCCTCTCAATCACGCCCTGCCAAAATCCACCTCAGAAATCTCTGAAGGGAGAGACCTGCTTTTGACATCCCTATTTTGCCTTATTTAGAGCAGATACTAAACCCAAACCTCTGGGAATGTGACCTTAACATCACATTGCTGACGATTCAAGATTTGAGGACCACAAATTCTGCTGGGGCTACTTCTTTTTGAAAAACATTGGTGCTGCTGAAAGTGAGGATGTCCATGATCCTCTCCCATGGACCTTGAATCAATTCCTTTCACTTCTCTCTGGCCTCTTTAAATGCTCTTGTTGATCCAATGATGATCATTGTGATACCTCACTAAATCAAGGAATTATGTAGCTTTATGTATAAGCTACCCGTAAAGCCTTTATACGCTTTATAGTAGGTAAGCTCCTTTGTGAAGTGAGTGAATGAAACAAGAATGTCTGCTACCTCAAATATAGATAGGTTTTTCTGTCCAAATTGAAGGCAAATGAAAGACTTTTGCCTATTACTGTCCCATGAAGGTCTGGGTGCCTGTGAAAAACAGGCAGCAACATCTGGAAAAGGAAATGCATGGGAGAATGGTGCTGAAAAAGCATGGAGAAAGAAGCCTCTGTGCTATATGCTCTTTAAAAAGATTTTAGCACTCAAGGGAAAAGAACCCATTTGAAGCCTACTGTGTGCACAGAAGCAAGATTTCATACTTGCTTGGCAAACATACTGGACTATGTCAAAAATCCTCACCTGCATTAACAGTTTATCTGCCTGATGAAAATTCACCTTTGGTTGAAATAGATAGCAGCTGTATACCCCTCCACAAGTCATAAGACCTTTGCACATGGGAGATGCCTTAAACAGGGAGATTAATAGAGGATATAACCATAGCCCACAAACACCCCAAGGATGCAGACTTTCTCAGGAAAAGAGAAAACTGTTTGGCATGAACTGAGGAGCAGAACACTTAGTCCAATGCCAATTACAGTCTCTGAATACTGGGATGTGTCTGGCTTTGGACTCATGTCCAGGGGAAGTGGTGAAAGCCATGCTGCTTTTTGTCTCTTGTGTAACTCAACTGACTCAGACGCTGGGAAGTGCCCTGTAGGGAGGAGACCTCTTCTGGCAAGGATTTACCACCTCAGATCCTCTTCCATCTCTAGAACTCTGCAAGAGCACCCCATCACAATGAACACAAGCCTTTCTTACCCCTAAATAACCCAAGCAGCATGCACAGCCCTGACTTTCATGAACAACTCTGTGTCAAGGGTCCCAGGAGCCTGCAGCACATCTCAGCCTTCAGACCCAGTGCTGCGAGGAACTCTTGGAAGCAGAAATACAGGTCTAGTCTGCTATTATGAAGACGGTTGGGAGGCAGCACACATAAATAAATAAGGAATGCACAGCTTAAAATGGGAACCTGCTCATCTGACCATCTCTTGGAATAATTCTTTTTGCTTCTAAAATGTGACCCCGGGCAGCTCCCTCCCTGTCCTGAGGTCTGGAGCTATTCTTGTTGGTGTCACTGGATTAATATTGCAGGAGGCTGTGAGGTGATGTATGATGCTGTCAGGGATGGACAGAGGGGAGCATGCCCTTCTCCCAGGGAAGGAGACAGCAGTGCAGTGAGGGTGGGAAGATGTCAATCAACATTTGTTTCCCTTGGCGAGGCTGGACTCACTCTCTTCCAGCAGCAGGAATGCTAATCATCAGGGTGAGCTGGTTGTTCTGCTGCTCGCAGGCTGATTGATAGTAGTAATTAAAACTGCATTTCTTTATGGGGCAACCTGGTGTGGTTGCTGCATCTTAGGAGCTCGAGCCTTTTAGAGGCAGAGTTTGGAGTGGGCTCTGTCTTCTGGGGGAGGCTGGAAAAGCCACACTGGCAATGAAGTGGGGACGGTCAGCACCCCTGTAGCGCAGACCCTCCCACCATGCAAACTCGATTGGTTTTTTTTGCTGTGTTTTGTGCTTTCATGCTGCAGATCATCTAATTGTCTTAGTCCAATTAGAGTTACAGCTGTTAAAGCCTAGAGCATGACTGGCTGATTGGGTTTTGAAGAATGTGACATTTTGCAGCTAGAAGTTTTATCAAGAGTAAGCAGCATTAACCTCTTCTATCGCTTATCTTAAAGGGAAAAAATGAGGCAAGAGATGTTTGGTATCTCCAGCTGGACCACCTGCTCACATCAGGGGCTGGTCAACCCACAATAAATCACTGTCTTCCCACAGCTTTGCAGCCCAGTCTTCCCAGCTCAGCTGGTGAGTGCTCCAGCCTATTGCACGGGAAAGTAGATCCTCCTCATTAAACCACACACCTGATGTGAAACAGCCCTATCCAAACACGGCAGAAACTCCCCCAAATTCCATGTCCCAGGTGGGCTGGGGCTCCTATTTTCCTTAGTAGGATGGTGACAGCCCTCTCCTGCCTGCTCATCCCACCTCCCTAGAGTGCGTATTGCCACGTATAGATATAACCTCCTCTGCCTCTCTCCTCTTAGTCTTACTCACCTCTCCTCATACTGCACCTACTTATGCATCTCTCTGCACACTTCCAGGAAACGCTCAGCTCAGGGAGCAACTTTGGTGCGGCCCAGATGAGTCTGTCTGCAGAAATTCCTTGAGCATTTTTAGCAATGGTAAAACAAACCAGGGACATTTCTGAACAAAAAATCTTCATTAGACTACAAAAACGCAGCAATGTTTCCCAGAACCCAGTTGGCTCCCCTCTGCTCTCTGAAAAACAGCACTAAGCTCCTTCTAAGCTTGTCAAAAACTACTCCACCTCAGAGGGGATGGAGATGATTGACAGCTGTGATGCCGATTGGAGCTTCAGTGCCATAGACCTGAGAATCACTGTCAGGGAAGGTTTTGTTGTGGTAAGTTATGTAGCAGGAGAGCTGCAGAGCCGCCTGTGGGAGCTACAGTGGCTAAAGGACACAATCCATGTAAACAGGGATGGCGGAGCTCAGGAGAGCGTTTGGGCAAGTGTCACCTTAATAAGCAGGCAGATTTAACTGAAGCCACTAATGCTTCCAGAATGGCCCCAAGCCCAGCTCTGATGTGTCTCTGCAAAGGCCACGAGTGCATGACTGACCGAGCCACACAGCCTCTCTGGCTTCTTGACAGCAAAACACTGTAGTGCAGAGAAATGGCCATCCTTGTCACAGAGCTAATCCAGGCTGGGCAGGCAACACCTTGTCTTAAGCCTCCCTTTGTGTGATTCATCTGAGAAATACTATCTTGCAAAGCTTTTGATTATGGGTCCACTTCAAAAATGGCAACATCCCCTTCGCACTCTGCCACCAACTGAAAGGCTTTCCTCTTCTCATCCTGATCAGGTTGGATATTCATCTTGCTGGCAAGCCATAGATGATAGGTGTTTGGCAGCAGGTGGCCATCAGTTTACCACTGGGTATGCACCTCCTCATGAACACCATGTAAGCTCGTGCCTCTTCCACATTTTTTGTCATAATGACCAGCAAGAGGAAACTCCTTTACAACCTACTGATAAGTGTGTTCCCTTAGCTGGAGGTGAATCCGGTTTATGACTCTGCTTCCAGTCCCAAGTACATACTTCAAGAAATAGCAGGTAAAATTGGCCACCAAGATCCTCTGAGCTTTCCCTGCTCTTTATTAGGTCCTTGGAACAGAGGCTGCTCTTTACCTTAGCTGTTGTGGGTCACGGTACTCCCTAAGCCAAAGGAAGGGACAGTGGGTCCCTGCAAACAATATCTTGCTGTACATACAGACTCATAGCAAGAGCTTGACTTTTAAAAAAGAAAGGAAATAAAATCCTCCAAAACTTGTCTGCTTTGAAGATTAAATCATAATCAGTTCAGCCTATTTGTATATTTAGCACATTTTCTTGGCACAGATATAGATGCAAATCTCATTTCATTTACACAGCTGCAAATCCCCATCTGAGTTAAAAGAAGAGGGTAGAGTCAGAGTCTGTTAATCCACCCTGGAAGAGATATTCAATCGTGTAATCCACAGTTTACACTAGACCTTTACTGCAAGAGACTAAGAGGTTGTCTTTCTACTCGCAGAGTCAGGATGTAGGACTTACAGACAGACTAATATGGTTTATGTACAGAAGCCAGTGCTGTCCCCAACTATATTTCTGCTGCCTCCCAACACATTGTCGGTAATTAGCTGCTTAGTGGTGAAAGATTGCTGTGTTTTCCATTGACATAACCCATGTCCATGGTCTAAGCCTTGTATGTCAGCCTGGCATCACTGTCAGAGCCTGGCTCATGAGCAGTCTGTGCATCACTACAACCATCACTACGGAAAAATACTGTTCCCTGTTCTTCAAAAGGGAGGGTTTAAGCAAAAAACACTTGTGGGAAGAGACATGTCATAGATACATGGAACCATTGGAGACATTGGTTGGACTCCATTTTAGAGGGTGCCTTTTACGCTTGCTCAGGGAGAATCTGGAGATGATTCAAACCCGTTACCATGAGCCCAGTCCTAAATGGGACATGGGGATCAGGTAGTCCTCCCCAGTTTCCATCTCTTGCTTACTGATAAAACCTGTTAGGTGTAATTTCACCTCTCTGTATTCATTACTGGTAGATCAAACTATTCTTTCAAGACTTTTTTTTTTTTTACTGAAATATGGCATTTTATTGATGCCATATTTTTTACTCCACGACTGGAATATGGCATCCCCATATGTTTGCAAAGCACATTAGCCAGCTTGAACATGAACATGGATGTAGAGTTAAGCACTAAAGATACAGTAAAAAAATCTGCTGTATGCTTGATAATTCTGGCTTCCTTAAAATGTTTTCCACATGCACAAATCTGTACATGTTAATATAAATACCTATGACTTTTACTCCTTCTGATTGAAGCCTAGATCAAGACTCCAGAATCTTCCTGGGAGCCTTCAGGCTTGGATTTGTTTTTTGACAGATGAAAATAAATACCAGGGACTGACGGA
Source organism: Gallinago undulata (assembly GCA_026546715.1). NCBI lineage: Eukaryota > Metazoa > Chordata > Aves > Charadriiformes > Scolopacidae > Gallinago > Gallinago undulata. The sequence continues at coordinate 55,817,727 of JAOTQQ010000001.1, forward strand.
TGGAATAGCTCCGTTCAGTGCTGGCATAGGTCTGAGAGCTGCGTATGCGTGTGGGGGGAGATGGGACTTAACATCTCCTAAACACTGTGCAGCACGTCAGTTTTGCACAGAGCTGACTTGGGAGAAGAGTACAGTGGGGAATTCATGGGTGGAATGATGCTCAGTCAGCCAGTCTGCACTAGTATAAGCTCTGGTATAAGCCATCCTGTGCTGGGAACAGATGAGGGCTAGCCCTAACAGCACCCAAGGCAAAATCAGAGGCAGAAGGTGAGTGGGGGTAGGGGGCTGGGGAATCAGGTTTTAATATTAAGAGGCATTTCAAGAGACTCTAAGACCTGAACAGGGGTACTGCCCGCTGTTTTGGCTGTGAACTCTGTGTGTCCTACACCCTAGCTGTAGGACAGTACTGGTGTCACTCTGGGTCAGCTCTCCCCACCCCATAGGGCAGGACATTTGAGAGCATGTCTATACTGCCAATAACTTAGCTCCCAGCTTTTCTCTCGAGTCCTGGTCATGGGATCATCCACACTGCACATACGTTAGCTCACTCCTTGCCTCTCTTTTGGAATGGATAAACCAGCTGCTTCTGAGGCAAAAGCTGGGTGTCCTTCTATGGACATTCAGCTCTGCCCTTCAGGCAGCATGGTGGAGTCTGCATCACGCTCAGCTTCCTCAGCCTTATACAGCCCTCCAGTATGGTCCCCCTGGACACTGCTTGTTCACATCTCTCTTATACTACTTTCCAACACATGCAACATATGCATCCAGCATGGAGCTATAAAAAAAACCAACAACCAAACGGTTTGGTGGGCTGTGACACAGCCCTCAATTTCAAACTCCAAAGCTCAGGAGTGTGTGGGAAGAGTAAACACATGAGGAGTAATAAATGTGTCTTTGGTGCATATGGGTGCCCTAGGAGGCTCAAGGCCAAGCACTATGCAATGTAGATACAGCCAGGACATACTCATGCGAGTAGTTCTCAGCAAGACAGATACAACACTGTGCTCCATGGCCAGGGGATCTAGAGCTCTCTCTGGAGAGGATAATTTCACATTGCAGCCATAGCCACCTTTTGCCAAGAGCTCTTTTCTGTCTCTTTCATAGAATCACAGAATCTTCATGGTTGGAAGATTTGAGATCATCAAGTCTAGCCACAAAAAAAAAAAACCCTAACCAAAAAGCCACCACACAACCGAAACCAACACACACTACACCCACACAGACACGCAAAACCCAACAATCTCAGGCATTAGAACAGGCCCTGAAGTGCCACGTCTACACATTTCTTAAATACCTCCAGGAATGGTGACTCCACTATCTAATCTAAACCTCCCCTGCCACAACTTTAGACCATTTCCTCTGGTCCTGTCATTATTCCCTTGGGAGAAGAGGCCAACACCCATCTCTTTACAATCTCCTTTCAGGTAGTTGTAGAAGGGCAATGAGGTCTCCCCTCAGCCTCCTCTTCTCCAGACTAAACATGTCCAGTTCCCTCAGCATCTCCTCATATGACTTGTTCTCTAGAGCAGTTCGGTGGGTCTCCTCTGGACATGCTCCAGCAGCTCAATGTCCTTCCTGTAGTGAGGGGCACAGAACTGAACACAGTGCTCAAGGTGAGACCTCACCATTGCCAAGTACAGAGACATGATGACTTCCCTACTCCTGCTGGCCACGCTATTCCTGATACAGGCCAGGATGCTGCTGACCTTCTTGACCACCTGGGCACACTGCTGGCTCATGTTCAGCTGGCTGTCCACCAACACCCCCAGGTCCTTTTCTGCTGGGCAGCTCTCCAGCTACTCTTCCCCAGCCCTGTAGCATTGCCTGGGGTTGTTGAGACCAAAATGAAGGCCCTGGGACTTGGCCTTATTGAACCTCATGCCATTGGCCTTGGCCCATTGATACAACCTGTCCAGATCCCTCTATAGAGCCTTCTGACCCTCAGGCAGATCAACACTAGCTTGGTGTCACCTGCAAACTTACTGAGGGTAAACTCAATCCCCTCATTCATGTCATCAATAAAAATATTAAACAACACAGATCCCAGAACCGAGCCCTGAGAGACACCACTTGTGACCAGCCACCAACTGGATTTCACCCCGTTAATCATGACTCTCTGGGCCCAGCCATCCAGCCAGTTTTCTACCTAGTGAAGAGTACACTTGTCTATGCCATGATTCACCAGCTTGAAAGGCCTTACCCAAGTCCAGGTAGAAAACATCCACAGCCTTCCTCGTATCAAGAAGGCAGGTCATGGGTTCATAGAAAGAGATCAAGTTGGTTGAGCAGGACCCCCCCTTTCATAAACCCATGCTGGCTGGCCCTGATCCCTTGGCTGTCCTGCACTTACCATGAGAGCTCCCTCAAGATGACCCTCCCCATGATTTTTCCTGGTACCAAGGTCAGGCTAACAGGTCTATAGTTTCCCAGATCCTCCTTCCGGCCATTCTTGCAGATGGTCATCACGTTGGCCACCCTCCAGTCATCCAATACCTCTCCTGGTGACAAGGATTGTTAATAGATGATGGAGAGAGGCTTGGTGAACTCTCCCACCAGCTCCCTGAGTACCCTCAGCAGCACCACCCACCAGCTGTCAGCCCCAGTACAAGCAGAGGGCTAGTCCCAGCTTCAAAAAGCCCCAAAGCACTGGGGCTTTCTCTAGCCCAGAATACTGACTCTCTGGTGTGAGCCTTGGGATGATCCCCAGGCACTCTCACCAGCTCCTGCAGTAGTTTTATGCACCTTCTAAATCTGTGGGAACTGCTTGTAAAGTAATGTCCTCAGCAGCTGCTAACCAGTGCTCTCCCAGCACCTGAAACTTGTTGGTGAAATACCATGTAACTTTCATCTAAGACTAACTTGCCAGAGGAAATCACAGAGATGAGGAGTTCCCAAGTCAAACTTCCTCCTTTAGGAGTCTAATAATGCCTCTGAAGATATGAAATAGCCTTTGATTAGGACCTTGTAACTGTGATTTATTTCTCTAGAGAATGTCTGTTTACAGCTTTGCTCATTCTTCTGTGCTCTCGCTCCCAACCAACTGGAGGTTGTTATTTTGGGGCTGCATTCAAAAACACCCATATGTGAAGAACATAAGCTGCTTTCAGAAAAATAAGTCATAGTTACGTACATACTTTAAAATGCAATCAGTCTCTATCTGCTTCTTGCAGCAGTATTTGAGCACCTTGATCTTTTGCAGTATTTACCCAGCAACTCAGTCAGCAAAGCACCTGAGAGGGATGGGATTTAGCCACAACTCTCTTTTCAGGCGTGTATTGGCTAGTTTAGGCCCTGTCTTAGTCTATGAGGAAACCAATTGCAAACCCTAATTCTCCCAGTGAATTGCCTAGGCATCTATCTCAGGGTGGGCCCCCTGTCTCCTACAGCGTCTGCCTGTAGCAGCTTCTGCCTCTTTCCCTTCCCTCTCCCCCTGTAGGAGGTTCCATCTGTACCCAGCTGTACCTCATCCCGCTGCCTTCCCAGTGTGAGCAGAGCAGGGGGACTCATTTGGGGAGGGGGGGGCTGCAGAGGCTGCTGTTAGCCTTAAAGACCTGGGCTCCTTCCTCTGGGGGATAAGAAGGGTGAAGGATCAAGGTTTAAAAATAGCAGTTGTCAAGAGAGATGAACTGCTTTAAATGTTAATAACTGGCTGAACTGGCTAATTGCCAGGAGTGAGAGTTTATCGAAGCAGTGGATCACTTCGACAGCTGAGATCCCTTTCGGAGCTGAATATCATTTTCTCTGCTTTTGTTCCCAGATTACATCAGTTCAACTGCTAACCCACCCAAAGCTAAGAAGCAGAACAGACACTGAAAAAGGGACATTTGTTTTTCTCTTAGAAGTCAGGACTAGCAATTAGGCTGAGCTCTACAAGTTCTACAGTCCTGATGAACTCTAAGAGGAAAATAAGTCCCACTAGCATGTTTTGTTTGCAGAAAAAAACGTATGTTTAAATGTAAAATATTTTGATAAGTGGCTTCTCTCCAACACGTAATGTCATTTGAGTTTGCTAATAATATCAGTTTAAATGTTAGTTTTTGGGATTCTCAGCTGTTTCCTAATATTTGCCTAAAATTATTTTTAATAGGTTAGGAATAAAAAGAAAATGTAGCCATTTAGAGAATTGTGAATGGCAGTTCCAATATACTAATATGTTTAAACACATGCACTGGTTATTCTCTTGATTAGCGAAAGAAACACTTTATTTATTTTTCAGCTTGTAACTAGTTGCAAACCTGACTGCCAAGTAGCCAAAGAGAAGCAACTTCTTTTTTTTCTAGAGAAGCAACTTAAAAGCAAAAATGTCCCCCACCCTCTCCCCCCCCGAATAATAATAATACATTACAGTTCCTTGTTTGCTTTAGCTTTCATCACAGCTAAATGTGGTGATTTTAAAATCAAAGTCATTTCAGCCAGCTGCCCTTGCAAGTGGTGACCTGACATTTCTGAGGGGAGCAAACAAATATGATCCTGTTATTTGGTCGTCCACCTGTTACAAAGCAGGGATGGACGGCTCCCCGTGCTGAAGCAAGATTAGGTTCCCCTGTCCTCTGGCTCAGCCATCTCTAACCTTGGGCACACCGTCCTGTCTTTGTGCTCCACAGGATCGCATTCCTGCCAGAGACATTCGGATGTGCTTCATCGCCCGGATCCTGGGGCCTGATTAAAGGAATGTGCACGATCTTTATGTGTGGTCCTTTCTTGATACACCGAGGAGTTAGTTGTCTCTGTAAGAATCAACCCCCCATCCAGCCTTGCTCAGTACGCTCTGGTTCAGTACACTGTGGACTCGAAATACCTTTCCAAGTACAGTAACCTTATGATGCAGTGCTTAACGCTCCTCCATTGTGTAGCCAAGTAAGTTAGAAAGATTGATTGTCTTGTCTTTTCATGTTGCTACAGCTCTGGGCTGAGTGATGGGTGATTCCTGGCTCTCCTGGGCTAGCTTCACTCATGCAGCCTCTCCTTGCCAACCTCTCTGCCAGCCTTTTGCTGCCTCCTCCAGCTTTTGCCACTGATGGGTCTGCCTGCACAGTGAGTTCACAGACTGCTAAAAAGCCTGCCAGACACGGAGCTTTTTCAATCTGAGAGAGTCACTGCTGAGTTGACTTCTGCTGTCCCTGAGGGCTTTGTAACTGTGGATCCTCATCTTAGATGTCAGCAATGTATTTTTCTAGCTCCTAGCAAACATGTCTCAGCAGCAGTGTGGACATGGAGACCCCATGTCACCCAGGTAAAGATTCTTCCGTAGAGCTACCTTACAGATGAACACAGTGCTCTGGACTGGAGATACCTACACCCTGGGGAGCTGTTAAGGGAAACTTAAGGAGAGCATTTACGCCTAATCAAGAACTCTCTACTCCTCCCCTCCCACATACACTGTGGGAGAATAGTAGTGTGCCCATATTTTAACTAAGAATCAGGCTCAGTTAAGTCAAACCAATATTTTAGGATGTGTGGTGCAAGGGTACATCTGGATGATGCTGCACCAGAGAAAGCAGATCCTCTTGATCACAGATGCAGTTTTCTTGGGACACATCCTTCAGTTCAGCCTTGTCCGGGTGACACCAGTGAGTGAGGGCACAACAGCCAGGGCTTTGCTGCCCCAGGGAGAGCCAAAAGATGGGGTTTCCCTCATGCAGAGGCAGGAAACCTCGAGGGGCAGGTGTGAGGCAGGGGAAGTCGGAACTGTCCGACCTTGCAGAAGCACTAGGAGCAAAATGCCCAGGTGGCTGTGTAGTTTTCACATATCTCAGGAAGGGGAGCTGCAGAAATCCCTCAGGAAGATGGATAAGTGCTCTCCCAAATTAGTCAGCATCTAAATATAGTGGCTCAAACCTTTCTGAATGACATGTAATCAGACCTCTACTTTAATGCTGCATTATATTGTTATGCTGCATTATCAAGAACAATCATCACATATGTGTGATTAATATACCAATACCAACGCAGTGTATTATAATATTTTTTTCCCTAGAGGAAACAGATATGGGTGTATGTGGTAGTGAAAATATCCTTTAAAGGCAGATTTCAAACTTTCTTGAAGAATGAATCATCTTGAGAGGGTCAAAAGATCGCTATAAATATGTCTGTTACGGACTCTAGGATAACTGCAGCTTGCTCTTCAGATGGGGATAGTTATTCTTTCATTTTTTTGGCCGAAAGGATTCAGGTTTTAGAAGTGTAATTCTTAAAATTCTTAAGAATGTGAAAGGATCAGCTGGAAGAAAAAAAAAGACTAAATGACACAATGATCACTACAGCCTCTCCAAGATGTTATCAGATATTCCTAGATTTATAAAATATTTCATGATGTTGCAATAGGAAAGAGGCTTTACAAGATTTCTGAGCTCTTTTAATTTTTTTTTTTTCTAAAAAAGTGTCTTTTGAAGAACGGCAGCATCTTCTTAGGAACAGATGCTTTTGTGGACCAATTAAATCCATTCCCCTTTTAATAGAGAAGTATCCCACAATATCCAGTTCACAAGCTGTCCTACCTCCCTTTTAAAAGCATTACTAGTTTTTGCCTTACTGCCATTATCAGCGGGGGTTGCTCTAAGGTTAAATGCATTTGCAGAAAACTTTTGCTCATTTGCTGTTTTTTTAATGTCATCCTATAGTTTTAACAGCTTCTCTTCCAATCTGATATTTTCCTCCTGCTGTGTTTAGCTGGAGCCAGACTCAGCAGATAGGCTCTTCTAGTCTCTTCTCATATGACATTTTCTTAATCTTCCCTAGAAACTTCCCTCTCTGTCTGTTGAATTCACCTTTCCTGGATGTGGCTCGAATTGGGTTGAGCACAGCCTGCCAGCCCAGGTTTCACCGCAGCTGACACCCACTGTTCTTCAGATGTTTGAGCAGCTGCAGAGTGGTTTTTCATTCCCTGAAAAGGTGCCCACGTATATCCTAGGAAGCCCTGGACTCAATCCCTATTCCCTTAGGAATGTCTCTTTCTGTGATTCATTCCAAAAGGCTTTCCATTTCAGAGGTGAAAAGAGGAACAGGTAATTAACCTGTGGGATTTACCTTATCACAGCTGCTGTCATTTCCCTCCCTATTTCCACCAAGGTGAAGTCTCATCAAGATGAGATTATTTTAATCCAAAATGTGAAACCTCAAGGAGACGGCTTTGGGGGATGCTTGGCTGTAGCAGGTAGCAAGCTAGGACCCTGTACTGTATTTTTGGGTCTGACGCTGATTTGATATTAAGCATCAGGCAGATCATTTCTTCTCCGTGTCCCCTTCATCCATTTGTCTTTTTTGTCTGTTTACACATTGACAGTTCTTGGGGGCAATGGCTGTGTATTATAAGGTATGGAATAAAGCCTAGCATGGTGCAGCTCAGATTCAGTGACTCCAGTTGCTGCTGTTTTAAATACTAACAACCACAATTCAACAAAAAAAGGGTTTTGAGTAGGAATTCTCCTCCCATCCCAGCGGCTGATTGCTCTGACGTTATCAGTGCACAATTCTAGTTTAGCTTTACCATTTCAGCCCAAAGCTGAAATACTGCATCATGGGAGCTCAGGGCTTTAAGAATAGCATCTTTCCTATTCACATCAGATCATTCAGCATGTAATCTTTTTATCTCCTGCTGCAATTGCTTCTTGTGGCAAGTCCAATCTTCTATTGCAGCATTATTTGAAGTGATTAGCTCTGACAGATTCTTAAATTCTGACTCCCGAAGTTGATTTTTGGAGGTATCGAGCCACAGTGCTTCATGATGCATTTCCCCCCAGATTACAATCAAAAATGGAGCAGTGATTGTTGTTTGTTTGAAGCTGAATCTTATTTCCCTTTAGGCATCTGAATAAGGCAGTTTCCTGGAGCTTGATACCCACAGAGGAAACACAAGATTAAGAGCTTAATCAAACTGAGAAACAATGCCTGGCAGGAGCCAAATACCTCCAAGTCTCCTTCTCAGTAGCAGCTTCTGCTTAGAACTGTCTGTAACAAAATTCCTGGTCAGGAACTTTCTAAAGAAACATATATATATATATTTTTTTTTATGTTGTCATGTCCCTCCACTGAAACTGAGAATTTTTTTTCAGGGATATACCACTTGGGATGAAACTGCCCTAGAGGAGGCTAGTCATCATTCAGCACCTCGCTGTGTATTTTTTGCTGTTGTTGAAACTGAAGAGAGAGACCCCCCAGTAGATTCATATTGGTGCAGGAATAGAAGAATATTTGCCATTCCAAAAAATTTTAAGGGTGGAAAAATACATTTACTAACCAGATTTAATGTGAAATATATCTTCCATTGAAGACAGCAGGCAGATTCCCATCTTAAATGAAACACAGACTCTTCTACTGGCTTGTAGTGACATTCTGCATCTATGTGGTCTCCTTATCCCAAAGAACTTGCAAATAGATTTACAGGCCATACATATGTGGTCCAAAGTCAACAGCAGGTCTTACTACTTACTTCAGAAGCTTTAGATTAGTCCTCTCTATATACAGCAGGAATTACTTTAGGAAATGCACATCTGGTATGAAATGTGGCATCTGTTTAACAGCTTGCAGAAAGCTTTAGGGTTGAGAATGAAAAAAACCCCATTCCAGCCCAAACTGCAATTTAAGTTTGCCAGACTAGGATCCGGCCAGCACATGAGCAGTCTGACTGCTGCTCTTTGAGAAGGTGCTTTTTGTCTGCAAATGACCATAAATGGCAAGTAGCCTGGGTTTTTGTATGATCAATATTCAGTCTTTGACACCTGAATGTCAGTCTTCTACTAAAGACATTTTACATTTCTGAGAACAGAAAATCGTACAGTTATGCCAAGGAGCAGGAAAAGAAATGTCTATTTTGTGGGTAAGAGCTATGCTAAAACTGGTCCCTACCTTGCAGTAATAGTTTGAACGGAGGTCCAGGAAAGAGCCAAGCCACTAAGATAAAATGCCAGGGGTCATACAAAAAGGACAAGTTGTTTCTTTAAGTGGGAAACAAGAATTGTGATAAATCAATACATATTTCCAACATTTTGAAAGTTATTCTGTTCCATCTTTTGGACTGCAAGAGGTGGAAGAAGTCTCTATTCTTGTCTGGAATGGCTGATAATTACTTTTGCAAAGGGCAGGACAAAAGACTGCACTTTATTTTAATTGTCCTTCTCGCTCTAGCTGGTAGTGAAAGCCACCTACTTGGCAGTCCAGAACTGTGAAATCTTCCACTTATCCCCAAAAAGCTACAGCTGCGATAGCAGAAAGGCAAGCTACTCACCACCAGGAGAGGACTCTGGAGGAAAATACTCAGACAAAGTGAAAAAGATGCTGTTCGTAATCCATTTGATCCATTCAATTCCATTGAAAACAGCACTGGGGGGCTGTGATGTTGGCATCTGGCCACTGAGTTAAGGATCCTCTCCATTTCACCTCTTTTTATGTAGCTCAATTTAAAATCCAGCAGGCAGGAACCACTTTTAGTTACTGATGACCAAAACTAGGTTTGAGTTAGTGGTTGGCAGAGGAAAGTATTAGCAATCCTTTTGTAAGGACTCTTTTAAACCTGTAATCTCTTGCATTACTGAGGGTTTGATTATTACTCTTTTCTAAAGACAAAGCTTAGAATAGTTTTAATACAGCTATTTTCAGTGAATATCTATAGTAAGGGAAGAAGTGTGTCAGGAAGGCTCAGCAGTTTTATGTAAATGGAATAGATGTTAGCGGTAAAGCATCTAGGCCAGCATCAAGGACCTTGGGCAGTGTCCTGGCCCATCCTTTGGACCAGTATCATCTGACGTGTGGTTTCAAATCCAGTGGCCACCTGTCTCTGGAAATGTTGTCCTGCACCCTGTTCCCAACCAGGTGTTCTCACTCCTTCCCTTGTCCTGACACTGGTAATCCTCTGTTCCTGAAGTGATCCAGAGCACAGAAAAAAATAAATTATTAATTCTCCACTGCTTTTGGTCTCCAAACCAGCATACTGAAGGATCAAGTGAGATCTAGACCCATTGGAAAGGAGGGAGAGGGAAATGGTAGCTGTCAGTGAAGAGAAAGGTAGGAACATCCCTTACAGCACGGTATCCTTAGATGGTACTTGAAAATCATCAGATTGTGACCAGGGAGATGACTGCAAATGCCTTTCTTTCCTAACCTCCTACCACTCACCATTCTTCTGCTGTAAACGCTGGAAAATACACATACAGGTGGAATAAACAGAACTAATGGATGCATTTCTAATGGATTAATTGTTACTGGATTGTGAATAAAAACCTCCATGGTGACACAACATAAGATGTCCTTGGAGCCCTTTCAGAAAGGGAAGGTGGTCCTTAGATTTTAAAAGCTTGTGAAACTGCTGTAAGGGTGTTTCTGTTTGAGAAGTTTAGCTCTAATGGTTCCACACAATAAGTGGGGGAGAGGCGTCTATGTTACTCTGGGGAAAGTGAGACTGTCAAGGAGATGCATGGGCAGGAGGAATGGAAAGCACCACATCAAGGTCTTGTGTCAACAGCAGCTGGTCTGGGGCTGACAGAAAAATCCCTCCAGTCTGACAGTGAGTATAGGGTTTAATCCCCACTGATAGCAGCAGTGACAGAAGTATCCTAGGATAGCGGGAAGGGGATATGACCAAGTCAGGCAGAATAACTTAAAGACATGTACTGTAGCCTGAGGGAGAAGGCGTGTGGGAAGAACAGCAGAAGTCTTGCATAAAGATGCAAAACGGGCCTTGAATGTACGTCCTTCACATACATTAAGGTCCTGGAGAGAGGTGTTTTGGTGGAACTCCTTGTACGGTGCGCTTTTGTGCAATAGACCACTGATTAGTGATCCTCCCCCAAAATCATATGAGTCAGAGACCCCTGTGCTTCATAGCACTCTTGTCCCATCCTCTTCTGAACCAAACCCCATCACATCCACAAGCCCTTGTCCTTCCCATGCTAGAGCTCAGTTGAGCTCAGCAGCTTAGCAGCAGACAACAATTTTTATTTTGTGGCTGAGCTAATTTTCTGCCATCACTGTGAGTCAAATCAGCAAACCAAGGAGTCCAATGAGTGGCAGAAGTATGCAGGACAGGCTACAGAGGATTATGACTTTCCCTCTTTGGTGAAAGGGATTCCCTTTATCCACCGCATCACAGTGTGGGCTTGTGAGCCTGCAGCTCCTGTCATGACAGAGAGCACTTTTGTGAATTCAGCTAAGGGATTAGACCAGGGAATCAGCTAGCCTAGATTGCAGCGCTGTTCTTTTACAATTACTTCCTTTTTCACCGTGTGTGTGTGTGTGTGTGTGTGTGTGTGATCCCCTGCTTGTAAACACTGAATGCAGTGCTATTTAACCCTTCTTCAGTTCTACATTTCCAAGCAACTGTAGCTCAGGTTGGGGTCTATACTGTCCCTTTCTCCTCCTGAGACAATTGTGTTCTGTGATCATCCAAGAAACCTAGCCGAGTGCTGCTTCCTTCTCCTTAAGAGATCAGCTTTGTACCACACCAGCTTCTGCGCAGCCTGGCTCCTTCTTCCAGCTGATGCTCGTGAGAGGCTCCTAAAATTACTTTCCCTACTCACACGTAAGGCATGATGCAAGCAGGGCACAACTGCACTTAAAAACTTGTAGGATGCGGTAGCAACTGAGTGAAGGTGTCGAGACTCTCCAACATACCAGGCATTGGGCTTTTGTGCTTCCAGCTGCTATTTTTAGAGGAGGTTATTTTCGTTGATTGAAAGCTAGGGGACTTGCCTGGGCACTCTAGAGCAGAGTTTTGAACAAGGTGTGGCCAAGCTGTGGCCCTTCCTGTGGAGTCATTCTTCCTTTCTCAGCCTACCCAAGAGCTCTGCTTACCTATTTTTTGTTTTCATTGGGAAAGTGTCCACGTAATGAAAAGCGACCTGTGAGAAACAGGGATCCATGACCAGAATAGATAGGATATGAGGATACCATATAAGCCAAAGCTAAAGAGAGCTGCTGGAGCAATGGCATCATCAGGGATTTAAAGATTTTGATCTCATGCTGTACAGAGAAGGATGCTGTGGATTTACTGGCAGAGGAGACTGCATGAAAACAACTTGCTGTATGTGGTGAGGGATGTTCATTTGGCCGTACAGCAATGATGATTTACTCCAGCTGAGGTAGATCCCCATTATTCCTCTATGCAGAGAAGAAACTATAGCTTGCAGTAACTCTCTCTAACCCTGGAGAAATGAATATTACTTTTTCCCCCTCCTTTCTGTAAAAGGCCCTGTCTTGCTTGCCCAGATCTCTCAAGCATCATCCTGTGTGTGCTTGAGGATAATGCATAGGATAGCTGGTCTGCAGCAAGGGAAAGTAAGGTAATTACGAGTTTCATATTTTAATCACCATGCTCTGTTGTCCTGACTACCTCCACCAGCTGCTTGCACAAGACTGAAGCTGCTAGGCTTCCTTTATCCCTGGGTATCTTCTGTATCCTTGAGGAACACTTAAAATATGTGGGCTTTCCCCAGCCCGGTGGGCGAGTCCTCTTTCCCATGGATAAGTCTCTTCTTCTTAAATATCACAGAATAACACAGACATGAAGAGAAACAGATCTACAGTCATTTGTCATGGAAGCCAGCCCAGTGCATAAATAATAGGAGGGAGGACAGGTCCTCATGGGCCAGTTTCTGCTACATCGGTGATTGCAGCACGGGCTCGCCTTCAGCACACAAAAGGTGTCAAAGGAAAATGTGACTTCAGTGGCTAGAAATGTCACCCTGCTAAGCCAGCAGGCTGACCGCAGGATGCGAGTCTGGCCGAGAACCGCAGCAGCCGATCCTGTGAATGATTTGCGGCGTTTTTTTTCCTCCAGCGTCTCTTTGGTATCTCTCATCAGCGCTGCTTGCTAATTAGCGTGCTTATTGTGGGTTGCTTGCTTCTTTTGAAATGTGCTAAGATACACAGTTCTGGAAAAAGCACACTGATAAAAATTGCAACACCTGTAATTATCCGCAGCAATAGCTACAACTTGGGTCCAATGGCAGCGAGCCACACTATCGTATCACATCGTCTGCCTATGAGCAGGCAGACGTCCTCGGGCTCCCAAAGCACCTTCTCGGCAACCAAACTGTAGCACCTGGCCCTCCACAGCTAAAGAGTGCTCATCCCAAACATGCAGCCACGGTGTTTCCACCCCACACTCAGAAGCGTGTCTTTTGCTGTGGGGAACTATTGAGAACAGCTGCCAAAAATCACCAGGGAATCCATAAACTCCCCAGTTAAAATCATTCAACTGCCGCCTTTGTCATTTCCCTTTTATATCTAAATCTGTTGTTCTTGTAGGACTTAATCAAGACCCACCCCATCTTTCTCACTGACACACGCCTGACAGACACTGCTGAAATCAAATGTGAACGTTGTGAAAGCTGGATCACTGTATGTCTCCTGAAGCAGATGGCAAACTTGAGGGCACAGGCAGCATGAAGCAAGGAAGCCATGGCTGGAGAAGCCAAACACTGTGTTTTTAATCAACACCTGCCACCCTGCCTGATAAAGGAAGATACCAGTTTGCAGGTTCTTCCACTTTCTTCCGACCTACGCGCCAGCCCCTGCATCCTCGCTCAGATCACACAGCATCTGCATGATCTGAATCATACAGCCAGGGTTTATTCATTGTCACATGGCTGGAGCAAACACGTTTGTCGCTTGATACATCTGTAGCTTAACCCAGGACAAGGGGAAGACCACCACGTTACGCAGCAGCTGGAAGCTCCTTGTCCAGAGGCTCTCATGGGACATGAGAGGACATGAGACATGGGGACCTGCAGGAGCTGATCAGGCCTCCAGGCAACTCTGTACCAATGAGTGCACCAGCCATGTCAGCATGAAACCAAGTGTCTTCAAAAAATCTGTATCAATCCCACACAAAAGAGGAACAGAACAGCTGACCCCAAAGAGCAAAATGCCTTTTTTCTACTTTTGAGATGGGCAGCAATGCTCTCTGATCAGCCTAGGAAAGGGAGCTCCATCCTTACCCAAAAAGAGTACCCAAGCTGCTTGCTCACTGCTGGAAGTGTACCCCTAAACCATCTATGCTCCTTTAGCTGGATGCCAGCTGCAGGGTCAGCTGGGGTTTAGGCTCTCAGGCATATTCTTGTCATCTCTGCCTTGTCTCCTCGCTGATTTTAAAATATCTATATGCCCCGTTACCCTTTGCTAGGTGCAGCTTTTTGTGACCCTGTGGAGCGGTTGTGGCATGGGGATGAATTGCACAGCTCAGGCCACACGTCATGGTGTGGCAAAAGTGTGAGATGGGGGAGAAGGTAAGGTGAGAGGCTAACGCCTGGGATGTGCATGTGCCCACCCATGAAACACAGTGACCTGGAAAGGGATGGTGAGACTTCTTCATCACCCCTCAGCTAACTTCTGTGCTTCTGGGCTTGCCTTGCTCATGACTGAATCACCCTGTGATGATTGCTTGCATTCCCCTTCCTGCTCTGTGCCGGTTTCTCACCTGGTTGCAGGTACAAGTGAAGTAGGAGTAGAGCAGGAATCTTGGAGAATGGTGCAACACACCATACTTCTCTTGAGTCTGAAGCCATGTGGCAGCAGAGACCCTGCATGACCTGGGAGACCCTGGTATCAAAGAGACAAAAGGGCCAAGATAGTGGTTGAAGGGTTGAAAGTCCCCTGGTCTCACATCCCATGGAGCTGGGGACCAAGGCTGGGATCTGATGCTTCTCTTTGAGAGCTCCCCGCTACCACTCGCAGTCCTGCTGAATACCAGTTCAGATCTCAACACTGGGTCTCTGACCACAGTGTAATATCCATCCTTTCAGCCAAAACCATTTTGGAACATGTATGTTTAAGCACCTGGCTAAAAACAGCTTGTGAAACGACCACGTGATTTCATCTGTCCTCTTAATAGAATTATATATATACTGTGTATACATGCAATGGCCCAAACTCATTCAGATTCACCAAAATAAACAGAGACAGCAGACATTTGACAGCTGTTTCTGCAGATGGCATAAGTAAATTTTATTATTCTTTCATGTTTTACTTCAATAGAGAAATATGATTTAATTGCACCAGTATTTGCAAGACAGCTTTAATTAATTGTATGAAATATGCAGAGTAAAATTCCTTTACCTAAATGATGTGTGTAGATTACTTTTGATTCTTCATCTCTGTTTCTCCTCAATTGCTTGTTCCCTTCTTTCTTACATCTCTCATGCTGGCTTAAAATGCACTTCTCCTTTGTTCCCCACATTTTTCCCTCCCTTCCTCTCTTCCTCCCTTCCTCCTTCTTTTTGGTTCTTTTCTTTCTTTAGTTCATTGAAATAAAATAATAATAATAATAATAATAATAATAATAATAATAATAATAATAATAATAAAATGGATTATTTTGTTTTCATCTGGGTTTCCTGAGGAAATAAGATATGAGACAACGCTGTCTGGCCATGCTTATTTGTGGAAGTCAGAAAGATAACAAATTCTTACAAGTTGCCTGAAAATCAATAGCTGTAGCTAGGAACTTGCTGAGGGAAAGACCAGAGTGTAGATTTAACAGTTATTTTTCCAGTTTGGTATGCTGTCAAACCAAACTGCAAATGGTTATTAGCCAGATGATCACTGTCTGTGTTGTTTGGGTTCTGAGTGAAAATAGAGACAGGGACAGTGGGTACAACTTTATAGGAACTCACATTGCATTCTTTCTGCTGTTCACGGGACAACTTGATTTTTACATTTTCCTAGAAGATATTTAATAAATAAAAATAAACAAGACCCCTATATACATCTGGTTTATGGGGGGAAAATAAAAGCAAAAAGCAAAAAGCTAGCACTGAGCCAGGGAAAACACTGGAATGAAAGAACATAGAGAAGAAGATTTTGGGTCTAAGTGTTGGCTCAGAATTGTGAATAAAGAAACTGCTTCCTGCTGTTTCATTCCCATTTTGTACAAGGAAAGAGGATTTCATGTACCTTCTTTGTAAATAAAGCAGAGCTGCAGTAAGGAAATACAGGGCTCCATTATTAGCTTTTTTTTTTTTTCTAAATGAAACAGTCCACAGGACATTTAAAATTGGCTAACCATGCAAGTCAAAAAGGAGTAATAGCTTGGTGAAGTGAACCAAAATGATCCCGACATTGCACAGACCTGGTGTATGTGCATTATCTTAACGCTCCACTTTTGTTTATTTTATATGTGTTGTCACATTAGAGCTCTGACAAGGCTGGAGCTGAGTTTACATTCCCCTGGAAACATTTAACCCTCCCAAGACTGAACAGAGATGAGCCTAAACATCCTCCCATCCTCTTGGACTTTCCCTGTGCCCACATTCCCTCAACCCCGCACTACAACTTCTCAGCAATTCTGTCCTCGAGTGGCATCCAAAGTCCAGTACTGACAGCTCCAGAGTATTAAACTGGGATCCAGGAAATTCCCAATTGAACTTTAAACTGTGAAAAGTTAATGACTGAGAAACTTTGGGTTCATTGTCTTTCCCTTCTGATTCTGAACTTCCTAGGTATGTTGGCCATTTTTGTCTCCTAGATGTTGTCAAATTTGTGTCTCCTAAAACAAACAGTCTGATCTTTTTTTTCTCTTTTCTTTTCTTTTTTTTTTTTTTTTTTAATTGAAGTTTAGGTGGTCATATAGGTCATTGTTTCTGGGGTCTGGGTTTAGAAAAGCAGTATCCCAGACCACAGATACAGATTGTGATAAAGACGGAGTAGTACTGGCATCTGCTTTAGCACACTTACTCTGAGATTTGTCTTCCCTATTTGCCAAAGAGCTCTCTTGACTCCCAACATGGGGGTCTGTACCTTCGTTGTGATTAAGAGGATTTCTGATTCCAAGAAAGAAAATCATATGGATGGAGCGCATCATGTCTCAGGCTGAGAAGGAGACACAGATTGTTTTGCTTTCCAAGTTGTCTCAATAACCTTACCCAAATTTCCAGCTCTGAAATGCTGGTATACCTATTTCTCAGGTTTCAGAAGTCCTTTGCCTGACTGGTGCACTGGACACTGCCCAGTGACTCAAGTGTTAAGGAAGTTTCCTTTATTGAATTATATTTTCATCCTGTCTCTACCATTCCCCATCCCACACCCCCTCAGGATTTTATAACCTCCATGCTCTATTTTGGCTAGTGATGTCAGAAGCAGAGCAGTTACCATGGCGAAGAAGGGGACAAACTCCACCGAGACGGACACAAACATTGCCTAAATCTACAGCAACCTTGTGATTCATCAGCCAAATTGCGTGTCATCATTAATGGCTTGCAAGAGGGGTCATCAATAATTTTTCATTTTAATGTATGTGGTGGGGCAGAAGTTTATTAAAAACTTCATGAAAGCCTGGCTAATGTTTACATCAGAAGAAGCCACAACACATGTTATTAATGAATAAGTGGAACAATATCAGGCACCATCTCAATAATGGTTACAAGAATATGGCTATAGAAACCAAGCTAGGGGACTGGAGCTTTTCACTGAAAGCAAACACAATTACTCATTGTATACTAGGATCAGTGTTGCAATGATACACAGAATGCAAAGAGCTCCTTAAATGGTGAGCAGAGAGCAAACCCAATGGCACTAGGTTGTATAAAGGGCATCTCCATGAGGATCACTGGTGTATTTCAAAATATTTCTGCTTGGCTTTCTCTTGTTTTGTTCATTTCTAATGTTTCATTTGCTTTTAAAATTTTGTTTGTTATGTGAAACATTTGAATCCTGCATAATCCTCTTTTCTCAACAGTTGTTTAAACTTCTTCCTCTTCCATCACTCTAGAAACCTTTTCATAAGGTGAAAGCTCCACAGTAGCCTTTATTTGTGTGAAGGGGTAAGCTCAGTACCAGGCAAGGGTGTAGGAACATCCTTTGGCTCCAGAACACTGTGACATCCCATGTATTCACTGAGCAAACAAGCATTTAAGAGCACTGGAAAATCCTATATGCTACCTGGATTTGGGAAGAGCAGTTCAGAAACACCAAGAAGCCCGTTTTTTGGTCATAAAATTTAGCACTAAGGTGCTTTGCAAAACTGTTCTATGAAAATATGAATAATAACAGAGTTCAGAGATATTTGTTTTCTCTGTTTCCTTGATGGTTGGGAAGCATATTTGCTCATCACCAGGCTGCTGGGAGTATTTCTCTCTAGCAGTAGTCTAAGCTGAAATGTCAAATTCAGATCACATTCCAACACATGCAGAACTGCATCCAGTTCACTCTCCTATAACTTTACAAAGCTTTGAAGACTGTCAAATAGAAAAATGCAGTTAAAATGACAGCTTCAGAGAGTAAGCACTCTCTGAATCTTGGTAAAAAAATGCTCATTATTTTACACTGGAAGTTCTTCCCAAGGTGGTAGCTATAGCTGGGTTCTCCAGTGATTGTTAAACACAGTCACCTGGAAGCATCTCCCAGCTGAGAAATTCACATAACCATTGATTTTTGGAAAGGTTCACCTGAGGCAAGACCACTCCAGGTTTACCCTGCATGCCCTACTCTTTCTTATGCATGCAAAACTGTCTGATGGAAGATGCAAAGGAAAGCTGGATGGGTTTGCACTACCACAGCTCTTTTCACCTTACGATCGCATCAGCTCCGCTGACACGAATCACGTGAATGTACTTTGGAAACTCCTGATTCTGTCGCCGCATCGGATGCGCAGAGTGAGAAGTGTGGGGTCTGCTAACAGGTGTCCTTTTCATCTTGCAGCTCGCTGCTGTGAATGGAACAGCTCTTTAAAAGCTTGTGTCGCTGTAATTGCTCTCATGCCTTCAGCATCCAGGTTCCTGGAGAGAACTCCGCTGTGATTATGGCTGCGCTGAGGCTTGGTGCAGCACTGCTATGAGAGCCAGAGCAAACGCAACATACCAGGGGAAAGGGCTGAGTACTGCCGTCTTGGGGCTGCTACAACACCAGCACTAATCTTCTGAATGTTTTTGAAACAGTTTGACTCCATTTAATAGTCAATACCAGCATCTTATTAAATCTTTGAGATGATTTATATTTGAGAATATTCATTTACAGGGTCAGTTGTGATGGTAATCATCCCTCTGGTGAATCCAGGTTTCCTGCAATGTGGTAACGCTACCCTTTTCCCAAAAGGTCCTGACCCCTCTCAACTGGACTTGTTCTCTGTCATGAAACAGGGAGTCCTGCTTAGCAAGAAAGAGGGATAGTATCCTTCAGAAACTCGTCCCACCCTGCTAGGATAGGGAAAGGAAAAAATAAAAATAATGAAATAATGAAATATTTGCAATTGTGCTGCAGTGAAAAGGAATATCTTGTTCTTTTCAAGATCCATGGGGGAAGCTTAAAATGAATTAGTTTGCTTTATGGATTTTTAACTCTGAAGTCAAACAAACCCATGTATAATGAATTTGCAGAATGGGCAATCCTGCCACAAATCTGCAGTTCAAAGAGAAGAAGAAATACATCTCTTTTTTTTCCCATTTTCTTCCTTTCCTGACCCCCTCACCATCTCCCAGCTAAGGGAGCACTCCTGCAGAGTGCTTTTCATTAAGCAAAGCCCACTTGTTTGACAGCTAGAACTCAGGGAAGCAGGAGTAAACATTCCCTGTGAAGCACCAATGTAAATTTATTTAAGGATGGGAGTTTGTAATGACCAAACCCCACCTTGTACTCAAAGCCACTTACATAACCAGACTAAGAGTGCCCAGAGACTGTCTGGGAGCTGTTTTTAGAAGAAGAAATGTTTTGTTCTGTTGTCTGGGCTGTCCCAGCAAGACCCTGCTGAGAGGATGTTGTTACCAAAGGTTGTCCTAAGTGGGTATTCGTGGAATGGCCCTCTGTGAAAACTGAGAGAGACATAGGACATGGCATGGCAAAACACTGTTGTGGAAAGCCATCTGTTTAGAGATGATCCGTTTCCTTCCTTCCAAGATGAATGCCTTCTTCACCAATTTTCATTGCTGGCTTTGGTGGAAAATGTAGTATTGAAAATTAAAAATGATTTTTTTTTCCTTCTGAAATCCCAACATATTTTTTCTCTATGACAAAGCAAACATTAGGAACAGGAAGTTTTGAAAAAAATCTATTATTTTTTTATTTCACCAAAATTTTTCATTTGTTGATCAGCTTTGCCTACCAACATTGAAAAGACCCTTGCCTGTGCCTTCTTCCATCCCACTTCTGCTGAAATCCACCCTTTTTGGGGTTAGACATCACTGCCTGAAGGCTTTCAGGGCGATGGTTCCAAAGACAATAGATTCACGGTTGCCTCAAAACGAATCGTCTGAAAGTGGCCACTGCTCTGTGTCACAGCCTACACGTTCACCACAAATCAGCTCTGGCAAATCAAGTATGACCGACCTTTTTCTGAGTCATTTATTATACCTGTCATCGCTTGTTCCACTCTGCTGTACTTCAGGTCCATCCTGATGGCCTCAGTACTTAGAGATAATGCTTCCCTCCTCCTTTCTTATTTCAGGTGTTCCTGGGTGTTAACTTAATCAACAAACTTGTGTCTCTTTCTGCTGTGTTCTGCACATTCCCCTGGACACAGGAGCTGTGCTGCCACTGCCTCTGCACAGCAATAGTGCTTTTGGACTCAGGGCTGGATGCAAATTGGTCCCGAGAGGAGATGCTGGCCCTCCTCTCTTTAGGGGTGAGAGCTCTGTTGAGGGATCAGTTGCTGGACAAACTATTTTAGCATTGCATCTCACACTGGCTGTTAGCAACTGGTCACATGTGAAGCCCAGATCAGTGCAGGGCCAAACTAGAGGCCCTCAGGGATGCACACAAGAAGCAGAAGTGCAGCCCTGACTCTCCTGGGGTCCAAGAAAGGCTATGCCATGGTTGCAAGGATCTGGGATGTATCTAGCCCTACTACCTCAGGGATATGTCAGCATGCCTTGCTGGAGAAGAGATGTTTTTTTGGTGGAGAGCAAACATCCAGCAGGAGCCCATATCTCCTGGAAACCAATGTCCTTATGTTTAAGGACTAGGGGTTTCTTTGATGTAGAGAAAGCCAGGAGGAAAGCATGTTGTTCAATGGCAGGGTGTACTTATCTTGGTGCATGCTGGTCCTTTTCCAGCTTGGCCAAGTGTGTACCTGGCCAACAGTTGGCATCTGCTTACTGTGAGCATGCAGCTGCATTTTTTGCAGTGGTTGCAAGCTGTGTTGGGCCCAGCCCAACCCTGCTCACTGCTGCTCTGTCGCTGCTCATGCCTCCTGGGTTTTCCTTCTCAGGTGGGGCACCAAGCCCCACCATCTATCTTCTGCTGCACCAAGGCAGTTTGTGACCCATAGCTCCAAAGCCAGCTGCCCACACTGGCCGTGTGCCCTGCTGTAACTCCTAGGACTGCTGGACTGTCCATTGCTGGGACAATTTTGCACTCCCATAGATGTAGGTAGCTCAGTGGCACACACTAATAACCCCAGCCATGGTCTGCTGGATCTGCCTTAACCCTCATTGAGAACACGCACTGGCTGCGGAGTCCCTGGTCCCTCTCTGAGCACCTCCTCTCTGACCCCCTTTCTTCAGCCTCACTGGGGTCTCCTCTGCTTCCCCCCACAGCAGCCCTTACTCTTGTCCCTTTAGCTACCGCCTTTTCCTCTGGCATCTCTGCAATGTCCTTTCCCTGATCTTTCTCCTTGATGTAGGTTCCTCATGACCTTTCTCGTATTTCCTTCTGCATAATCTGTGGCAGCCAGTAACACCAAACACCTAATCTCTCCTCCCTCATCTGCCCTTCCTCCTTCTTTCTGGCACTGGCAGCAATGCCACCCTCCCCTCTGTCCTATAGATGCCAAAACTCGGTGTGACCTTCAGCTACCTCTTTCCTCTCCCCTTTCCATGACTTTGTAATTAATTCCCACAGCTTCAGCTCAGGAGGAGTCCAGGGGTAGCAGCAGTGTGTGGACTGATCCAGCCCTAGGAGAGGGACTGGTTCTGCACATCTATATACACGCTATAAAGAAAAGTTTGTGCCAGCTGCTGAGACCAGAAAGCAGGGATTCACTCAGCCATGAGCCCTTTTTTTTAAAAAAAAACCAAAACCCAAACAACCCACATAAAGAATGGTGAGAAATTGAAGCCATTTTCCTGTTTTGGGATATGGGAAATTTCAAGTCTCCCTGGTTATTTATGCTGGTGGTGTGTTCAGCTGGCAGTTCTCAGGGTTTTTTGGGAACAAGGTGCTACACTTTCCTTTGGCTGAGGGACATGGTGATTTACAATTTACAGATGAGTGCACACAGGCACACACACAAACTCTTGCACGTATTGAAAGCTGCAAAACACAAGCAATGCACCAAAACTGCAGCCAGCTGCATAGTCACACAACACTTCCTACCTGCCGAAATCTCACTTAGAGGTCCTGTGAGGAACTGCCAGAGGTAATGGCATGGGCCATGTCCACCATCCTGGAAAAATTCACGTCACCAGGCTCTGTCCTGTCAGGCAGACTCTGCCGCTGCTGATCAGGTCTGCTCTGGACAGAGTGAGTCAACTCTGAGCAATAAAGTATTAGCAAAGCAACCGCCACGGATCCACTGGGACTTCTCTGCTTCATTCCCACCGATACAGCTTTACTCATCCCTCCTACCAGGGAGACAAGCCAAAACCCCAGGGAAAATACTAACATAACATGAAACAGACCTTCCCTCCTTATCTGAAAACCCTACACAGATCCCACTCCACGAAAGCCTCTGCTGCTGGGCAGGATGACCAGCTCAGACTGGGGTACACACCATCTACTTTTGATGCCCTGTTACTCATACAGTGACTGCAATACTCTTACATCACATACGCTGTCAGAAGACAGGCCCGTTCCAGGTAAAACAACAAAAAGCAGTGGGCAGAATCATGGGCAGGGAGATACTTTAATTTTGGTAAATGATACTTGCTAGAAATAGGCTTTTTCAGATAGAGAAGAGGTTTCTGTCCCTCTAAGTCTATAAAGTACAGGTCTCAGAAACATATTTAGTCCTCATGGCACAAAATAAACCTCCTGAATAGGACTGCTATAGGCTTGAGCACAAGCGAGCACTCTGGTAAACTGGAACAATCCCAAATATGCTGATGATTATGGATTTTATTCAGGATTTTTTACCATGTAATTGTGGAATTAATCTCCAGGAAAATTGCCACAGACATCAGACAAGCTCAGGTCACGGGCTCCATTTCAAGTAAACATCTGAAGTCACTTCACATCCTTTCCATTTCTTCTTGCACCCTTCCCCAGACCCCATCTGTATTTGCCTTTTAAGTACCATACCTTTCCACCCATTGGCATGGCTTTGTACAAACAGTAGATAAGCAGAAATTAGGCAGACTGGAAGAGGGCAGTCCTGTATGGGATGAAGCTCATGGCCCTGTGGTCCCTGATATGGTGGGGAGGGCATTACTACGAGGAGGAACCTGGCACTGGGCACAGGACCAGTTCACTCCCTTGAGTCTACTGCAGACCTCAGGGCCAAGAGAAGAAAAGTCAGGTGTGGGGACTGGAGGCTGGGGAGCTGGGACTGAGCAGAGTGCGTCCTTATGGAACAGTTGGCATTTTTCTGCTGGCCTCCTCGGAGCCAGCTGTGTGTTTTGTCTAAAGCCAATCTCTCATTTGAGCTGCTTGAGAACAAGCACTGAGGAGCCTCTATTGTAAACACCACACAAAAACACAAAGGAGAGAGCCCAGAGTAAAAAATATTTCCATAATAAAACTGTCAAGGGGAAATGAAAGACCAGAAACCTTTGCAATGCTAAGTAATTAAGAACAGTGACGCCCTCTCCAAAGCACTTGAGATACAATCTTCTTAATACTTAAATTGGAGAGGAGCAGTTTGGGGTGAGATGTATATGTGGACCAGGGGAAGAGGTGACCCGGGGATGACAGCCCAGGAGCTGCAGGGGTTGGGTACATGGCTTGAGCTCCTGCCAAGGAGTACAGAAATCCCTGCTCCCCGACGGGCTTCCCAATGCTCCTTCTACAGTCTCTCCAAATTAGGTCACTCCCACACAGCCTACGAGTAACAGCAGCCAACAGACCACCCAGTGCAACGGGGAGGAGGCTAATGAAGATGAAGCAGAACCACAGATGATACAACAAAAGGGTGGATTGGGCAATAGGAAAATACACTCCAGCGAACAAGGGAAAACAAAAGATCCTCACCGATGATGGTGGAACGTGACCTCTGAGCTGTAGTCCAGCCTAGGGCAAGGAGTCCTCTGTGCACGTACCCAGCCTGCGGCTGGCATATGGGGTCCGTGGCTGGCAAGGAACAAAACATGGTGTCAGGGCCCCAGGTCATTTCTCAGTTAAAAATGGAGGATCTCCCTCCTCCTGTAAGGCATTTGGGATTTAATCTTCTCAGGACTGGGACCAGTGGCTGTTTTCCTTCTGCATCTCACAGCCCTTTTACTTCCCGCACTTCTTTTACCAGAGGGCTGGCTGACTGAGACAGTGAAGAATAACAGCAATAGGCCACTGAAGTCCAGTTTCTTTCTTTCCTCCATGAGAAATAGGCCAGGGGGGAGCCCTGTCAAGTTGTTATCAAATGCCAGGAGATTCAGGCCTTTCTAAGAGAAAAGGTGATGAACTCCAGACCTGGATTGTCTTACAGAGTTTCATAGGAGCTCAGTTCACCTTTGGGTTTGCACATAAAGTCCATCCAACAGGCACAGAAATACCCTCAGGCTGATTATTCCTCTTCCTTACTAGAATTTGGAGAAGGCACTTATGTGATGGAGAAAAACCACATCTGGTTCAGCTCACAGAGCTGAATGAAACAGACTGTGGCTCCTGAAAGCAGCTCATGCACCTCATGGCCCAAAGGAAAGGCAGGGATTATTGTGGGACTAGGAAGAGGATCCATATTTTTGAACAAATCACCTGCTGTTTTTAGCCCAGAAACTGTGGCATAAAAGCACACAAAATAAACTAACAGGTGAAACACAGATGTGGAAACCAAGACAACCAAGACTTGATGGACTTCAAATGACAGAAATAACCCCAACAGATCAATACCAGACCAGGCAAGCCAGCAAAATCTGCAATCTCAAATAGCCCTCTGTTGGACTGAGAGCAGAAGCTACTTCCATTTCAGCAGTGATAGAGTCAGTTCCATGCCAGGTATAAAATATAAACACCAGACACATGGTGTTTGCAGCTACCTGAAAAAGACATTAAGTGAGTTGGACTCACTTGAAGCACAGTCTTTTTATATTTTCAAAACACCAAGTTCCGTGCAAGTATTCAGGCTGCCATAGCAACGTGGTACATTTGTTCCCAACTGTCATTTCCCATCACAATTGGGTTTTTTTTCAGAACTTTGTGCGACTTCAAAACTTTGGTTGCTGAGGCAACATATCCCTTTGAAAGGAAGCGATTGGCTGTGCCCATCTGTGCTGAGGCAAGGGCTCTTCTTTGAAGACCAGCATGCTATGGCAAGGGAGGAGTTGTTAGGGAGGCTAAAAAGGTGCCCAGGGAAGCAGGGGGAGATGAGGGAACTGTGCTGAGATGTGGCTGTGGATGGACAACACATGCCTTCGCATGAGGCAGTTGGGGTGGGCTCTGAGTGGGAGGCTCCAGTTTAGCACAGGCGAGCTGATGTGCCACATTACATCACTGGGTATATTAAATTTGGTCTTGGTGAGAAAAACGCTTTGCCTTCGATGTAAGCTGTCAGGATCTCATGGAGATGCATAGTCCTCACAAGACCTGTACAAGAAAGGAATTTGTCACTGGGCTTGTTTGACACAAGAAGAGACCAAGGCAGGGAGGGCTTGAATGAACTACTGACGGTCAGACAGTAAATCAGGGGCTGATAGAGAATATAAGCCCCTAGAGGTGTTGTGTTTCATTTGTAAGATCATCATTCCTCTGGTATTTGACTTACGCTTAAACAGAAACCCATTAACTTTCTGCAGAGAAGCAGTGCAATCTCTTTTTCCCTCTCTAACATATTACAGTCCTCACCTCTGCTATTTGTCAACGAATTTGGCTGAAACGCACCGAAGTGTTCCAGAGAGTGGGGCCCAGATCTGCACTCTTTCTGAAATCCCGCTGCAATCAATGTGATTGCCACCAACAATTATAACAGCTTTTTAATTGGGCTCATTCCCACCTTCTTCTTGACTGGAAAAGTGGAAGGAGCACAGCCCTACCATCACTTGGTTGTCCATGGGCTCTAGCTGACTCCCAAACACAGCAAGCAGCTTCTGTACCCAGCAGGAAAAGCAAATGGTTTGTGGAGGAGGTCCTGGAGGAGGTGGCCAGGCAAGAGCTCAGAAGAAGCTACTGGCTCCGAGGAAATGCATAAAATGAGGCCTCAGGAACAGGCACAGGGTGAGGAGAACCAGAAGGGGTGAGAACAGGCAAGGGACAGTGAGAGGACAATAGGATGGAGGTGAGCATGGCACACAGCTGCTGCTAATGCAGGGACTGAGTGTGAAACCTGGGACATCAGTACTGGGAAGATTATCCTGCCACAAGTCAGTATGAATGGCATGAGCAGGAAAATTATCTTTCATTTCTTAAAGTTGCTGAGGAGACATAATTGAAGCAGCAGCAAATATGGATCAGCCAGGCAAAATTCTTCAGAGGGGATTTATTCACCATGCCCCTGGCCTCTTGTGGAGCAGAGGTGTTCCATAAGAGGGCTGTGATTCATCCCATGAGGAGAGGAAGGTTTGAGATGGAAGAAAGGTTGAAAAACAGGAAAGAGCTAACAACAGAAGGTGAAAAGTCATGCCACATGTGTCTCTGCCTCTTAAAGAGCAAGGGAGTGTCCAGGAGGATTAAAAACTGCTGTGGATGTGGCATCTGTAGGATGAAGGAAATCCCCACAAGCAGAGCCTGGGACTGAAGAAGCTGGATTTCATCCTTACTTCTTTGCTGTTAACTTTTGTGCACCTTGAGCTAAGACATGCTATTTTCCTGTACCCCGAGTTGTACTCTGCAGGAGGGATGAGCGGACTTCTCTAACACCAAAAAGGTTTTAATGGATAGATATGCAAGGAACCAGTTGAGACCTTGAGGAGCAAGATTGCACAGGTATGGTTCACACAAGATCTCCGCTCCTGTCTCTCAGCAGCCCCCATTAGCCTTGTGTTTCCCTTGCCTCCACCTGCACCCATCAGTCTGCTTACATGTACTGTCTGGGCAGCCTTCGACTGCACCAACTGTCCTTTGCTGTCATCTTCACATGAGGGAGCCCACAAAAGCGGCCAGAAAAATCACAGAAGCTGGCTCATTTAGAGCAATTTGGGCTGTACAGATTTCACCTACCTCTTTCTGCCCAGTGTGGGACCCAGAACAGAACCATTTACCTCCTTTCTTATTTAATAGGCAGGTGGTTTACAAGCTTAAAACAAATTACCACTTCAATAGGGATCGTGGAAAGCCCTGTGAGCCAGCAACTTTCCTAGCCTGGAGATGCACACAGTATGTGCTGCTGAAAAGCAAATCCAATGAGTAGATGCAGGACTGGTACCAGTTATTGCTCGACCAGAGGGCATGACTGATTCATTAGGCTGGCTTTCCATGTCTCCATTTTGCAGCCTACATCTCAGTGCCCTAGTTCCAGACTGATGGTGACTCTGATGTCCGTGTATGGGTCACTGGAGATTAGGCTTTGATTTCCTTCTATTTCAGCAATTCATAGCTGACTGCATAAGCAGAGTCAGATACAAACCCGCTGCTTGGACTGCCACCTGCCTCCTCCAAATCTGGGTCACTGTGGCATTTAAAAACATGAGCTGCCACCACAGCCCTGCCAGGCAGAAGCAAAGAAGGGAAGCAAACAAGAGAAGTGCTCTTGATGCCAAAAGAGACACAGGAGGCAGCAGGCTTTGTCTTTCCCCCGCATATAATTGTCTTCGATGCTTCCTTCCCAAGGGCACTGAATTTTAACTGCCTCTTCCATGTTGATGGAGGAGAACAAAAATGGCCAATGGTGATTGCACATCTGGCAGGGAACTCCCTGGGGACTTCATCCTCCGCATCCTGGGACACTTTCTTCTGTCCAAGTGACCACAAAAGCAGCCTAAGGAGTGGCTCCCACGGTGATAATATTTCTCTGGTGATTTCCAGGGATTGCCCACATCCCCAGACTTCTCTTGCCTGGGCTCTGCCTGCAGAGAGTTTCCTTCCCTGGTCCTGGATGTCTCACAGCTTTGACAACCCCCCCTCATGTCTAGCAGCATGTGCTGAGGTTATCGTGCCTCAGCACTGCCTCCACTCTCCCATATGTGATGCAGAACATCCCTGGCGCACAGATGAACCAGGCGGAGGTGGTGAAGGAAGTCCTATATCTCCTGATAATACTCCAGCACACAGCAGAGGCTGAAGAAGCCCTTGGGACCTCTTTCCTGCCTGCCAGTCCTAGTGGGGATGGAACAAGTCCTCTCTCATGCTTGAGCATCTGAGAATTGCCTGTGAGTCTCCTACTCCCAAAGGCAGGATATTCAGCAGCTGCTGGCTGGGCCCAGCAAACAAGCAACTTCTGCAAAACGTTATCTGGACATCAGCCATATTAACCATGAGTGCTGCTCTCCCCTGTGGATACAACAGCTGCCCATTGGAATAAACAGGAAATCATTTTATCCTCTGAGGAGCAAGAAAGGTGAAAGGGTCATGACTGTAAATTGTGCGTCTCGGGGTTTGGGCTATGCAGCATGAGCAACAGACATATAGGTCTTCTGTTTTTTCTCATAGAGCAGGAACCCAAATGCTGTGCTTCTTCTGAGCTGGTTCTCTGACCTGATGTTACCCTTTTCTCCAGAGCAAGAGACAAAAGAGCAGAAGTCCTGGTTTCTCCACCAAGGTTTTGGAAAGCTGTCAAATAGCATGGCATGTGGAGGCACTGAGGCAATACACCTGCCAGGTCATGTGAAATACAGGTGTGGATCTGCCTTGTCTGATTCTGCATGGCCACATGGGATTGTTGTATGGTCCCAGCCAGGAATACGTGTGCTTCTGCACTTTGCCATCCTACTAGTTGGTGATGTTTATCAGGGAAAACTTTGAGTCCCCTCAGCACCAACTCTTCTTGGTCATTTTAGAGTCTTTACTTTTTCATCCTCCTGGAAAGCAAGCCAATCTTCATCAAAGGAAGGCAGCCAGCAAGAATTCACAATTGCCCAATGGAGTGCTTCAACTGCTGGGTTCCTTGGCCACACTTCAAGGCTTGCGTCATGCAGGAGGTCAGGTGAGCTGGTCCAAAAGGACCTTTCTGACACCTCAAGCTGCAGTTCAACTCAAGACTGGGGAAGCTTCACCCTCTTTCCATGTGATGTATCTATCTATTACTGTAACTTGCATCTATACCTGATTAGGGTATAGTAAAGTGACATTGATGCAGTGTGGCAGCTGTGATGTTGCTGTGGAGACCATTATATTTTAATTGCCTGACTCAGGGGAATCCAGGTAAATCAGACATTGTAATTCCCCTATTGAAGCAACTCTGCTGCCGAAAGATCTGGACTGAGCATCAAGTACGTAGGGCTCTGCCTCTGACCAGTTTGTGAGAGCCCTGTGGCACTGGGAAACCGCTTCCCTGCTTCAAGTCCTTTGGTTGTCCCTAACCCAGGCCCTCACCCTTTACCTGCCAGACCCATATGGATATCCCAGGTTGGTGACAGTCTCTGCACCACTGGTCAGACTACCAAACACCTCCTCATCACAAAGGACAAACAGAAGATAACTGATAATGTTGAATATGCACTTTATTCTGGTGCCAGGATCAAGGATGGTGATATTACCTGTACACTAGATGACCTGTCAACCTTTGCTCTAAAAACCTTATAAGTATTTTGAGCAGCGTATGTTTAACTCCATAGTCCTAGTGATATACTGAATTTCATCTTTATAATCACTTGTGACAGAGTCCATGAAGTACCAGGTACAGTTTGAGACCTGGCAGATTCCATCACGTGAAGGATTTCCAGAAAGGAAAGATGCCTACATACCTATTAATAGATGTCTATTTTTACTGCAGAGGTGCTGGATGCTGATAAGCACACAGCATGTGGCCAGATGTGGATACACCTGCTTTCCACTCAGCAAGCATGGGTACTTTGATCAAGTGATCAAAGGCAAGAAAATGCTCCTACTTTCATTCTGAGGGCCCAAAATTGTGTGGTGCAAAGGGTATATAAACCAGTATTGTCCCGCTTTTCTGGACAGAGGTCTGTGTGCTCTCTGGCCAAATTTTCCACATAGGAGTCTGCAGGGAAAACCAAAAAACAAACCCTAAATCATTAGAAATAAAAAGAAGTGAGATGTGGTAAAGATCAAGAACAGGGAGGAGAGGTGGAGCATCTTAGCTGAATGAAAGCTCAAGGGCAGAGAGGAGAGGAATGGCCAAGAAGCAGCAGATAGTCCAGGGGACATTCTCTGATGCGTGTCCCTTAGTGTCCCATTCCTAGCAGGCAACTCTGAGAGCTGATCTAGCATGTTGTACCCCTGATGTCCTTCCTGCCTGTGAGGCCAGCAGGACTGAAAACAGAAGTGGGCAGCAGGGCACGGCTGCACTGCAGTCTCCCTGCCAGAGACTTCTCCCTTTGTCTCTTGGTCTTTTCTGGCACTGCCCAGAGCAAAGTACAGGGATTTCCTTGCCTCCAGGAGATCAGTTCTCAGCCTGGAAAGGGCTAGAGAGACCCTAGCTTATGTTAATATTATTTCTGTGAGCAGGTAGACTCTGCCACTGAGACTGAGCTACCATTGAGCCAGGCACTACACAAAATCATGGTAAGAAGTGGTCTGTGCTCCAAAAAGATTATTATCCAAGACAGACAAGGAGATGAAGTTGCTTGCTCAACTGGCCCAGTAAGTCAGTAGAAGACAGGGGGAAGGAGCTCTGGCTTCTTTCATCAGAGGTCAGGGCCTGGTGGACCAGCTTAAATCATTTTTTACATTGCCCATATCAGCATATTCTGCTCGGCAGTGTTTATCTCACATCCTTGAGCAATAGTCCTCAGGACTCTGCAGTTCGGTTTTGTTTTATTTTATGGAGGAAGCGACACTCACAACACGCTCAGAGGTTATGTTGCTAACATTGCAACAGCTCCCATCCTACACAGAGATGGAAGAGATCTGAGTGGTGCAGATGTGATGACTCAGCTTTGCTGGATTTTACAGTAGTGGAGCTCCACTGACGTTTCCACAGAGATACTCTGATGAGCTTGGTATAATGTAAGAAGAAAGAGAGTCAAACCTAGCGAAGCTGCCCCAAAGTTAGCCATCCAAAATAAGCCTTCACCAAAGCCCTTCTCCTCCAATACATCAGTGCAGCACACAGGGAGGAAGGACATGCACATTTCCCTAGTTTGAGATGCCTATGATACAAAAACACCTACTCGATCTAGTTGCCCTGACCTCCTTTTGTAGTCAACAGAGAGAAAACAAATGCATTTAAGGCATAGCTTCTCTGGTTTGTTTTAAACATTTCCTTTGGATAAAACAACTTGCTGTCTGGAAGCACTTGCCCCTCTGCACTGACACAGAGAAAGCCTTGCTCAGACATAGCTCTTGATGCCTGCTCAGATGAATCCCAACCTGGCCCTCCCATGGAGAACCAAAAAAGCTGGGAAGAACCCAGCGCACCGGATCTTTCTGGAGTGAGAAACTCCACTCTGCTCACACAGACTAACACATCTCATACAGAATTACATGTAACCTGAAAGTTCTTTGGGGGCTAATTCATTGTGGGAAGAGGTGGGTGGCTCTTACACAGGCCCGGGCTTTGAATCAAAGGCACCTAGGTATCCCTGGTTGGAGTGGCTACGCTCACCCAATTGAACTTCCCAACAAGACAGGCTAACGGTGGGGAAGACGTCTCCTGTGCCAGTGACATAGCGCTGAGTTAAGTAAGGGACAAGTTCAGCTCTGTAGGCCAGGTAAGGGAACTCAGTGGCTACATGTGTCTGGTTTTACTCTCCCTGTTGGCCTTGGATTTAAGGACAATATTTTTGTCATCTAAGGACACCCAGACGAGGACTCTGTCCCAAGTCTCAGTAAGCCAAAATGTCAGGGATGACGAAGAAGAGACACCTTCACCAGGAGGATCACCGCTTCTTTATCAAGAAGCTATCATTTGAACAAAAATCTGGCCATCTTCACCCGGAGGACCACCAATCCCTTATCAAATAGATACCACCAAGCACTACCACTCTGCCCAAATCAGAACTGCTTTTCCTCCCAAAAATATCCATCTGCAGTGCGATGATCAAAACAAGCCATTACTAATCAATGATCTCAAGTTCCAAGATAATGCCAGAGTTGCGCACATCCCAGCTCCGCTTGTGATAGAGCTGCATACATTAATTGCTAAACAATGTTGTTTTAAGCCGTACGTACACTTACATAACCTCGTACCATATAATCAACACATTTCATAGCACGACGAGATCAATCATTCTGATCCCTGTCACAGAAATATACCTCTGCTCATGAAAACAACAACAACAAAAAAAAAACCAACAAAAAGAATTTCCAACCTGCCAACAAGCAGCGTAGCTTGATGTACCTTGGGATGTTGGCTCTTTTAAAACCCATGAGCACCACATGACCACCACTGGCAGTCAGCACCTGAAATCCAGCCATGCGCTACTGCTCCAGCACAGAGCAAAGATCATGGGGAAAGGCTGGGGGAGGTCTGCAGGAGAGGGAAGGAAGAAAACAACAGCGATGGAAACGGAACCCTTTGCACTACGTTCCTCTCCCCAGTCCCCTTCCCAGGACACTCTCTCCCCGCTCAGCCTCTCTCCATCACATAGTGGCAGGGGTTGGAAGGGACCTCTGAAGATCATCTAGTGCAACCCTCTTGCCAAAGCAGGGTCACCCAGAGCAGGTTGGACAGGAACACATCCAGGTGGGTTTTGAATATCTCCAGAGAAGGAGATTCCACAACATCTCTGGGCAGCCTGTTCCAGTGCTCTGGAACACCCTCAAAGTAAAGAAGTTTTTCATCATGTTCAGATGGAACTTCCTGTTCCAGTTTGTGCCTGCTCCCCCTTGTCCTATCACTGGCCACCACTGAAGAGTCTGGCCCCATCCACTTGACACCTGCCCTTTAGATATTTATAAGCATTGATAGGAACTTCTCTCAGCCTTTTCTTTTCCAGGCTAAACAGACTAGTGTACGAGTGTACAGGGTTGTCCCTCCCTAAGTGCAGGGCCTTACACTTGCCTTTGTTGAACCTGATTAGGTTCCTCTCTGCCCAACTCTCTAGCCTGGTCCAGGTCTCACCGAATGGTGGCATATTGCTGGCTGCTCTTTCCATCGCTGCGTGCTCTTTCCAAGCCTGGGAATGGAAACTCGCAGCCTTGCTGTTTTGCTGCACCTCTGGAAGGTATACTGCCAAAGCAAGGACAGGGGTACTGGGGAAGGGTGGCAGGGGCTGAAAAACCTGTAGGACCTGTAACTACAGTGCTGCATGGGCTACAGCATGTGGCAGGGAAAGAGCAGGGCTGACCCTGCTCTAACAGGCCACCTCCTGATGCTGCAATATCAAGTGCTTGACCAGGAGTGCAGGAGTTTGTGAAGAGGGTGGGATGCTTTCAAACAGACACTAGCAGTTTTCAGAAAATCAGTCTCCAAGTGAGGGTCTGGTCCTGTTATTCTCACTTCCACCTATTCCTCCCCGATGGAGCTGATGCTCTCCCTACAGCAGCAACTAACAGCAGCTCCATTCCTAACACAGAGCAGTGTGAAGACAAATGCTTTTTTTTTAAAGGGAAAATAAGGGTTTTAAGGGAAAAGCAGCCCCCTTTTGGCCCAGCGTGGCTCACTCCAAGAAGCCTCATGAGGTGGCTGGCGCTTGCAAAAATACAGAGCAATAAAATCAGTGTGGAGAGCTGTCTTTAGATCCATCCCTGCAGGGAGCCTGTAGACCAGACTCCTCTCACCTCCACAAACCTCAGGCCCTTCTGAAAAACAGGAGGATGAAGAGCAGGAGACTTTCTCCAAAGTAGAGCCCATCTAGTCAGGGCCACCACCTCCCCATTCCCTGCAGATGGACCCTGTACCCCATAACCAGCTCCAGCCATGTACAGAGGGCACCATGCACCTCCGAGAACACCCAAATGGAAGCCAGTGAGGATACTGTTCAGCCCCCATGGGTCAGAGGAGAGCCTAGCCTTTGCGTGACAGCTGCCAGGATAGGTGCACCCTGCATCACACCACCCCAGCCCAAAAGGAGCCCTTGGTTTCTCATTTTGGAGAAGGAGGCAGCACTGCTAGCAGTCACCGCAGCCCAGCATCCTCAAGGCTCTGGTACCCTCTGCTGGCCCTGAACATTTCTTTTGCTAATGAAGCCTCTCCTGGGGTGTGTTTTTTCAGCCTGAAAGTCACTTGCATATGTGACAGCAGCCTCTCTGGCACCTGCAGGGGCTTCACTCGCCTGCAATGCCCAACACTGCACTGTCTTCAGAGCTTTCCATCTGCACTCTTGCACTTCTCAGATGGCCCTGAGCTGCTGAGGGCAAGGAAGTACCCGCTCCTCCCATCTTCAGGAGAAGACTTAAGAGAACCAATACTACTTTGCCAGAAGTGACAAAAACCTGGGGAAGTTTGACAAGTGCAAAGTCACGCAGCAAACACAAAAGGATGAGTGGCTGCACAAGTCCATCCTGGGGCAAAAAGCCCAGAAGAGGCTCAGGCTCCTGGCAAGTAGGACGGCCCTCCTCATGGTTGCCATCTCATAAACAAGGTAATAGAAGTATGGTGAGAAGACACAGCTCTTGGACATCACCCTCCATCCCCATCCTTAACTTGCCCCAGTAGGGCAAGACAGGGGGCTCTGTCCACGCCTCCACCAAGGTTTTCATGCAGCCCTTTACACTACCAGGCAAAGCATTTACAAGTCCTTGGAGATGAGAAGGAAGGATAAACAACAAGCAATTCTGAAGCAGGGAACAGCAGGTCCTTTCCTTTGCTGTCAGACAGGGCAGATGGCAGCAGCCTGCTCCCAATGAGGGGCTAAGGTGGCTCCTGCATGGCTGAGCCCAACAGGGCAGCCAGAACAAGCAGGATTTATGCCTTAAGAGAGATCAAACCCCAAGCAAGACATGATTTTCTACCTTCAGGGGTAGCGGTGCTGCCCACAGGTCTACATCCTGCCTCAAGGCGAGTCCTCAGGGTGGGTGGCGGGCAACACAGGGGGAGCAGAATTGAGGTCTTCCCAACCAAAATCCTGTGCTGCCGCCAGTGGGGGGAGGAGGTACATCCCCTCTGTCCCTCTAGGCAGCCAAAGATCTAGGCTACCAATATCAGTTTTTATTTTATTATTTTAATATAAACTAAAACCTTTCAGAGTTTGAAGAAACATGGATGTGACACATGGACAGAGCACCCAAGGGGAACCCCAACTGCCCTAAACCCTGGTTTCAGAGGGAGGCTCCAAGCTGCTTGGCTCCCCAGGAAAAGCTTCTTCAAGGAGCAGGCACTAAGGCCATGGGGGGCTTTCTGCCCACCCATGGGCAGGCCTCAAGTAGCAGCAGTTCCCTCCCCGTGCGTGGGACGAGGAGGTCACTTGATGCGGTAGAGGACTTTGCGTTGCATGCGGTGCTGGATCTCTCCCCGCCGCATCATCAGCTGCAGCACCTTGTAGATGGCATGTTCTGGGTATTTCTGGAAAAGGGGAGAACACAGGGAGATGAGCCGGGCAGGGAAAAGCTCACCACAGCCCCCTGGGAATCTGAAACCATGACTAAAGCCTGACTGTGCCTCTCTAAAGGGAGGGAGCCCAGTAGCACCAGGTGCTGATGCTCCTTTCTGGTTTCACTATTTTAGCTCTGACTGCAGCCAGTATCACAAATTAAGCAGTTTTGGTTTGGTGCGTAGGACCCCAGGCTACCTGAACAGCCCCAAAACTCAGTGCTTTTGCAGAAAATTGAGTGAGTTTTCACCTCACTCCCTTTAAAACTCAGCAATCACATTGCCCACCACTCCCTGTGAGTAACTTCAAAAGCAGGTGTGACCAAAAGGCTCTCCAGCCACCTCTTAGGGAATGGGTTTCACCCTAAGAGGCAGTCTGGAGTGCTTGGTTTCACAGCCCAACCCTCCACAGAGCCCCAGGCCCACCTGCCGCATGAAGTCCTGGACGATGCTGTGCTCTGAAACCTGAGAGCCGATGGCAAAGCGGCGCTTGAGCTGCTTCTCAATGCGAGACAGCATCTCTTGGTCCTCCTGTGTCGTGAAGCCTTCTGCCCCTGGAGGGAAAGGCTATGTGAGCTCTCTGCACTGCCCAGATGTCGCTCACAGGCATTCTGGCTTTGCCCACCACATCTGTATGTCTCAGGTGACTTTACAGAACCCATGAACAAATCTACCATCAAAGGCTGTGGAGCTTCAAAGACATAGCTGAACATGGAACTGACTGCTGAAACTTCCTTGAAACCCTTTGTGCTGCACTGCCTCCCAGGGAGGCTTTGTCTCCACCCCCACAGGGAAGAGATTAGAGGGCAAACAGGTTGGACTCTGCCCTTGGGACCATAAGGAGCCAGACAATCTCTCCCTTGCCCACCCCAGGTGGAGACCCTCAGTGTCATTTGTTCTTACTCTCCAGCCCCAGGACCATGATGGCTCCTTGCTGTCACAGACATTGCTTTGCCTTTGCTCAGAAAGCAGGTCCAGCATCTGCCCCATGGGTGCCTGGTAGCACCCCCTTCCCCTTCCCAAGAGGGAAGCTTGGCTTTCCTTGACCTGAGCAGCCAGGTCAAGCATGTCCCTCCTGCCACCAGCACAGAGCGTCTCCCCCTCACCTGACAGGCTGCCCGACATGGCTGCATCAAGTGTGGACACATGGAAGAGTCGCAAGGCTTCCTCAACGTCCGCCTCAGTGGCAAAGGGCTGAAGCCTCATCTTCGCCAGGGACTCAGCAATGCGCACGATAGCCTCCAGCTGCCTACGGCCAAAGGAGATATTCCCTGCTTTCTACTGTGGCTCTGAGGGGTTTTCTCCTTTCCCCCCTACCTCCTGACACCCTCCACCTACCCCACTCCGGGCACCTCCTTTCCCCGCCTCTGCAGCACTTCCAACGTTGTCCCATTCAGAGAGGGCTCCCTCAAACCCCAGCATCCCACTAACTCCTCTCCTGGGCTATCCCAGGTGGCACCCAGCAATGCAACCCCAAGGGTTTTGGTGGGGTGAGGAGGGCAGGGTTGCTCACCGGACAGTGATGGGGATGCTGGAGCGGCGGTCGCTCTCCTGCTCGTGCTGGCGAGTGCCGTTCCGCATCAGGATGTAGCGGTTCTTCAGCTTTTCTGCTGCGGCTGCTGACAGCCGAGGGCCACACTTCCTGCAAGGGGGGACAGGAGCTGGAGGTGGTGGCCATCAGGGGGATGGTCCCCTGGACGGGGAGGCCCCCAGGCACTCCTTGCTTCCTCATGCCACACTGTGGCACCATTGCGAGCTGCTCTTACTTCCCTTTTTTCCAGGCATGAGTTAAAAAAAGGTCACTTGGACAGAGCACTTGCAAATATTAGCCACATGGTTCCCTCCTCCCAAACACCTCCCACCCTGCAGCCCAGGCGCTGACAAAAAGTCATACTTCTCACTCACGTACGACAGAAGGAGATGAGCTTCTTCAGCTTGTTCAGCTCGATCTCGCCCTCCACGGCCTGGGTCTGTGTCAGGGCGCTCACGTGTAACGACATCACATGCTTGGCCAGTGTCTAGGAGAGCAGAGGGCAATCAGGCAGCTGTAAACCCCACCACCACCTCCTCCCAAAAAATGGGGCACCATGAATCCCAGCTGCACCCACACGCCCCAGCCCACCATGTCTCGCTCCTCGTTGTGCTCATCCTTGACGATGAAGATCATGTCAAATCGGGACAGGATGGTGGGCATAAAATCAATGTTCTCCTCGCCCTTGGTCTCATCCCAGCGCCCAAAGACAGAATTGGCAGCAGCCAGCACTGAGCAGCGGGAGTTGAGAGTGGTTGTGATTCCTGCCTGTGAGGGAGGGAAGGAGAAATGGATGGGGTCAAAACCATGTCCATGTCACAGCAGGGCTACTGAAAGGCAAGAGTGACCAGCAAGGACCAGCTGTGATGGGTACCTGGCTACTAGGGACTGAACAGCTATGGAGCGAGCCAGAGTGACCAGGAGGAAGCAGAAGTGCTACAAGGGGAAAAAAAAATAAAATAAAATTTGAGCAGTGGAAATGAAGAGACTCTGATTTGAAGGAAGACCTGGGACCAGGATGTCAGGCAGTTTCTGTAGATCTTCCAAGGGGGTGGAGATCAGGGGGAAGGAAGAAAAAAAAGAAGTGAAATTAGGCCGTGACAAAGGAACATCAGCAGAACTACTAAATCCAGAGGAGCAGAGGACAGGCAGAGCAGAAGGAACTCATTTCAATCCCGATGAAGTTCAGGCTGCCTGAGAGAAGACAACCCAAAGCCTTCAGGCAGGGCTGGAAACCAGTAACCATCAAAACCACTGCCTGGACTCTAAACTGGGCAACTCTGGCAAAAGATACGTGATCACTGGTTGCTGGGCTCTCAGAAACCCAGTGGCAAGTCAGACTCCTGCCTCAATGTGACATGCACTTGCAGCTTACCTTAGCAATGGAGATGGTCTGCTGCTCCATGGCCTCGTGGATGGCCACACGGTCATCCTCCCGCATCTTCTCATCCGAGGTGGTGGAAATGAGGTGGGGAGAAAAAAGTCACCATCAGTCACCTCCATCTTACTTCAGTTACACACCCACCAACACTGACCCCTGAGGTAAAGCTCTGCAGGGAGCTTTGCCCAAGAGCAGAGATGTAACCAGAACTTCCCTGCAGCCCCATCCCCTGACCTTCCCCAAAAGAAAGCAAGGCAGCCTCAGGAGAGCTGCCTTTTCTCCTGCAGCTCTGAGCTCTCCTGGGAGCAGCTGGCAGCCCAAGGGCTCTCTTCCCTGCTCCCACCTAGGCAGCCCCATACCTTGTCAAACTCATCGATGCACACCACTCCCCCGTCCGCCAGCACCATGGCTCCTCCCTCCATGAAGAAACTCCTGGAGGAAGGGTCGCGGATCACTGAGGCCGTCAAGCCAGCCGCACTGCTGCCTTTCCCTGAGGTGTACACCTGGCAGCATGTGAGACAAGGAGAGAGCACGTCAACTGCTGTGGGATCCAGGAACCCACCACTCAAGCTGGGGGACAAAGCACCCCCAGCACCACAAAATTCAGAGCTGCTGGAGGAAACACAAGGATCTCCAGGAAAACTTCTCAGCACATGCCAAAAGCAGACCTGCTGGGCACAGAGCAAGACTATTGCTTAGTCCCAGGCCTCAGACTAAGCAGCTGTGACGCACTGGAGGGCTTGCAGACACACAAATGCAGGTATTAAGTACAGAACAGAGAGTGATTCATTGTTTGGTGGGCTGCTGCATTAGCTTTGTTTTCTCCCTGAGGGAACAACGCAGTCAGAGGCTGAGTTTAACAGAGACTACAAGAAAACACAGCTGAAAATATAATTTCATGTCTGGGCTCAGCCTGGAGGTCCGTGCCTGAGACGCAGTCAAATTCATTTGTCCTGACCAGCCAGCCTCTCCACCGATCAAGTCTCAACAATCAACAACAGCAGCAGTCACATCTTTGGACGTCTGCAAATAGCCTGCCTTATATCATAATGAAAGGCCTTACTTGCTTCTCCCCATCCTGCCACCCTGTCTCTTCCAGGCCAGCACCAGAAATGGCAGTTCTCACCTCTGCCAGCCCATCCAGCCCTAGATGCACAGGCAGATATCTGCTATGACCAGGGCCTGGTCTTTGGTGCTACACAAACAGCAAAAGGAAGAAAGGAGCGGCACTAGACCACCTACCCCAATAGGGGAACACTTCTCAACAAACTTCAGCAACTGGGATTTGGCCGTGCCGGGGTCACCCAGCATCAGTAAATTGATGTCTCCTCTGCGGGTCAGTCCATCTGGGAGCCTGGTGCAACAAGGTGGGAAAAAGAGAGGGAGGAGGGATGATGAGCCTTCATTTTGGTAACGAGTGGCAGGTGGTTAGTAGCACTGCCAGAAGATAGTATGAGGGCTTTGTGCCATAACTGACAGCCCTGCCACCACTCTCTCTCCACCAGGCTCACTTTTCCCTCCCTACCTCTTGCGAGAGCCTCCAAATAAGAGGCAGGCAATGGCCTTCTTGATGTCGGTGCTGCCATAGATGGAGGGCGCGATGCTCTTGGCGATGGTCTCATAGACATTGGGCATGGCAGCAAGGCGACGAAGTTCCTCCTCTTCTTGAGGAGTCACTGAGCCAGCAAAGCTGTGTCCTGTACAGGGAGGAGGAGAACGAAGCAGCAGTGAACAAATAGATGTTTTAAAGTAAATGACACCACTCTCCCTGCACTGCCTACCACCAAAAGCCCTTTTTGAAAATCATGCCAAGTGCCACCAAGTGGGAAGGACAGACAAGGCAGACATTTGCTATGCCAGCAAGGAAGGCTGTGTCCTTAGAGGCTGGTAGGAAAAAGCAAGGATCTTGGGCAGCTCTGGAGGAACCAGAAAGAGAATTAGTCAGGACCATGGTTTAAATACATAGCTCAATTTTAACCATCAACTTCAGCCCAGATCCTCAGGGATGGCTTAGCAGATTTCCACTAAGATCAGTAAGATAAAAGCACTTAAATACCCTGGAGAACTTGGGCTGAAGCCTCCTAATTTAATATCACTATGAAGAAGTCATACAGGACATGACTATAGAACATCCAGGGCAAGTTAGACCCCTGGACTGGCTCAAATCTTCTGCTATACAAGCAGCAGAGAAGGACCTAGGCTGTGACTTCATACAGTCCTTGCTAGGGACCACCTTGTTCAGGAAGGAGGTTCTCCCAGCACAGACCAGACAGGCACCACAAGCAGCCCTCACCTGAGCCCTCCATGTCCACCTGGATGCCCACCACACGGATGTAAGCACTTCGAATGCCCACACCCACGTTGTCACGGCTTCTGTTCTTGCTCTGGGCAGACTTCTTGATGGAGTAGATGCCCATGACAGTGACTCTGTTCCCTGGGACAACTTTGTCACACAGGTACCTAAAGAGGAGGAAGGGGAAAGCAGAGGATGGTACCAGGGGAAAGGATGGCACCAGCAACACCTGCTAGCCCTGAAGGGTGAGGTGGGGAGATGATGCTGGTACCTGTCACAGTACAGCTGCAAGTGCCGGGGCATCTCCCCGTGCGGCACAGCGTCTGGGGACTCCTGCAGCTTCAGGACCTGGAAGTCCACGCACTTGCACTTATCCGGCATGATGAAATAGGGGTCCAGCGGGCATTTCGGGCGGCCGGCTTGTTCTCTGTGCAGAGAGATCAGTCAGGGAAGGCTGCTAGCACTCCAGAGCCACCCCTGGGAGCCCGCCTGTAGAGGGGACAGCAGTGACAGGGCCCAGAGCAGCCACCTCTCTGAGCAGTCCCCAGCAAGAAGGGTAGTCACATAAGGCTGAACCAAAGGCTCACCGTGCCCTTTGTCTTGTCTTCAACAGCTGCCAAAAGCAGGCATGAGAACAAGCCAAAGACAGGGTGATACTTAGCCTGAATACTTGCCCTCCCTCTACCCCCTCCCCTGCTAGCTAAAAGCAGCGAGGAAGGTAATTCATTAACTACACAGAAGGTAACAGTACAAACTCAGCAACATGGCAGGGCATTTTTCTTTATAACCTTGTGCATGAAGCAAATGTTAAGTGGTTTCTGGTGAGAAAGCAATTAGCGATGTGACAAGGCTGCCATCAACCTCCCAGTCTCTCGAGACATATCTATCTGCCTTGCTAGACTACGCGCTTTCCGAAACAAGGAGCGCCTCCACGTCCTGCTGCCACCTCAGCACATCGCCACCGATGCCTGACTCCACGCAGGGGGGGACAGGGCTTTCAGGGAGGGTAACACCAGAGGGCTGATGCACTGCAGCAGCCGAGGACCAGGAGCCAGGCGCTGTACAGACTACACATGAGAACCATCCCTGTCCCAAAGACCTCTCAAACCGCATCAGAGACAAGGCGCAGGAAGTAAATACTGGCAGGCACGAGGCTGAAGAGACAACCCACCAGGATCAGTCAGCACGAGAGCTGCAGCACAGCACCTCATGACCACAGTTTGCCTGGGCATCAAGAACTGCAAAGCGGGATTTCAAAGTTAGTAGCAACGTGTCCCTGCAGAAGGCAACAAAAAACAGCCCCCTGGGGAGGGGGAACTTAAAAGCAAGGAGTTTGTTTGGAAAAGATAAGCATATGAAAGGAAGTTAAGACAGCAGCCCTATACAGCATTATGGGACGGGTGGCGGCAGGAATGAACCTTAGGTACAAGAGGCAAAGCACCCTGCAGATATAAAGAACTCCTCGGACACAGCCAGCCAACACAGCTTGCAGCACTGGTCATACAGCACCACCACCAGTGTGGTTGTAGATGGATGGAGCTAAAACCTGCCAGCCATGGGTGCACACAGGCAACACGAAGGGAGAAAGCAAATGCTTCTGCCTTCTGTCACGGGGAGCCGACTCCATGCAGCAGGCATGG
Source organism: Gallinago undulata (assembly GCA_026546715.1). Lineage (NCBI taxonomy): Eukaryota > Metazoa > Chordata > Aves > Charadriiformes > Scolopacidae > Gallinago > Gallinago undulata. The sequence continues at coordinate 55,860,105 of JAOTQQ010000001.1, forward strand.
GATGGAGGGGGAGCAGAAGCAGGGGACGCAGCCTTTTTTCTCCACCAGCATCCCCATATCAGTCCTTACGTGTTACACTTCCTGGGGAGAGCGTAACCCTCCAGGCCCGGGCGCACCGCAATGTTGCTGATGGTGTTACGGCAGCTGCGGCACTGGATGGCTATTTTGGTGGCTTTGGCTCTCACGGGGGTTGCTGCAATTACGATCCCAGGGACCTTCACGAGGTGGGACATCTGGTCAGACTGAAAGGAAAAAGGTGAAGGGAAGGTGAGAAAGGTGTCGCTGGAGGAGGGGTGGGAAACTCAAGATGCTAAAGAAACACAGTTCTTTCTTAGCTACACATCCCACATTCATGGGACTAAGGCACCAGGACAAGAAAGCATGTCCTTCTTGACAATGTCACTCCCTTGCTCTAGAGTAGTAGGGGAAGGTTGCATGACTTGAGCCATGCTGATTTCAAAACGAAAGAGAAAAAGGACTAAACACTATGTGTAGAACATCACTAATAGCAGTAATGTCCCCACAGCATGAACCAGTAATAACAGTCCTTTACAGTCAGATTTAAGTTCCAGAGTATCCCTGCTTAAAAATTAATGTATAATCCACGTCCTGAACCACATGATCAAGTAGTGAAAGCTCCCCTGCCATCACACCCACACACGAGCAAGCCCTGCCACTCACTGCTCAGCGCAGCGGTGGCTTCACCTCACCTTCAGGCTGCGGATGTTGGCTGCGTTGGCATCCGATCTCAGCATGACCTGGATGTCTTGAAGAGTTTCCTCCCCTGAAGGACGAGGACGGGTGACCTCATCTGCGACTTCTTTTGCTGCTTCTTCTAACTAGAAAGGGAACAACTAGGCTATTAGGGGTATGTTATAATAGCGTGTTGTCAGGGCTGCTCTCACGATGTGACAATGTCAGCGCATCAGGTCAGCCACCCACTCTGTCCTTACCAGCTGCAGGTGCTCCGCCGGTTGCTTGTACAGATAGTCAGCGAGATCTTCATCAAAGCTGGCCAAGTCTTCCATCTCCACCTCCACCCAGTACTGACTCAGGTTGTAGTGCCGTTTAAGCTCATCCCTGGAAGGCAGCAAGTGGTAAAGGTTTGAAGGGCAGAAACTACGGGTCACCCACAGTGATTCCATGACAAGTAGGGAGTCCTTGGTTTAGAAAGCAGATGGAGCAAATCAGGAGAATGCCAAGAAAAGCACAGGGGGACCTGGACAGATCTTTCACCCAAAATCGCTTTGAAATGTGACCTAGAGACCAGGGACACCAGTGCTTCCAGCGCCAATGTAAAGCACAACACTAATTGTTCACTACAGTTAGGTGACCAGATAGGCAATTAGAAAAATTCTATGCAGGATAATACCTACTATACTTAAAATATAATTTTTAAAAAAGGAAGTAATAGCATAGCAGGCAATGTTCTCCTTAAAAAAGCTGGGATGCATTAAATTCAGAGATGAAAGGTGAAAGATTATCCCAGCTCTTGCACGATACAGCCATAGCTATACTGTCCTCTCACAGTCGTCTCTCCAAGCTCCACAGACGAAGAGATGGCCAAGGGACCTTCACGGCCTCAGAAGGCACACGCAGACAGTGCCACACTGATTCTAATGGACACAGACAAAAATCCAGACCAGAAAGCGCTAGAACTTGGGGTCAGACCCTGAATTTCAGAACTAGGTGCCAGTTTGGCAACGGGGATCCCTCTAGTTCTACTTCTGCTGCTGGCGGGCTGCTTAAAAACCTGGGAGAACACCAGACCTCGGTTTCCCTATGAGGTTAAACAGGAACAACAGCATTTCTAGTAGCGACAAAGAGCTCTTTGCTGTCTACGGGAAGAGAAAGGCTGAGATGCGCTGTAGCTGGGGGGGGGGCAGAGTAGGAGGGCGGTTAACAGCGGGTGGGATGTGCAGAGAGGAGGGAGTCAGGCCACGGCAGAGGGCAGGGCTGGGTGGTGGCCTCACCTGTATTTGAAGGTGAAGCCCGTCCGGTCGGTGCCCACCCGGTACTGCCGCAGGAACTCCTTGAACCGCTTCTGCAGCTGGGACTTCCGAACCTGCCCCTCGTCCGCCGGCGCATCGCCCCCGAAGCTGTCGCTATAGTAGATGCCGGGGTCGTCGAAGCCGGACATGGCAACCGCGGCTCCCCTGCGGGGGGTGAGAGCCCACGGTCAGCAACCACCTCCTCCTCCCACGCATCCCCCCACCCCCGCCAAATATCCCACGAGATGTGTTAGCCCCCTCCCGCCGCACCGTGCCCCACCACGCATTGCCCTCGGCCTCGTCCCCTCATCCCCGGTGCCCTACGGAACCCCCCCACCCCGAACACCCCACGCGCGACCGTCCCCCGCCACCTTCCCGCTGCAACGCGCCCCACGCACCGCGCCCCCGCAA
>JAOTQQ010000001.1:55863648-56001042 GCA_026546715.1 Gallinago undulata
AGAATTACTTTACTGAGAGAGTGGTCAGGCACTGGAACAGCCTGCCCAGGGAGGTGGTGGAGTTGCCATCCCTGGAGTTATTTAAGAAATGTATAGACATGGCACTTCAGGGCATGCTGTAGTGCGTGAGATTGGTTTTGGTTTTGGTTGGTTGGGTTTTTTTTGTGGTTGGACTCAATGATCTCAAAGGTCCCTTCCAACCATGAAGATTCTGTGATCCTAAATGAAAACAAAGCTGTGAAACGTAGTGCGTTGCAAAGGAGGTTTTAACTGTAGTGGGTGAAAAATAAAGAGCGTCTCATTGCAGAGAAACCAGATATATTCGTAAAGATCACAGACTAAAGCAAAGCTTTAGTCTTCACCTCTGAAGACTTCTTTGGGCTCAGCCTGGAATCCTTCAGCCGCAATGGCTGTGAGATACTCAAAGCACCGTCTCTTCTGCCGTGAGCCTGGAGTAGATGTTGTAAGTCAGAGTCCAGATTTCTTAACTTTTGGACCACAGTTATGATCTCTTTGGGCAACGGAGAGGGGCTGAATGTGGTATAGTGCATTTCTGAGCTCATGGGTGTTTGTTTGCATGCTTGGGATGTTTAGTTACTCAGCATGGTTGAATGAACATAATTACTTACTTGGGTTGGGTTAGAGGGACTGAATAGGTAGAACTTGCTATAAATTAGAATGAATGAATAAGTTCTTGTATTTGAATAGCTGTCAAGCCTCATATCCCTGCTTTTCAAACAATTATCTTTTTAAAGAATTAACTATTTTTTTTCCAGCAGGGTGTGGCAAATGGGTCCAAATAAAGAGATATTAAAGGGGATTTTGGAAAGGATGCAGGGTAGATAAGAGCCTGAGAATAATGACAGTCCCTCTTTCCCACTGCTTATTCTCAGCAGGACACGCCTTCTGATTCTTGCTATTGGAGCAAGTTCAGTTCTGGTCGTTAAAACAGATCAGTAGGAAAGCGTGTCTTTGGGATTAAGGTCACAGTGAGAACAGGCAGCATCATGGAGACAGGTTGATCACAGAGGCTTTACGGCAGAAAAAGAGGAACAGTGGTTGGTACCTGCTGTGCCGTAGCTGAACTGCAGCTTCTGCAGTGACTCCTGTGTTAGAAGACAGAATCACAGAATCTTCATGGTTGGAAGGGGCCTTTGAGATCATTGAGTCCAACCACAAAAAAAACCCCAAAACAAAACCAACCAAACAAAAAACCCCAACAAAAAAAAAATCCCAACACACACCAAACAAAGACACACAAACCAACAATCTCGGGCACTACAGCATGCCCTGAAGTGCCATATCTACACGTTTCTTAAATAACTCCAGGGATGGCGACTCCACCACCTCCCTGGGCAGGCAGTTCCAGTGCCTGACCACTCTCTCAGTAAAGTAATTCTTCCTAATATCTAATCTAATCCTCTCCTGCTGCAACTTTAGACCATTTCTTCTGTCATTATTCACTTGAGAGAAGAGGCCAATCCCCACCTCTCTACAACCTCCTTTCAGGTAGCTGTAGAGGGCAATGAGGTCCCCCACCTTCTGAAGCATCCATAACAGTCCATAACAGCCACAAAGCCAGACCTACCTCCAGGTCTGCCTCAGCAAAAGGGGAGGAAAGCAAGGTGTGTGCGTGGGCTGCTCCAGCAGCTCCAGTGTTTGGAGCATCTTTAGCAATGCCATGTGCGTGCTGAGTCTTGGGAGTAGGTTGGGTTGGTTTGTTACCGAGGTGAAGGCATGCAGTTGCATGCTTGATGGCTCTCATTTAGTGTGCATTTTCATTTCTGGGTGGTGAAACCATAACTGGCTTTTCTGATTCATGCTGACCTCGAAAAGACAGTCTGGTAATGGAGCCCTTAGCTGGTAGTGGTCAGGGAGACCTGCCTTGGTTTGGACCAGCTGAGGGTCCTGTCCCCTTTTACATTTCATAGAATAGCAATCAGCTCTCAGGTACGGTTTCCACCCCTTAAAAAAAGCTTTGTAAACTCACAGAATTTCATGTCATTTCTAGAAATAGAGACCAGCATGTAGGAGCTGCAGAAACCTGCCCCAGCTTGTAACAGGTTGTTGTTAGCACTGAGTCTGGCTCTGATGGTAGCTCCCATTTTCGTCTATTGTCATGTCTGTGGAGGCAGCAGCTTCAAAAGACATAAAACCGTGAGGAAGAAAGACACCTCCTTTCTCCCCAGGTAAGGTTTTAATAATAGGAAACACCAGGCCTGAAGACTTTACATTGAAGTTTATTATGTGTATAAATTAATAATCAGACAAGAGAATGACACGGTATCTTCAACAACCGTCTTCTCATTTTTTAAAAAAACAAACAAAAATGATTGGTAAAAGAATTAACAAAGATGTACTAGTGTCATATAAAACAGTCTATAACACACAAGAGCCATGTGGCTCCACAGAAAAAGTGATCACAGTATTATCTAACAGTATAAAAAAATGGAGCAAACAGCTCCATATTTCTGAGGAGAGACAGACGTCAAAGCTGTGTTTCTGATCCTGTAGGATTTTTGCATGCACTCTCTGAAGCAACAATGATTCTTGGCCATTGCTTTTAGCCTTTTCTACCCTTAATTTTTGGTGACAAAGTTAGTCTCTGAGAAGAGCTCACACCAAGCACAGGACTCCCCGCCTTACAGCACACTCTTTGATTTCTGGGGAGAAAAATCTCCTAATATTAGTGGCAGAGCCAAGATCACAGTACCCAGTCGTGGGGATCACAAGGACTGGGGAAGGTGGATTAGTTCAGGGTGAGGGAAGGCACGATGAGAAGGTGAAGGTCCTGCTCCTTCACATAGCAAATAAGCCCACAGCAACCGTCGTGGCTAGGAAGCCGAGCGCCAGGATCCACCGCACCAGAGGAGTGCTGGGCATCATGTCTGTGTGTTTCCTCTGTGTCCTCCCACTTTCTTTCCCAAGCACTGGACCTGGATCAAATAGGGAAGGGAAAAAAAAAACAGGTGGATGAGACAAGGTTGGGGCAAAGAGCTGCAGGTATGCTATGTTGGCTCTGCCTGGTGCCGGAGGAGACCCTGCTGGCGTTGTCAAGGGGAGAAGGAGGAAGCCCAGAGCTCATTTGGGCTGGGGGAGACACCGGCAGCAGGTTCTGCTCTCCTGGGGTAGGCAAAGAAGGGAAGCAGCAGACCTGGGAATCACAAGGGCTTGCAACCCCTCTCCCTCTGTATCCTTCTTACAGGCTTATAAATGCCCTGCCCGGTTCCATCAAACCCCTGATGCGTGCAGAAGACAGCAAAACACTTAATCACTCTCCTTGAAACATCTGAGCCTGCTCCTCACTCAGTTACAGGCCTGACTCCGTGAAAAGGGATCCCTCTGCTTGCAGCAGCTGCTGGGGCTTTGCCTAGTCCAGGATGGGAGCTTGCCAGTAGATGGAGCTTTTTTAGTTTTGGCAAACTGATGGGCGGCCCGTACCTCCCCATGTCCCAGCCGGTTACATTTCACCATCCAGAACAATGCTTACTATAAGCTCAGCACACTTTCAGGAGCGTTTTCAGTAAATACTTCTGGAAGGCAGGAAAATAACCAGAGGGAAGGTTAGTCCAAAAGGAGAGACTGTTTGATAGGGCTGTGTACCTGGAAGAATCCTCTGCATCACAGCACCACGGCTGATCTGCTGGGCCCAAAATTGCAGCCTGCGTTTCTGCAAACTTGAGGACAGTATTCCCTGTGGTAGAAACTCATGTGGTGAATGAACCTTACACTTGCTAAAAGGTAAGAGAAAGGGAAGGGCCTCTCTTCTTGTAAAGCTCCCTCATTGACACTGTTTCTGGAGGGCCTCCATGTGTCATCCTTCCTTGGTCATGTCTAGAAGAAGCTTTGCACACCAGGACCCTCCTTGCACTACCTACTGATGGCTGGAGAAGAGATGGGGTAAGCACCTTGTGCTCATTTTTCAGTGGCTTTTACAAACAAGAACAAGGAAGGGAGGAGAACAAAACCACAAGGTGTTAAAACACCTGCTCTTAGAAGTGTCTTACCATGCTCATATGATCTGTTAATGTTCCTTGTGCGAAGCTCTGCCGTTGGCTGCACAGGGTGACCATTCTCCTGGCCCTTAGACACCAGCTCCTGCAGCGCCTCAAACACCTGAGAACAGGGAACATTGTCTCATTATGTGGCCTCTTCTTCTTCTCTCACTGCACCCCTTACACCTGCCCCAGGCACTTTAGGAGCTAGAGGAAGACAAAAGCCTTCAGTCCAAGTTTCCTGGCACTTTTTGTGCAGAACATAATCTGCCTGTGGTGTCAGGAGCACATCTTTCAAACTTCTTGTTTGCTTTACAGGTTCTCTCTGAAGCTTCCAGCTCAGGAGAAGGCTATTTCCCATGTTGTGATGGGAAGGAAAGCAAGGTACCTGCCCTAATCCACACCTTCTCACAAGCTCCACAGCAGATATGCCGGTTTTACCTTTCCCCTGTAGCTGTTGTTTGAGAGAGGGTGCAGGCAGGCAGGGCTGGCTGGTTGTCACTCACCTGTATATTTAACAGGAATGCTTTCTTGGCCTCCTCCAAGACTCTTTTCTTAGTGTCATGATCCATCTCGAGGGCATTCATGCGGGAACGGTAGAGCTGCTTGAACTTGGTAGCGTTGGAGACTCCATCGAAGGTGAAGAAAGCCAGCCCTTCTCCAGTGCTGGGAAGCTGGAGGGCCTTTTGGGCAATTTTCTTCAGCACCTGCCCCCCGGACAGATCTCCCAAATACCGAGTGTAGGCATGGGCCACCAGGAGCTCTGGGTGGTTCTTGCCTACATAGTGGAGCCTCTCAACGTATTTCTTAGTAGCCTCAGGACATGGGATCTCTTCCCTCCAGTTGCTGCCATAGAAGTACTCCAAGTCTTGCTCCAGGGCAGCTTTCCGGTGCAGCTCCGCCGGAAAATACACAGGGGCATAAACTGGGTTGTTCTTGTTACGTTCAATCTCTTCCTCCAGAGCAGAGTAGATGAAGTACAAGGATGCCGTAACCAGCTGAAAGAGAAGGAAGAAGATGAGCTACAGGTGCATTTGCCTGTCTTCAGGTTTTAGGGGCAAATCCTACTAATGCAAAAGTTACTCATGGGTACAGCAAGTACGAGTCATGCCCATCTGTGATGTTGCAGGTTTCCCATGTAGAAAACAGATTTGCAAGTTGTGGTGAGACACCTTTTAGCCTTTCCCCTTCTGCTTGAGGCAGCATCAGGTAAGACCTAAGCCTTTTCCCACAGATACTGATCTTACCTGCCCTTAAAAGCCACTGCCTTCACCTTCAAGTTAAAGGTCTTGCAGCTTCATGTAATGGAAACTGGAGCCCTATTAAATCATGCCTGGTCTATTCTCCTCCTTCCCTTGGTCAATAGTGAGGGTATTCCCAAAGGTATATTTTCTGCTGCATTGTTCAAATCTGAATGCTTCAAGATGTGGCTTCCCTTTGTGGGGCCTTGTGAGATGATGACACACCCTGTTTATTTTTCAACATATTCATCATATTGTCAGCCCACCATCCTGGGAGCTGAGGCACCACCACTTGTTTCTTTCAGACTTGCAAGTTGGGTTGCCTCCTTGGTTTCCCCAAGGAGACAAGATAAAAGGGGGCTGGAAGCACAGCCTGCCTCTGAAAGATGCCTTTGTGATGAAGCGCTGCGAGGCTGTGTGTTCTCCTCTCTATTTTGAAACCATTGTTATTGTTGTTTTTCCCAGCTTACGTGATACTTTCTTCTGTCTGCCAGCTTTTCCACGTGGCATAAGACAATCTAGCTGCGTTCTTTCCTTCCCCAGGCGTGCTGTTTTCAGAGGCTGTATACATATTTACACCTACACCACCCCTTCTTTACACCGGAATCCCTCATCATCAGCAAAAGCTAAAACACAAAGGCATTGTAGTACGGGTGAGTCAGGTCTGGGGGGGACATCAGGCTGATGGCAGGAGAGAAAGCACTTTCCCACAAAAGCCATCAGTTTGGCAGCTAAAGAGTTGCCGCTTGGACTTTTCCCCACTGTGCCAGCAAATAGGACTTTGATAAGCACACGGGCAGTGGCTTGGTTGTGGAAACAGATATTCGGATTCTGGGGAATCACGTGTCAGGGCAGATATATAGGTTTGCCAAGAGAGTAAACAAAAATTGAGTTTTTTTTAAACAATAACCTGTTATCCAGCTTACTGGAAAAGAAACAAAACACAGGAACATTGCCTAACAAATTAAGATATAACTTGACTGGTTGTTTTCAGGGGCAGGTTAGAGGGTTAGTGGGAAATGTGGCTTTTGAAAACTGTCGTTACTTTTTAAAACTGTTGTCACATCTCACTCCACATCTCACTCAGCACGTAAATATCTTCTAAAAAACTAAGCTGTGTTCCTGAAAGCCTTACTTTTTACTTTATTGCCAGCCTGTCTCAAAGTTCACTGCCTGACCAGTGCCACATTGCTAACAGCAGCAAGTCAGCACACGAGATCAAATTTATGCTCGACTAAGTATCCTGAATGCGACCTGTCAGAAATAAGTAGTCTTTTTCCTACTCTTTTGGATTTATTTGCCAAGGAACAATTCAACAACAAAGTAATTAAACCCCAGGTTGGATCACTAGCTGTTATTTGCAAGCCCATGCGTCACATCCTATAGCCTCCCAGGAATTTCTGGCCCAGGTGTGTGCTGGTTTTGCTCATGCCTTTGTTATGTGGCTCAGATCCCAAGAATCACATATCTAGCCAGGTTAAGTGCAAACTAGTATCTGCAAATGTTTCTCTTTTATCTGAAGAAAAGCAACAGGCTCCTACCTGTTAGTGGCAGACATGGCTTGCTCAAACCCAGTCTGCTTTTGAGTTACTATTGTTCACAGTCTCAGCTGTGATATAACCCACGTGACAACTGAAACATTGCAAAGTTCATTGCCAGAGATGATCCCACAGCCTCATTTTCTCACTATTCCATCATTGTTATTAGCTGTAGCTGCTTAGAGGGTTGTAAGCTTAGAATTCTCCATCTTTTTGGCATTTCAGCCACTCGTGTATCTGCATAGCCATACCTCCATTAACTATCATTGCCAATAATTAACATGCAGGCATTTATGAAGAATGAGAAAAACAATTACATTACTCCCTTCAACCTCTTTGTCTTTTTATCCTGTTTCAGCTTGGCTGCCCCTCCTGATATGCACAGTCCTGCCCTGCCTTCTACAAGAGGAGCTGGTAGGATCTTAAGGTGCTGGAGTTTGAAGAGCATATTTTGCATGGGAGGTGCTTACACCTCACAGCTGTAGTGGAAAGGACCTCCTTCCTTGTGCTGTCCCCATTCTCCCCCCTTTAGTCCCCATGCAGCCTGTCTGATCTAACTGTGTATTTCCTGGCTAGGAAATTCCGTACCCAAGCAATGCTGCAATGAGTACCTTAAACTCTTGGAGTGACACCTGCCCCTTCTGGAAATTCTTCATGAACGGTGTGTTCTCTGCCTGCTCGTGCACCTCTTTGGTAGCTTCCTTCATCAGTTCTGACAGGTCCTTGGACATGCTGGGGAAGAGCATCAAAACAGATGTCAGTGCTATTGCTCTCCTCTGGCAAAATGCATCTTAGGAAAAATCTCTAGTTAAAAAAGGGGGAGCCTGGGATGGCAGGAAAAGGAGCAGAGTGTTCCCGAGAGCCACAAATGGGAACCAGGGAGCACCAGGATCCCAAATGCTGTCCCGAGCGAGGAAGACTGACAGACTCCATCCAGAGGTGAAAGCAGGAGCATGCCGTTCCCTGCGGGGCAGAAACAGGAACAGCATGCCTAAAAGCAAGGGGAGAAACACAATACTCTTCTGGCAAAAAAAAAATCCCTCTTGTTCCTGTCCTGCTCTTACCTGTCAGAGCTGCGTGTCTGGGAGGTTTCCATGTTTCTCTGATTCGTTTCACTCCTCCGCTTCCCTGCTGTTTTTCCTTGCCCGTGCTTTTCCTCCTTCCCTTCTGTTCCCAGGACAGCCAAGCCTCTGAGCTGGGAAGCCCGGATCCTGCATCCAGCTTTATATTGCCAGGCCACGTGAACAGCCAAACCGCTGACCTCAGTTGTGAGTACAAACTTCTTGCAACACAACTGCACTTCCCTTCCCGGCCTGGCTGTCACCCTCTCCTACCCTGCAGCCCCGAGGGACCAGAAGGAAGTCACCTGATGCCTCTTGATAACTAGGCACAAACAAGGGGATGTCCAGCAACTTCTCCTTCCAGGGTGCCTGGCTCCGTAACCCTTTCAGTGCAGAGCCCGTAGCAGGCAGAGCCTGGGTGCTGTAAGAGATGCTCGTTGTGCTGGGGTTGGACGAGGAGGGATGGATTTACAGAGCTGGAGCCTGGGGCAGGGTGGGCAGCCTTTTCTTCCTGCACCCCAATCTGTGTCCCAGCTGCACCCTGCCTGGGGAGCTAAAACAGCACCCGCCCTCATGTGCTCTGGCACAATTCAGGTGTAAATGTCTTATTTCCCATGATTGTCCTTCCCTTGACAGAAGGACAGGGGACTGCTGGAGAGGGTACAACAAAGGGCCACAAAGATGATTAAGGGCCTGGAGCATCTCTCCTATGAGGAAAGGCTGAGGGACTTGGGTCTTTTTAGTCTTGAGAAGAGAAGACTTAGGGGGGAATCTGATCAATGCTTACAAATACTTAAAGGGAGGGTCTCAGGAGGATGGGGCTGGTCTTTTCTCAGTGGTGCCCAGTGACAGGACAAGAGGAAAGGGGCACAAACTTGAGTATAAGAAGTTTCACCTAAACATAAGGAGGAACTTTTTTACTGTGAGAGTGGTAGAGCACTGGAACAGGCTTCCCAGAGAGGTGGTAGAGTCTCCTTCTCTGGAGACATTCAAAACCCGCCTGGACAAGTTCCTGAGCAACGTGCTCTGGGTAGACCCGCTCCAGTGGGGGGGTTGGACTAGATGATCTCCAGAGGTCCCTTCCAACCCCATATGATTTTATGAATCTATGATTGTGCACGTCTTCAAGGAGCCTTTCGGGTAACATGGTACTTGTGGGGTGGGCATGGGATGGGGAGCTCAGCACTGCAGGTTAGGGGCATACCCCTGTCACGGCAGGGAGCACAGCAAGCACACTGGGGTGTGTACCAGCTGTGGGCGCCCAGGGCAGTCTGGCTGCTGTGGCACAGGCATCCACCAGCTCTGGTCTGCAAGCGCCAGCACTGCCCTTGCACGGTGCCTAGGCACTGGGGGATAAACCCTGTCACTTTGCCCAGAGCCAGCACAGGTGTGCCAGCACCGGTGCGCAGCCAAATCCTTCCCATGCTGTCTTGCACGTGGAAAAAATACTACCTGATTTACATGGCAGCTGGCCCCTGATGTTACCACAGTGGTGTGCAGGGCAATTTAGGAGAATAGCACTCCATCTCTTAGACACCCAGAAGGCTGGGGTAGCTGGTGGACAGAAAAGATGGCGTGCAAGACTTGGGGGAAAATGAGGAAGTCTGCAGAGACTTGCTAGGCCAAATAATTCCTCTGATTTGGGAAAAGAGAGTTGGACAAGGTGCTTCTGCCAGTAGCTGCCTGCTCTGCTGTTTTGTCTGGTGAAAAGGTTAATGAGGCAGTCAACAGATGAAGTGGAGACCTTCTTTTCCAACTGTTGGGAGCAGGGCTAGCCAGCACTGATGGTGCACTGGCCAGCTGTACTTTGGAAAAGCACACATTTTGTACTCAACCCGAAGAACAGGATACTTAAAGCCACCATCCCCTTGCTGCTGTGGGTGCAAGAAAGCCCCATGCTGCTGTTGTACAGTCATTGGTAGAGAGCCAAAGATTGGGGAGGAGAGAGAGGGACTGTGGCATCTTCTGTCCCCTCCAGCAAGAGCACCCTGTGGCTTTGCTGGTGGATGCTGTTGTCCAGGCCGTGCACCTGACGTGTCTCCCTATCACTGCACCTACACCTGGTCCCAGCTGGATTTGGTGCCGTAGCTTAGAAAGCTACTGTCCTGGAGGAAATATGCTCCACACTTGTTTTTCAACTCGGGCAGACATCTGGCCTGCGGTGCAGCTCTCAGGAAGGATTACTCAGCGCTTCCACCCTGACTCAGCCAGACTTTTCCTGTCTTGCTTTTGTCTTTTAAAGCAACAGTGCACACTACCAAAAGCTGTCACGTAATGGGGGCTTTTACCCTCATGCCATGTTTTTCTGTAAGGTAAAATACACGTATCTCAGGATGTGTGAATCTTTAAAGCAAGCGTGACCAAGCCCCGAACGTCCCCTGAGAGAGGGCTCCTGTGCAAAGCCCGTGGGAGCATAGGGCTGCATGGCCAGTCCCTCCTGAAAACATTGATGCCATTTTGCCACAGGAATGGCCCCAAAATTGGCGTTTCCCTCTGGCATTGCTTCTTAAAGCTCACATTTTCTGTCCTTCTCAGCAAGTCCTATTCTGACATGGGAAGCCGGAGCATAGATTGAACCTGTAGTTCTGGTGGAGGGAAGTAGGAAATAGATGAGAATATGAAAATGAATAATATGAAAAAAAAAAATATAAAAAAAATCCAACCCTCAATCCCTGCCTCTCCTTTCACCTCTGTTCTGCAGCTCTGGTAATATATCCAGTTCCTCCCCAAGGACTTTCTGGTTGCTTTCAGGCCGGGGCTTTTGTCCCCTGCCTTCCTAGCATCTTCTAAGAGGTTGCGTGCTTGGAGGTGCTCTAAAGGATGTATCCAAAAGGTCCTCCTCCTTCCTTTTTGTCCAGGGTTGTGGTAGGTGTGGATGTGAGATTGAGGGAAAGAGAGAGAGGCTGTCTAGTCATGTTGATGCTATTCCAGGTAGGATACTTCTTCCCAGGAAGAGGTCTGAGCTCATAACCACGCTGCCCCAGGACATGTAGCCAATGTACCTCCTTCTGGATCTTGGGGCTTGAATTACCTGGGCTGGTCACAAGAGATAAGGTGCCTACTGCAGTTCACCTCTCTGAGAGCTTTTCCATAGGTGCAGGCAAGCAAACCATGCCACAGAATCAGTTTATGCTGATCAGGGTTACTTGGGATGGAGCAGCTGTGAGACCAGGCTCTGGAAAGGCTCAAATGCCCTGCAGCAAGATGGAAGGAGAACTGAAAGTGAGGTGTCATCATCTTTGCACTTGCTGGCCTGGAGCATTTCTGGCCCCATCCAGTGCTCTGCAGCGAGGGCTTGTATTGCTTCTGCTGTGCTGTTGCTGTGTGGTGCAGGGGGGTTAATGACACAGTGTGTGCCAGTGTGCTGGCAGAGATCTGTGAGGGACCATCTCTTCCTAGAAGAGAACTTGGGAAGTCAAAAATTGTGATGCACGAGGAAGATGTGTGCTTTTATCAGGAGTAGCAAATTGCTCCCCAAAACAAATCACTCAGGGCACAGTGGGCCACTGGAAAGCAGAAGCCAGCCCACATCCAGGGCTCTAGGAGATTTTTCTTGGACCTCATCAAAATGTGAGACTTGTGGTCTCCCACCGTGCCTGCCAGAAGTCCTGCCATCTTCTACTTGTGCAGGGAGCCGTGGCTGGGTGGTGCCACGGCTGCTTGCTGTGAGGGTGATGTCTATGGGCACCAGTGAAAGGACCCATGAGATTTCTAGCAAAGATGAATTAAGTAACCTCAGGCAAGATGTTTTTAATAGTTCCTGCTGGGCTTAAAAGCCTCCCAGAGAAAACGCTTAATCAAGAGATGGTGTGGATGAAGGTCTAACAACAACAGAAAGTTACTGAGGGGTCGGTGTTTTCATCAGGGGTAGAGAATTGGGGGATTTTGTCCTCTTTATAGACTTAACAGTGTGTTCTGCCAATAGATTTGTAGTCGGAAATGTCTAGCTACAGAGGCAGTCACAGAGTGCTGAGTCAGCTCTCCTGAACCCCTGTGGGAAGTGCTGTTCCATGCTGGGCTCCGGCAGGCAACTCTGCTCAGCTCGGCAGAAAAGGCACTACCTGGTGAAAGGCAGACTTCACAGGCTCGAAGGGGTTAATGGATGGACTCCCTCAGACCGTGACACAGCAAAATTCAGCCGCCTGATTTGCACCCAGAAAGCTGACTCAGTAACCAGGAGTTGCTGTGTAATGGCGGGGGGCGGGGTGGAAACAAACAGAACACAATAAAGAAGTTGCGATAACTGCTCAAAATGATTGGTTGAAGGAGAGAATCGGTGCTGGAGCACAGGGGAATATGTTACGGGTTAATTCATGTTTATCAAAGGGAGATTGCCTGGCCCAGCCCAGCCCTGGCAGAATGGACTGTGCTCGCTGCCCTCAGCATTGAAGGATCTGAGTCTAGACCAAAGGCAGAGGTGGAAGAAGGGAGGCTGGGGGCGAAACGCACCGGGAATCACTATGGGGAGCGCAGGCGCTGCAGGCATTCTCTGGAATGGCATTGCTGGTACCTACAGATGGACGTGGCTGTGCCAGGCAAACCCCACACGTGGGACCCCAGAGACCAACGTGGTGGGAGAGGGAGGTGCAGGCAGATTTCTTGGGCATAAATGTACCAGCGTGACAAAAATAAGAAGCACAGATTACAACACATACTTTTATAGATGTATAGATATATACATCAGTGCACAACTACGAGCAAGGAGAGAGCTCTGGGCTGGCTGAGAACAGAGCAAGCACCCTCCAAGGCAGGGATCTGCTTTGTGACCAGAGACCCAGGGTCAGGCAGTGACCTGGGGTGTGAAGCAGGTCTCTGGGTTACAGGTACACTGGGTTGAAAATTTGGGGGACATAGAACCCACCACACTCCTGAGAGTTCTGGTGCTGGTGGGGACAGACCCTGTGATCTGCTGGGGCTCTGCTTTGGGAGCAAAAGGAAGGTGCAGAAGGGAGCAGTGCAGAGTAATCAAATAAAAACCCCATTTGTACAACCGTTTCAGTCTGTGCTGCCTCCTTTGTTTCCATGCTACAACCGTGTAAAACAAAGTGTGCCCTGGCTGCGAGACAGGACGAACTGTGAAAATCTGGATTCAAAAATCACACACATGCAACAAAAGGAGGACCTTGTGCCACAGCTCACATCCCTTTCTCAGGGGAGGGGAGGAGATGGAGTGGGAAACCAAGTTTTGCAGAGAAACTGAGAACCAATCCCCACCCCCACCCCCTCTCCAACCCCAAAGTTTCCAAACCATGTCTGTGTAGTTCCCTGCCCCTGGGTTATGGGAGACGACGTGTGTCCTCCCTCCTCCTCCACGGTGCCAGGCAGCCAACGGGCTGCGAGCAGCTGGGGCCGTTTCTGGAGATTTCTCCGATTGTCCCGAGCTGCGGGACCAGGGCCAAGAGCAGCAGCTGCAATCTCAGGGCGGCTCTCAGGAATCCGCCCCCGCAGTACACAGCCTCGCTGCTCCGCCGTGACTCAGCAAAAGAGCCTCACCAAACCTTTACTCAGCAAATCTGGGGCAGCCCAGCCTGACCCTGACTCAGCAGGATGCCCACACTGGCTGGGGGAAAGGGCGAGTCAGCGTGAGCGGGAGGCAGGCGGCAGGGTTTTGGGCTCATGCAAGAGTTGGGGGGGTGTGTGTCCCAGCGGGACATGTGGCAATGCTGGCAGCCCCCAAATGCTCCTCATCCAGCTGTGCTTCCCAGCTGCACCAAGGGAGGGTGGGGGCGGGAAAGGTTGGAAAAGTTGGTGTCCCAGGGTGGGGAAACTGCGCACCTTGCTGTCCCGGGGATGTGGAGGATGCTGTGGGCTCTGCCCTGAGACCAGGACAGTTCCCACTCCACGTGGGGGGGATCAAGGCATGGGAACACTGCTCTCTGGGGATGCTGGATGGGCTCCTGGCTTCGCCTGTGCTGGCAGAAAACACCAAACCCAGGAGATATGAGAAGGAGTTTATTTAGAGGCTGGCATGCAGGGCATGCCAAATTTAGGTGACCTGCTCAAGGCCATGCAGGGTGTCTGTGGCATAGGCTGTGCCGCCCCTTTCCTCCTCCCTTTTTCTTCCCTCATTACAAAAAATCACTCCGGGGCAGGCAGGCAAGACAGAATTTACCTGACCGGGCTGCTCTTTGGAAGAACTTTGTTTTGAAAGCATGATGCTACTCACTAACAAGAAGGAATAAGAAAAAGTGGAATTAGCAAGGGCAGATATTTCTTCAGAAAGCCTTTCATTTAGGGGCAGGGTAGGCTCAGCATTAGAGAGCCCCGTGCACTAGCATGGCTGCTAGTACAAAAAAGAACATCCCCCTTTTGGGGGAGATCTTCCCTTTCATCCTGGGCACTGGGGAGCTGGGACTATTGGCTCGGTGTGGCAAACACCCCCTTTCACCCACGCAGTGCCTAGCACAGCGGGACCTTGGGACCATGGCTGTGGTTCTGGAGCTAAATAATCATTAACAGGAGCTCCTGGGCAACGAAGGATTTGAATTGAAAGTGTTCAGCTGCTGGGTGAGGTCTGGCAGATACAAGAGGGACCAAAGGTGCTCGGCATGGGGTGGGCCACCCCTTTATCGCTCTGCCAGAGCTGGTGGTTGATGGTATGAATCACTGCACCAAACAAGTCCCTGCCTGAAAGCAGCGGGAACAGGCACAGGGACACTGCTGGCAGTGCATCACCCACACCCTGGCTTTTTAAATCTTTTTTTTTTTTTTTTTTCTATTTCAAAAATAGAAAAAGGAGGAAAGGAGCTCAGAGAAATTGGCACCCATCTCCCGGTGAGACTGGCCTGGTATTTCAGGCCTCTTTTTTTTTTTTTTTTGTTGGCCAAGGAGCTAAAAATACCACTGAATTGCCTCTCAGCAATTTTTCTAAACACAGATTTTCCTGCTGCTCTGTGCTTGAGAAAGAGCCTCCCCCAAAGCCGCAGGAAAGCTGTGTCCTTGCCTCACCCCACTGTAAATTCACCTTGTGCCTGATCCGCGCTTTTCTGCTGAGATTGGCCAGGAAAATGCAGTCCCTGGAGACTGGCACATGTGGCTTTTATGTACCAGGAGGGAATTACTGATCTCACTCAAGAAAAGCCCTGATGCAGAGCCCATCTCCCTTGACAGGGCTGAGCCTTGCTGTTGCAGAGCAAAACACCCTCACCCCAGCCAGGGTCTCCCAGCAAGGACCAAGGTCCAGCCCCACAGGAATGCTGCTGGAGACAGCACTACCATGAGTTTCTCCCACCCATGGGGAGTGATCCTGTCCCCCCTCACCCATCTCCATCCCTCTGAACACTGGTGACCCTGCTGGGAGGGGGAAAGGAATCTGCCTGCTCATGCAGTCCAAACCCGCTGTGATTCCCATGCACCCTCCCACACACACGAGATTTTGCAAGGACGGCAGCAGAGGAGGAAGAGGAAGCTTTTGCTTGTGAGCCCATGCCCCTGAGTCCCTGTTCACTCACTTGGGTTTTGCTGGTCGCTGACAAAAAGCAACGGGAGCACTTGTTCACCCAACTTGCAGCAGAGTTGCCGGGCACCCTGTGGGATGCTTGGGGTACCCTAAAAGCCAGGAGAGAACTGACAAGTCAGTGCTAACAAGCACCTTGGCGTCACCCTGGTGCAAGAAGTCACCCCTGTCCTCGTGGTCTGTGAAAAGTCTTCAGGAGAAACAGAAAATAAACAGACTGGCTTGTGTTGCACCTCCTCTCCATGACCACCAGCCACCTACATTTCCTTGCTTCCAAGCATGGAGGCTTGTCCTCTTGCGGTTTTGCACATTTTCCTATCTTCCTTCCTTTTTTTGTCTCTTTGCTCGCTTCTTATGCTTCCATTTGCTTATGCTCCCACACAGATAAAAGCAAGTTACTTATAGAAATGTTTTTCTTCCTTGCAACCCCCTTCTCTGCTGCCCACTGGATCCTCAACGTCCATCCCTTCCCAGCACTGTCTGCCCTAAGCAGTGCCACTACTGGTGATCTGAAGGAATGGGGAAGTGGCTTTATTCTCAATTTTTGAAGGAAGGGGGAATTTTGTTATGTAAAATAAGCTTTGAGGAAGCTTTGACATGGCAGAGCAACATGAAAATCCTGTGGGATGAAGAGCAGCCTTCCTGGTAGTACTAGCACGGGACACTTCTATGCTGAGATGATGTGGGAAATCAGATGGTTTTGTTGACCACTCTTTAAAAATAAAATAAATTCATATACTATTTGGAGGTTGGTAGTACGTAAAAAGAGAAGCATGGATGTTTTTGTCTCTACAAATGTGATGCTGGTATGCCAAGAACCACACAATGCAAACATCATGGAAATTCTCATCAACTTGTAGCATATATTTGATTTTTAGAGATGTGGAGCAACTCTGACCCAGTACAAGGAAGTTATTCCTTTCCTCAGCTTACATAGAAACAACTGCTCTGGGTCATGCAAAACATCCATTCTGGTCAGGCTCCTGTTCTGGTCCACTCCTGTTCCCAGTGTGGTTATTAATGGATGCTTAGATACAGTGCAAGCGCTCCTTCCCAGCTCCCATGCAGTCCCCACGCCTGAGTGCATGCTCTGGAACAGTCGCTGCCTGAGTCCATGCTGGGCTAATGGTTGCAGCATAATACTTAGAATAAGGGGAAAACTTTGGTTTGTTTTGTTTCCAGTGGTTGCAGAGCCAGCTAAGCAGGTCATTGTGAAGCAAGGAGTTACTGTCTGCAGTTGGTGGAGCTCAGGCTGAGTGTGCGAGGGACCACAGCCATCTGGTGGTCACAAGAGATCAGGCAGCATTATTTTTAAAAGAGCAACACTAGAAAACACTTTTAAAAAGGGAAAGGCAATTAAAGGAATTCTTTATAGCGGTGTCATTTTATTAAAGCAGTTTTTGACAATGCAAAACAGCTGGCCTCTACTTAAAATCATCCCTTGCAGGTTTTTTTCTCAAGTTTGTCCTCAATAGAAACCTTGCAAAATTGTTCAAGCTTTTACTGGTATAATCTATAACAAGCACTAATTTGGGCATGGAAAGATTCCATGCCCTCATCCCTATTCTTAATATTTTCAGTTGCTTGAAAAAAAAGAGACGTCATCCCTGTAGGATAAGTCTCTGCACTGAGTGGCCCACAGTGAAGAACACCACAACCACGGCTGATTGCACGGTGGTCAGTCAGGGGACAGGCTTGCCTGGGCAGCCATGAGCAGCACTCTGAATTTTCACCTGTTGGTCATTGCTTCAAACTGACCCTACTTGGCAGCCACCAAAAGCCCTTCCCAACTGTTCACCCCATGACAAAAATAGCGGTGGCCCAATTCCCCTGCCCTCTAGTCTTCCTTGTGGACAGTCCCCTCTTGGCTTTGCCAGCTCCTGTTCTGTCTGGAGAGAAGGAATACAAGGTGAGGGTAGAGAAGGGGTCCTTACCCTGAGGTGGGCTCAGTGCATCCCAGGGGCAGCAAGGAGGAGCTTGAGCTCCTCATGCTGGGTATACATTGGGGGATGGCTTCGTTTCTCTTTCGGGGCAAGCCACAGGCAATGCTGTGGCACACCAAGGGAGCTGGAGGCACTGAGAGCTGTAAGCGCCTGATGCGGCACCATCCAGTGTTCAAAACATCACTGGTGTGAACAGGCTGGTGTCCTTCAAAAATGTTGACTGAGAACCATAAGCCCTCCCTTCCCAACGGAGCTGGGCAGCTCGAGTCCAGGCACTGGCAAAAGGGTTTAGGCATCAGGCACCTTGCTCTGGAGACCCTTCTGGCCCCACAACTGCAAACCCCACCAGCCTGCACTCCATCATGCCTCGGCTCTGGGAAGTCCAGCATTTAACCCTTTTGCCTTTCCCTCTTGTTCTCTGTGGAGGCTCACAGGAGGGAAGCTGCAGGAGCTCTCAGATCCTCCCATCTCAGCTCAGAGTCCCGTCTCATCGGCGGGACCTGCCCTCACAGGTCTGCAGCGCTGGGGGGGATGCTGCATTGACCTGCAGCGCATGGGCCCTCATGGGCCCTTGACTTAAGTATCCTCCTGCGAGCCACGCTCCCAGCACAGAGCCTTTGGTGCAAGCTCTGGGTGCCCTCGCCAGGTTTGGGGGAAGGTCCTCTCCGGGGAGCTGAGTTCAGCTCTGGGCTTGCTGCAGGGGTGACAGCTGAGGCCAGAACCAGCGCTGCAGGGGCAAATCCAGCCTCTCCCACCAGGTTTCACTTCTAGCATCTGCTGAGCCAAGGATGCTTTGGAGAGTTTAAAAAAAAAAAAAAAAGGAAAAAAAAAGAAGGGATATTTCAGAAAGCTGTGTGTGGTAAAAATGCGCTTGCACTTGGGACAGAGATGTGTGGCCCTGCTGCTCCCCTGCAGGTACCTGTGCTTGCCACGTGAAACCCTCACGCACTTGGTAAGGCAGAAACCCGTGGCTCTTAGGCTGTGCTCTTCATTTGCACCCTTTGTTCCATCCAAGCCCTTTTTAGGTGAGAAGAGTGGAGTCCTGCGGCCCAGTGAAGTGCTACTGCCGAATTGGCTGCAGGAGTAGCTTAGAGATGAAGCCACGACTATTTACCTTCCAGCAACCTCCAGCAGAGCCACTTGTGGACTCATCAGCAAGATAGGACAGGACAGGCAGCTCTTCGGCTGATTAGGCTGGGCTTTCTCCTCCCCATCACCTCCAGAAGATAGGATGCACACCCTGGTTTGAGGACTGCTGCTCAAAGAGGGTTATATTACATATATATAATACCACCTGGTGGACAATGGAGAGATTCTCCCCTGGTTCCTCCCAGAGGCATTGGGAATGCAATGGAATTGGAAATGTTGATTCATTTTTCCAAGGGACAAACCATCCAAGGACAGTATGTGCTGTCTCACTTGGAATGCTGAAGAAGAGCACAAAGCTTCCTCCCGTCCCACAAGTGCTGACAGAGGAGGAAACCCAGCACACTGCTTTTTCCAGCCCCGCTGCCACCAGCCGCAGACCAGCTTTGCTCACAGCTATTATCCTCAAGCCTCTGCCCAAGCTTGGTACAGCTGAGGCTGCGGTGCAGGCAGGGGGAGAGGGAGGTGATGAAGTTTGGACAACTTCAGCTAATTTAACTCATTCCTACAAGTATGGGGCTCAGATGACACTTTCAAGCTGCTCAATCTCCTTCAATCCTTCCCCCAGCTCCAACTCCGCTGGACACCAGGGGATGGCATGTGGACAACTGACGACGTCCTGAGGATACCAGAGAGCCCTTCCATAGCAACTATATATCTTGCATATCTTTCAGTGATTTATGGACTGCAAGGTGGGTATTTGGATCGGGTCACATGGCAGAGAGGGAAAGGTGAGGAGGTAGCTCGCCCTCTGGCTATTTTGAGATGGGCTGCAGTCACCTCCCCAGGAGACTGTGCTAAAAAGCAGTGAGCACCTGCCTTGGCTTGCAGCATCCTGAGCCCCCATGACATGCCTTGTCTCAGAGCCACAGTGCCCTTACCTTTCCGTGGAGAGCAAACATGGCTGCAGGGTCGCACCCCTCTCCCCCTCCACCGGGCCCTCCCCTCCCCACTCTGGCACTGACAGCACATGCATATCTTCAGAGGAAGCTTGAGACTTTGCTCCTTTAATGTGCAATTAAAAAAAAAAGGCAACTCTCCCACGCTCAACAAGAAATCCCATGAGCAGGAGCCCCAGGCTTGGCACCCTCCTCCCTTTGTGCTCACCACTTAAACAAGGTACCCCAGCCACAGCGTGTTCTTGCCGGTATAAGAGCGTCGATGTAAGGGCCTTCTGCTTTAGGGAGCACAGCTCTCTGCCCCCAGCGCACAGACCTACCCTGAGAAGTCTACAGCACTGGCCTGATCAGAGGCTTAGAGTGACTCCCCACACTGTGGCACAAAGAGGTGGGAGGCATCAGTGGAAGTGAGAGACGGAGGTGGGATTGCATTGGGGAGAGAGGGGAAGGTAGTATAATAATGGGAGAATTAAATTAACTGCAAAGAGTTTGCTGAAGGCACATCCTATCCCACAGCAGACAGCCCCTTCAGCCTGGGGTACCGCTCGCAGCTCAAGCCCTGTGTGCAGCCAAGGGCTTTGGTAGCTGGCTGTCATGCGATGGAAGCATTTGGGCTGTAGGTAGGATTCTGGATACACTGATGGGGAGGGGGAGGAAAGGAAGAGGAAGAGAAGGGGTTGTGAATGGGAAGGTGTTGCATACCACAAGCACTTGTGCAAGAGAGACTAGAGCAACAGGGTCCCTCTACCAGTAGTGTTCCTCCTCTGCCACCTGTAATGCTTTGCATCCTCATGCTTTCCAGTCTAACAGTGGCAGGCAGAGGGCTGGAGATCCATTCTAGGGACGGCATGAGGAAAGAGGCAGGGAGGAGTGATTTCAGCAGCAGATTGCAGCCTCTCCTGTTTCTTGGGCAAGACCTCTATCTCACTGGAGAGGAGGATGGGAAGCTTCTTCTGCTTTGCCCACACTGTACTAAAAAAAAAAAAAGCCCACCAAACTCCCACATTCTCTAGCAGCTTTGAAAACCCCCTTCACAAGTCTATTGTGTGACATCCCTAAACACAACAAAGATTATCTAAAATCTGAAAGCAGCTTAAAAATAAAAACAACTCAAAGGGAAAACAGAAAGAGAGTGGAGAGGAAGGGGACAGAGTCCTTCCCCTGCTGGCCCCTGGTCAGAGGCAAGCAAAACAGCACACACAGCCTCTTGCTCCACAGCATACCAGTCCATAGCATTCACAAGGCAAACATAGCATCATCTTCCTTTGCTTGCTTCCGATGATGGCTGGCAGCAGGAGGGGAGACGGATGTCCCTGTTGAGGAGCTGGACAAAGTGGGTAGCTGGTCTGCAACTTTCGCTCGCTCTTCTAGAAACTTGTCAAACTCTGGGGCAAGAGAGGGGCAGAGCATTAGCAAGGAGGGAGGTTTGTGGAAAAGCCAAAGTGCTGCCAGAAACAGCTGGAGAACGGGGTTGGCTGGCAAGTCTTACCTTCGCTGGTGACACCTTTTCCATCCTCTGACTCTCCCTAAGGAAGGAGGAGAGAGGCATGGTTAGAAAGAAGGTAGGCAAAGGCATTTCCACAGATGTGATTCTTTGTCTGTATGGAGAGAGACAGGGTAGTGCTCCCACCACTTCTGCAGCACAGACATGTTAGAGTGGCCCTGAGCCTCAGTTCATTAGCTATGCTAATGTCCTCCCAGAGGGCAAATTATACTGCTGTGGTACTCCAAACCCTGTGTTCTTGGATTTTCTTCCCCAGCTCCCTCCGAGAAGCCTCTGCCACATATTCAGCAGTGCCGGTGCTGTAGTACACTGCCTGAAATCCAGCCTTGCAGACAACTCTGGCAGGACTGCTGGCTCCAGGAAAGCAGCCCCTCACTTACCACATCAGTGGAAAGCCACTTTTCTATGTCTTCCATGAAATTGGCTTGGGGAACCGGCACCTGGGACAGAAGGAAAGGGTGTGATGAGGCCAAGAAAAGAGAGGATGACCCAGGAAACCCACTCTGCAAAAAGAAAGCCCACCCCAAAAGCTAACCCTATTGCCCCACCTGAGCTAAGTCAGCTCAGCCCCTTCAAGTCTAGCCAGTGCTACTGCAAAGCTCTCCCGGCTACTACTGCCACCGCTGACCTGCCTCCTCTGCCCCATCCACACGCAGACACGCAGAGTTTCCAGGATATGTGCCACTAAAAGCATCTGGGGTTTGGTGGTTGGCTTTGAGGTATTAAGACTGGACCAGGCTTTCCATTTTGGTGAGGAAGTTGGCTGCTTGTGTTAGGCAGCCAGAGAACAAGAGACATGTTTTTCTCTACACCTCCTCCCTTCTACAAAGCAGTGACAGTCTGATGTCAAAGTCCGTGATGCTGAAGATATTGGACGTGCTGGGTTTGGCACCACATTAAGGGGGAAAGATACCTGCCAAGAAGTGATTCCCTGGTAGGATCATGGAACACAGCAGGATTTGACATCACACCAAACTACAGAAACAGACCCATCACAAAGGAAGTCCTCTACAATTAAAGTAAATTTTACTTCCAGAGAGGGTGAAGGTAACTCATAAGACTTCATGTCCCTGGCCAATGTAAACAGCAAGGAAACACATTCTTAGTGGACAGAGGTAACTTTGAAGGAAACCATGTCTGATTCAAAACCCCAGATCCTTTTCTCCAGTCACAAGCTCCTGAACAAAGCTGAGCAAGAATTAGCCCTTGCTAGAGGCTCTATAAGCAGAAGCACGAGAGAATATTTGTGGGAACTTACTTATTAGTCTCATAATATGTATAGCTCCCTTGCTCTCAGTAAAACAGCAAGATCAAGAAAAAGAGCAGTGCTTTCTTATCAAGGACAAGCAGATTTCCCCAAACAGGGGAGCAAGTGCAGGTAGTTACCACAGGTGGCAGATGGATGAATGTGGATGGAAGAAGACGTGTGAGATTAGGGAAGTTTTTAAGTGAACTGGTTTTGTCTACCCAAAGAAGAACTCTTTAGGATAGAAGTGCACCCAAGCCAACTGGACAGCACGTGGGAAACTTCCTTTAGCAGACATCAGTCTGGGCAGTGCCCATTTCAGGAAGACAGGCTAATGAGCTTCAGACCTGGGAGTGTGTCAAAGCCTCAGTGAGTCTGAGGAGATGTAATTGCAAGAATTCCTGCTGCCAAAAGGCCAAATTCAACAGCCTGAAGGATCAAACTCTTTAGCTAGAGAGGAGGTCTTGAACAAGGTAAAAGCTGGAATGTGTTTTCCTCCAAATGGGACCGCTCATGCTGAGCAGGAGAGGCTGCAGGGGGAATAAATGGCAGCAGCATTCCTGATGATGCCACCTGCCCCAGACACCCACCCCAAAACAGGCTCTAGCTCAAAAAGCAGCACATGCTTTCTTGGCCTCAGAGCTCCTTGGATTTTTTACTACAGACATGTTTACTTGAGGTAGGACTGACATTCTGCCTGCTTCCTACCAACCCTGGTCTCCACTACTTGCCCAGACCAGGGTTGCTCCACTTCAGTTTGCAGTCTCTGCTGATGTCTGCTGTGCATCCTCATGTGCTGTGCCAGCACCACTTCTAGTTCAGCAGCCTCAGCCTCCTTCCTCCCTGCTGGTACTCCGTGATCTCACCATTCCTTGCCGCATCATCCACTTAGTCAGCTGTGCTCCATCACTAGAGGCACCAGAGTCCCCCTGGTCAAGAGAAAGTCTGCACTGAAAGCTGCTATTACAGAGGGTGAGGGAGAGGGGAGGCAGTGGGTTTAGGGTGTGGGAAAGAACACACTAGTACAGGTGGCCTGCTTCTTTGATTGCAGAGAGAAGGCAACTGGACTTGGAAACCTGCTGAAGATGAATAAAACATACATTTCCAGGCGGAAATTTCCCTGCAGATATAAGGAGGCCATCCTGTTACTGACTGAGTCAATCCCAAACTTTCTATAGTTCCCCTATTATTCTCATTAAAGAATGAGGTATAGAGCCCAGGTAGGAAATGTGATTTGGTGGAGACTGGGAGTTATCATCAGTCATGTTAAGCACTTGATTTTTTCCAAGCAGACAGCACATTTATTGTGTTGGTGAGCAAGGAGGATACTCTTATTCCTGGTGATGCACTAAAAGCTCTGTGGCCACTTACCGTTCCTGTGTTCTGCTGCCGGGCATCCAGGGCACCAGCAAGTCCTTTGGAGGCTTGGGGATCTTCGTACTTTACCCTGAAAGCATGAAGTTAGATAACACACAGGCTGATGAGATGCCAGAGAGTGAAGAGCAGGAACTCCTAAACATATATTCAGGGCTTCTGACTGCACATCTTTTCCTCTCATCATTCTGCTCCCAAGAGCTTCTAGAAAGGTGTGCAAAACCCTTACTAAAAGTGTAGGCCACCACAAAACAGACTAATCTACTCACTGCAATATCACTGTGGGATACCACAGCACAGCCCTGGTACCTGACAGGAGGATGACAATGCATCATATGAAAACAACCATCCAAAAGACTAAAATACAGACTTACAGAGCTAGGTGCATCAACCATGACACTCATCTGCTCTGAGGTTGACTCCAGAAGAGAGATAACTAACACAGATTGACCACAAGATTACAGCTAATTTAGAAAGGATTTGAGCCACAAGTCCCTCATACTCACCTACCTTCACAGACACAAACACAGCTCAAAACCATCCCTTTAACCAACACCACTCATGAACTGATGGTGGTGGAGACTCACTGGTCTGTGCTACAGAGGAGCTGAGACTGGATGATCAGAAGAGCCTAGCATTGCTTCAAGGTTTCCAAATGCACCATTACAGCAACCTCTTTCCACACACAGACACGTCTCGCCCATAATCTCCCTCACCCCATTTCTGTGGCCCCCCTATGCTGCTATGACACATGCTAATGCCACACGTCACCATTTGATCCATGCAGAGTGGGGAAAACAGTCCGTCCATGCTGGGAGAATGCAGCCTCTCCCAAACACTCTCCACAAGTCTCCTCTCCAGCTGCTCCCAAGCCCCTTTTTGCAGATCCAGCAGATCATCAAGTGGAGCTGTTTTTGTTGAGGGCCAAAGGCTTGGGCCACCGGCGCTCAAACTTCTCAAAAAAGTGCTCATCAGTGAAGGGGCCGCTGTGGACAATGGCATCAAGGATGAAGTACAACGCTGCTATCATGCCACTGATGAGAAAGAATGGTAGGAAAGGCTTGAGGTGTTTCAAGCACTGCTTCACCGAGACACACATGAAGCACGGTGGGGGTTCAGGAACAAACCCCAGCAGCCCTGCCTGTGTCTCCCGTCAGCATGTCCCGTCCAGGAGCAGCAGGGCAATGAATCTGTACGGTCGGAGGGAGACACTCAGAGCAGAGGCTGGTGAGTGAAATGGGAAGCCTGAGCCAGTGAGAGTAGAGGCTACCTGGCAGGAGTGCAAGTGCAGGCAGATGGAGGGCAGTGAGGAATAAATAGAAGATGTCTCATTACTTGTGCTGAGGTCACAAGCCTCAGTCCCTTAAGGATTGCGCCACAGCAGAGAGGATATGATTCCACGCCTGCCCAGATCTCCCTCAGCCTCCAACATGGAGTACATACCAGTGGCTCAAATTTCAGACCCAGATCGGGTGCTGTCGGCACCACTGTTTTTGTCATGGACTGCTTCTGTCCTCAGGCAGCACACCCCACAGCAAAACTGGTGGGGAAACCCATGGGCAAAACATATGAAGTTGTTTTTAGGCCATGGATTTCCCCACCACTTTTACCAGAAGCAGTCTGAGGTAGAGGAATGAAAGGAGACATCTTTAGGAGACCTTAACTTGCTACTGCCCACCTGCAGAACAAGGCACTCCAGCGGATGGAGATCAGGAGCACAGGTCTCTGAGGGCTGGAGACAGCCACATGCCTGTGGGCTCTACTGCTTGGTAACCGGTGGAGAGCAGTTGGTGATTCTCACAAGCAAAACAGAGTGAAATCAGCTGCAGTCTCTCAAGCCAAAGGGATCTGGTCAGCACAGCTTGTCAGCTTCTCTCAGAACAAGGATTCAGGAATCCACTCTTTGCAGTAGAGGAGAGACCTCTTCAGTTCAGCCAGTACTATGGAGACCCAACTCTTAGTACTTTACACCAGAAGGTCTCAAACACACTATGGAGGAAGAAACATCAGTCTCACTTATCAAGAGGGAAGCTGAGGCACAGAGCAGTGCCCTGCCTTGCAAACCACAACTGACTGCCTACTTCCTGCACTCCAGTTCAATGGTCTGCCATCAGGCTGCATCGATATTCAGCTATTCCCAAATTCAACATTGCCCCAGTCAGGGCACATGAGTTTAGAGACAGAGAAGAAAACTTAGCCAGTCCCACTCCACACCTTCATCTCCAGACGCTAAGCCTCCCCAGCACATGTGGCACCACAGTCCACTAACACAGCAGTGGGGACACGCACACTTAGAGACCACTTCTTTCTTCCCATGCCCAGGAATCACTGTGAAGAGGAGATGATTGCAGCAGGAAGAATGACTGGGAGCACACAGGTCATCCTACAAACGCTGTGCGTCAGAAGAGTGCATTTCTATTGCATCCTACTGTCTCCCAGGAGCTGCTGCTGGTTGGGGTCACAGCCCCAGTTGCCCTGAGCCCTCCCCCTTTGCAAGAAGGCAGCATGGGACAGAGTGGGCTGATACACTCACTCTCTGCGCTGCTCAGCCAGCGAGTTGCCACGGGTCAGGGCAAACATGTCAAACTCTTCTTCCAGCTTGCCAGAGGTGTCGAGGGAGTGCAGTCCTGCGCTTACGCTGCTCGAGCCCAGGTCTGTGGGAGAGAGAGCAGGGTGAGCAGACTGCACAGAGCAGTAAACGGAGGGGCATGGGCTTGGAGAGTGTTAAGTAGAAATCTAGCATCAGAACAGGCTAAACTGCTCGAGGCCCATTCCTCTTTCCTGCCCCACAGCTGCAGCACAGCCTATGCATGTGTGCAGTGTTGTGGGTGAAGTAACAGAAGCGGTTTCTTTGCCTGCTCAGCAGATATTTTTAGCTCAGTCTCAGGCATCAGCATCAATTGACTGCACTGATGCTGAAGGCTAGATGTTCCTGACCATTTAAGACAACTCAGAAGGAATTGCTTTATAATCTGTGGAAGAGAATGACCTGTGCTTCTGGGAAAGCACCTCTGATACAGATGAGTGGATTTTCATGACTCGGGCATCATCTGAAAAACCCTCACTTGAAAAACATCTCAACTGGTTTGTCTGTAAAAACAGTCTTGCCAATTTTCTGTAGCTGCATCCAAGCTGTACCATATGTGCTCAGAGCTAGCAAGAGCTTCAGGCAGTGTTACGTAGGCTGTTGGTATGCTTGAAGAACCCTCAGGACCCCTGAGGCTTTTTGAATAAACAACCTGTCAAATCCTGGGTACCAAGCACAAGATGCTCACGGCTGCCTTTGCAGAACAGCTCAGCTGCTTTCCTTTTGCTGGACCCCAGAGATCAGCCTGACACACACAGTGAGAGGCAACTGCACTGCTGCTAGGCATTGGCAAGGGAGCAACTTTCTTCCCTACCCTGCTGGAAGGCCCAGTCCTTAGCCACAGCCTGATGCTGAGATCCTTCTAAAGTCATGTCCACCTCCTGCACAATGTGAGGTGTGGATGCTGAGACATATGCTTGTGTATCTTGGAGCATATACAAGCTTCTTCACGAGCTTATTAGTTGACAATACACCCTATTTCTCTAGGCTGCTTTATGAATGTGACTAAATAATTTTGGGAGGCAATTCTAGGGCATGAAAGGATTCCCAGAGCAGCACTGGGAGGCACTGAGGGGAAAACTGCAAAGCAACATACTCATTCCAGCCAGCTGAGAAGAAAGGTTGTTGGTGACTTCAGGCTGTCTCACAGCAGGAGTACTGGGTCCCAGGTCAATCAGGCTGTTCTCTGCCTCATTTTGTGCCTTTGAAGGAAAAAAAACCCCAAACAACAGAAGATGGTGAAGACTTTTTGAAGCTCAGACACACTGACCCTACCATCCTAGCTCATAAACACTGGAGAGGGACGCTCTTCTATACCCATCAAAAGATAACAGCTGCAAGCCTCTACTAGTGAGAAGGGGGGCAGTGATCAGAGAACTGGCTGGGAATAGTGTCCCAGGGCAGAATATGCCTTGGTAGCCAGACTCCCAGCTCGGCTGGATATCAGTAAGTAGGGTAGGTGCTGGGTCAGAGGACAGAAGAGTATTCAGAGGACAAAGCAAGGCTCATAAGGGAATTGGTCCTCTCAATGTTCAATACCAGAAAACTAACTGCTGCTGGTCTGCTCTTGCTTTTTGGGTGAGAGGAAGGCTCCTAGTGGCAGGGAGGGAGAGGCTAGCAGTGGGAACTGGAGTGTTCTGAACACTAGAATGGCCAGGTGCAGCTGGGCTGGGAGAGTAAAGCCTACAGCTTGTAAATGGGGCAGACCGAACCTCTCTTCAATTCAGCAGGATGTGGCACAGTTGCTCCAAGTTACCTTAACAGGCTGTCCTGTCTGAAGACGCTTGAACCTGCAAGAAAAGTGACAGGATGTGTTTCAGTAGGGTGTGCTTATTCAGCCCAAGAGATTTCTTATAAGGCTTGGCACAGTTTGTCCTTTCCTACATACTAGGAAAGGGGGACCATGGCTCAGGGCCCAATTCCTCCTCAAGACTGAAGACACCACAACAAGGCCACACAAAGCTAATGTCTCCTGCTTAGCACGACCTCCAGGTGGTGCGAAGAAATTTCCTGTGATCCTCCAGGGCTACTTCTAACAAAAATGGTTCAAATCCAGCTCTCCATACAGACACAGGGACTAAATTCTCCAGACTTCATCCTAGCTTAAGAGATGGGTTTGATGAAATGGAAGAAAAAGAAAGGGGTGCTGATCCCACCCGGGCAAGTCCTTTCTGTCCCTGTCTGCCTCAGAGCTAGAAAAACAGCACTTTCCATGCAATTCTTTCCTTCTACTTCTGGATTATGCCACAGGGACATCTTTATATTCCATCAGTAACTTACATGGCCATTTTGAAGGGACAAGAATAAATCAGCAAAAACTGAGAACTCGCTTTGCTTTCCAAGATAGATGATACAGGCTGATAGATGCATCTTGAGCATTTTTCTCATGGGTAGATCAAAAGGGCTGCATAGAAGGCCTTTAGGGGGCAGTAAACTCTTGTGGAAGAGCAGAGCAGAGAAGAGAGATACCTTTCATGGCGCAGAAACACATTGTTGAGGTTGTCATTGATGAGGAGCAGTTCCTCAGTGAGTTGTTCATGGAGGACACGGGGAATCAGCTCCAGCACACGTTGCTGCATGGCTCTGCATGTGCGATTCAGCTCCTGCTCACAGCAAGGTGAAGTTACCAAAAAAGTCAAGCTGAGGCTGAACACTCAAAGATTTGGAAGTCTGACTGGGACAGAAAAACCCAGAGACTACTGGGGTCTGGCTTCAAGGGTTGATGGCCAACAGATATTGGTGTGAGAGGTAAACTGAATCTGAGCTTTACAGGCAATAATTCTATGCCTTTTGTGTAAGACATCACCCAGAAAGAAAGGCTCTCGCAGACTACAAGTCCCCATGTGAGATGATTCCAGCTTCAATAGTGCAACTTCCCTTGGCCATTGATACTCCACCCTCCCTGTGTCTCCCTTATCCTATCACCCTGTGGTAAGTCCCACACTAAACTGTTCAATTGTTCCCCATGCCTGGCATGCATCCTGCCCTAGTCCATCAAGTCATTGCTAAATTGAGCTGCATGTGCCACCCCTCCAGTGCTCCTTACTTGCAGCAGCTCCAGGTCAGAAGACTCAGCCTGGGACGGCACCAGCTCCGTCAACATCTCCGACATGACCTTTATGTTCCCATTCACCACTTCCAGCTCACTGCGCAGCTTCCCGATCTGCAAAAGGGGGGGGGAGGGGGGTGGGTGGGAAGTGAAAACTGCACCTGGAAAGACTCAGGAGATAGCCGAGGTAGCTCTGAATGGCAGTGCACATTCACAAAGCCAAAGCGAATGGCCATGGGGGAGCTCATTTGTCATCACTCAGTTTAGCGCTAAGGAGCTCCCAGCAGAAGGAAGCTCCATTACTCACCATCAAGTTCATTTGCTGGTAACAGATGCTAGGCCCTCACCTGGGATTTTTGGCCACTAGCCTAGCCTTGACTTTTAATAGCCAGTACAGGCTGATGTTAGGATTCAAATCCAGCGAGCAGCTCCTGTGTGGCAGCCACTCAAATAATTTCATTTCCAAAGCCGTGTAAGAGGGGAAAATACTGAATTCCCACTCACAAGGTGAACCATGGCTAAGTGTGCGGTTGAAGCTTTTTTGTTCTATTTTCAAAAGCTGCTAATGAGTCTCTACCCTCTGTTCTGCAAGGGGATGCAACCTACTGACAGCTGGAGGTTTGGTGCTGAGCGTGGTGTCATAGGAAGTCAGGCTGAGGAAGGAGAAAAGAGGACAGGGAAACAAGCGAGAAAGCCCTGGCTTTGGAAACCACATAGCCAGACAGGGTTGATCCTCATAAAGTCAGCAGTGAGGCAAGATAAACAAGGACGATAAGGAGGCATCTACTGAGCAAGCTTTTCCTGTACTGCACTACAAAGACCTTGCTCAAAACCTCTGTGTCTTGGTTCCCTGCTTCCCTATAGCCAGGAGATCCTTCCTCTATCTGCAAGCAGCCCTGTCTTAGGAAAATATCACCACTCCGTGTTTGTGGTATCCCAACTCATCACTGTGACCACAACAGAGCTCTGAGGAGCTCTCGAGGAACTATGCTTTAGAGGAACATCCCCTTGAGGACAGAGGCTGGGGAAGGACCAAGACATCAGCCAGAACAGTGTTTGTGAAACAGCCCCCAAACGCAGGGAGAGTCAGCAGCACCATGGGGCTCATGTCCAACTCACCTGCTCTGGTGTGGGTGTGATGGGCGCGTTGCTGGATGTGCCTCTCCCAGTGGGCAGGGTGACAGGGTGGAGGATGGACTCTATCTGCTGAGGGGAGTTGACTGCAGGTGAGTTCTGTCCAGATCGGGAGTTGGAGCTATACACAGTCTACGCAGAGAAATGACAGAGAGAAGATGTTAGACACTCACAGCTGACAGGGCAGTGTCAGCTGTGACAGGAGTCAGTGTCAGGAGAGAAATGTTGATGGCAACTCCCCATCTGCTTTCAATAGCTCTTCCAGCAAAGAGGCTGTCTTGGAGCTTCTCTCTCCCCAAAAGCCCTCTAAATGCAACCTAGAGTTCCTGAAGTCACCTCATAGCTCCAGAATGGCAGATGCCCAACACTCTTCTCTTCAGCAGCGCTCCCTTACCCTCTGTGGTGTGTGGATGGGTGACAGCATGTCCAGATCAGTCATGGGGAACTCCAGGCCCTTCCGTCTCAGGTCTTCATAGACTGCAACAACACCAGTCAAGTCCGGTGAGCTGCGGAAGGCGTCTGCCCAGGACTGGGGAGAAGGAGACAGTACAGCCCATCACCGTTTGCAGTAGTCTTCTGTACAAACACCTAAAGACAAACACTCTCTGAACTGGTGCAGATGCTCACGCTTCTTAGCTCACCTGAATGAGGGTCAGCACCTTGTCATGCACTATGGCAGGTGGATTGTTCTTCGGCAGGATTGTTCTCACCAGGACACCTTCTACAAAGTCCTGGCTGGACACGAGGATATGGAAGCGATGGCCGCAGTTTTTGACGCATGTCTCCAGGACCTTCAAAGGCAATGCAGCATTAGCTATAACCTTCTCTGCCTGCGTGTGTTCCCCTTGTTGTCTTTAGGTACCCATGTCTTTTCAGGCAGGGACTCAGCTTGACAGCAGGATATCAGAGAGCTGAGAAAGAGCCCTGATCACTCACCGTCAAAGCTAGCATAACTTCATGGAAATTCTTATTTCCTACAATTCTTTTCTTAATGGCTCGGAAGGCATCTTTGGGCCTGCAGGAGAAATCAGAACACCAAATTGCTACAGCTTGGGACTGAGAACTGTGAGCAGAGACAGGTGTATTTACACTGTGAGGGTAGCATGGAAAAGATGTGGTGACAGATCTGTAAGTAGAGATGTTTGACTTTGTTTTCATGCAACTGTGAAGCTGAAAAATAGGCTTGCTAATTCTCTGTCAACATCACTGTGGGGTAGGACAGCAGTAGTGAAACCTACATTTTTTATTCCACGTAGCACCTTCTTTTTTACATGCTGCTCTTGACATCTTCACTGTGAGCAGTCCCCCTTGAATTCACTGGCAAATCCCTAGGTCCAGAATTAACAAGTCTGGCAGATTCTGAACACCTCTGTGCAAGGAGAGGGAGACAAGGGCTCCCCCACCCACTTTGCACATGTCTGAGTGACTGTACGTGAAAATACCTGAGAAGCAAACCCCATCAGGACTCACACAGTCAGAGGACTGAATAGCAGCCTGAGATTTTCCTCTCTCCTCAGTCACCAGCCTGCAGATTTTTACGTTCCCAGAGGACAGAAAGAGAACGTTATGAAGAAGGAAAAAAACAAAGTAGAAGAATTGCAAATATGCCTTTGGGAGAGGGGAGACAGCTTGGCTTGAATTGAGGTTTCTTTGGGGACTCTGAAGGCCTGTTAGAATTGCTCTCGGTGCTCACAAATATTACAAGGAAGCATCTAACAGATGCTCTGAAAGCTTTGCTGTGTCTCTAGGTTTCCTAGCAGAGTCTCACCTAAGGGACTGTTGGAAGCCTAGCTTATTACCTCCACCAGCGCATGCTCCCACTACAGTCTAGAGATGTAGCATTACAGGGTGTGTTGGGACCTGCTGCTGGATGTGTATGTTTGCCAGCTCCCTTACCCTTCTTCAGTCTCGTTAACGATGTCACAGATCTCCATGTTGAGAGCCCAGTCCTCACTCCGCAGGGACCCATCGGTAGCTCTTTCTGGAAAACAGAAACCAAGACACGGCAAGGCTAAGAGCGGCCCTGGCACTCTCTGCCAGGACACTGCAGAGCCCAGTCTCCTTCTCCCTGGCTTCCACCACAACATCCAAGGAGGTGAATCCAGCTGCAAAGTACAAGTGCTCCCCGCTAGGTGTCACTACCATAAAGCACATGGCTGATGGGCACTGGGATGGGTGGTTGCTCAACTTTGCCCACTCCACCCATGCTACCAACTTAGAAACACACACTATGTGATCTCTGGTGTCCTGCACACAAAGGGCTCAGCATGACCTCAGCTCCACAGCTGGAGAAAAAGGGGGTTTTGTTGCTTTGTTGCTGCAGGGCCAGAAATCGTGAGTTTGGTCTGGTCACACTAACATGGATCTAACTAATGTCAATGGCACCACTCTTTGTTTGCACCAAATTAAGGAGAAAAAAGAATCAACCCCCTTCTTCTTATATGGGCCCTACAAAAACAAACAAGCAAACATAAGCAGCAGAGAGCAGGGCTCTCCCTTGTTTAACATTTATATCTCTCCTCTGAACTTCTAGGCTTTGGGGAGTATGAACAGAAATGGACTGCAGGCTGAAGTTGAAGCAATATTGTTTCAGCTTTGATTGTGTCCCCTTTAATTAGGAATTCCTCACTGAGCATTGATGTTATTCAAGGCAGAGATTTGGGAAATGAGCAGCTATTAGCAAGAGCACCAGTGTCTCCACCCTATAATCAGCCATGTCTGGTCCTGCCAAGCCAGATGACTGATGCCTTCAGGGACACCACCAGTGCCTTGGGCAACAGAACTACCAGCAGCGCAGGCAGGCAGGACCCCAGCACTCTCCAGACCACTGTGAGACACAGAGGTGTAGCAGATGGCAAGCAGAGGACAAGAACAATCCTTCCCAGCTCTCCCATCCTATAAAACACCTGACTTAGCACTGGGCAAGAGAATTAAAACTAACCAGACCGGTTTAACACCTACCAGTTTCTCTTCAGGAGAGCTTGGACCCAACAAGGTACTTAAAGAAGTGTATTTTCAAAACTGCTGGCCCTTGCTGCTGTGGGTCCTCTACCCCTTTGGAGAGGCTCTTCCCCTGCAGAGCTGCCTTCTCCTGCTTTTGACCCAGCAGCCAATGATTCCTCTGTGGGAATGAAATGAAATGCCCATTCACACAGTTATGGGATAGGGCCATAACACAGGAAAAAAAACTTTTCAATTCTTGCCTGGGTAAGCACATCCATCATGTTTTGGGATGTCCTGTTTTTAAGTCTCAGGCAGAGAGCTATTCACAGCACTGTGCGACACAGCCTCTTAGGCACGTGCCCCTCCCACAGATTACACACCACAGCATGAAGCAACATATCCAAATCTTAACACAATCCAGCCACCACCTTTTCTGTTGACTGCAGAATATATTGATTAAACTGTGATTATGCTGATTACATTGTGGGCACAGCCAGATGGAAAAGGGCAATCAAGGGAAGGAGAGTGGCAGAATGTTCTTGATGCTCTTCCACTTTTCTGAAGGTCTGGCTACCACGGTAATATCCTGAAGGACCCTTGATTCAGATGAACTTTTGTCACTTTGAGTATAATCTTGTTCTCTTGCAGATATAAGCTTCCTCAGTAGCTTAGAGGTAGCATTGCATTGGGTGATGTGGTGGAGAGCATATTCAGGGCAACAGGGGAGCAGGTCTGGTGCATCAGAGACTATACCAATGAATGGGTGAAGCTGTGGTAATGCATGGGGGAAAATGTTTTCCTTCAGGGCTCCTTTGGGATCAGGCTTTATCACAGCAGCAGAGATCCAGCTTGCCTCCTGCTCTGGGACACCACACAACCAGCCTTGCCGGCAGGCAGATTGCAGCTTAGGTCAGTCTGATGGATTTGGCACACATGGTCCCAAAGCCACCCTTCACTTGCACTGTCCTCCGGCATCCCCTGCTCATAACACACCTTGGTTTGAACCCCAGTCTAGCCAGAAGTTTCTCCGTACTGTTTGCTGCTGCTGGCAATGAAGCACACAAATCAATCACACAGGAGTTGCTCTGCTGAAAGGAAGTCCACATCCACTCTTCTCACCCCTGAAGAAAAAACACCGCAGATGAAAGGAAAAAAACCACAACTCAGGAACAGGGCTGAGCCCACTGGGAAGCTCTGAGCTTCAGAAGAAACCGAGGATGAAACGAAAATTGCCTTTAACCATCAAGTCCTTGCTGTTCAAGCCTCCCCAGCCCTCCTCATAATCATTTTCTCTGCAGTCTGCAGCATTCACTCAGTCTGCAAACACCCATCCCTCACTTCCCCACGTTTGGTGGCACTCTGTTACGTGCTCCCTACCACCCTGTCCTGACAAGGTCGGGCAGCAGGTTTGCTTTTCAGACAGGAATGCAAACAAACCCCGCGTGCTCCTTCACCTGGCTGGCCCCTTATGGGCAAACAAGGCTTCCTCAGAAGTGACACGCTCTGCCCCACTGTTACCCTACAACGCTGTGGTCATCCTGCTACCGTCACCCCTGTTCACATGCTTGTCAACCAAGAGCTGCAGGAAAGCAGCAAAACCTACCACGAAGGCAACATGGGCTCAAAAAATACAGAGCTGGAAGAGCACTACTAGGGCATATGGAAAACAGGAATGTGGCCATGAGACATTTCCAAGGACAAAGTGCTTGAATTTACTCAGCACAGGCTAAGGCCTGGCCTAGCTGTCCTTGGGAGAGCTAGAGCTAATGCCCTTTCAATCCTCCTTGCTTCCAAGCACGAAGGGACTGTCCAAGCCTAATAAGATATGTTGGCATTTTCTCTGAAATCCTGAACTTTAGCCTTTTACTAAAGCCTGCAGAAGGGAAGAAAACAAAGTCTATTCATTAGTCACATGAAGGATCAGGGTGGCTGGCCCCGTTTCACGAGCTGTAATTAGCACATGAGCCGCCTGCCCCTCAAGAAATCTGAGCCTGGGATGGCTGGGGAGAGCGACGAGTCCCTAAAAAGTGATCACAGAAGGCAGGGCATGGCCGCCCGCCCACCACTCTGCCTGCTGGGGCTCATCAGGCAGCATCTACTTCTGCGTGCCAAGGAGCTGAACCTGACCTGCCACAGAGAATTCCCCTGGGCAGAGGTTATCTGTGAGTGTATCGATGCCATCTCCCTCCGAGCTCGAAACCAACTGGCTGCTGAAGGTACTTGTGGGGCCGCTTCAAAGCCACATTGTTTTGGCAGCCAGTCTGGCTCCCCGGGTGTGACAGCACTGGGGTTTGTCTGATTCCAGTCTGCTGCCTCACAAATTGCTTGGATCAACCCAGAACCGCTGCGGGCTGACTGTGCTGTGGGTTGAACCAGAGCACCGGCTCTTCCCCAGCCTGGCGTTTGACGTGCTCCTGCTGGCGGCAACCAGGCTACAAAAGTTATCTGGCACCATCAGATAAGAAACACCTCTGAACTCGGTATAACTGGCAGAACAGAACTGTACCTTGCTTCGTGCCATGAGTAGATTTCACACCTTTACTCCTTCCCAAGTTTATTTCACAGTGGGGGAGCCCACTGTGGGGCTGGTGGTCCCACCCAGCCGTCTCTGTGGCAGCACGCCAACAGTACAGTCGACATTGCGGGGAAGTACAGGGGCTGAGACAGAAGATACCGCACAGGTTCCTGCTCCCTTTGCTCCCCGTCACACCCCTGAAGCACCCGTAACCAACCAGGCACCGTTCAGAAACCCTTCGCCCGTGACACGCTCTGCCATAGCTCATCTGAGACCTCGTGCCCCTCCTCCCAGTCAGGCCCTTAAACAGCACATTCCACACAGTGCTCAGTCCCGCTGGCTCTAAATTCACCAGCAAAGCATCGAGCACCTTCTCACCCTTTTCAACAGCTCACCAGCATTTCATTGCACAGGACAGTGCAGAATCACAGAACGAGATGGGGTTGGAAGGGACCTCTGGAGATCATCTAGTCAACCACCCAAGCAGAATGCAACACAACAGTCCTTTCTCCCAACCCCTCTTCAATTCATCACCCCCCTGGCCCAAATCAGTACCTGGTACGAGTCTCCTTACTAAACCTCCTGCTTTTGCTTCCCTTGAGGAAACTTCAGCAGCAGCTCAGGCAGGACTCCACCATTCAGCTTCACTGTATTGCTCCTCCAAAGACAGAGGGGACAACTCACTTTCTCGAGAGAACAGAGATATGGCTCCAAATCTAATTCAAGGATGACGGTGGACACAGACCCACACTGACATTGTGCTGTGGGTATTCATGTCTCTGAACTCCTCCTCCTTTCCTGTGAATCAGCTCAAAGTCCTAGGATCACATAGCCCTTTAATCGCTGCCTTTGGCTCTTTTTCTCCAGACAGAGCAGGCACAGAAGACAAGGCAATGTCTTATTGAGAAACAGTACCATGCACGGGACCACCTGGTGCCTGAGAGGAAAGTGATATTGGTAACAGCTGGTAACGCTTCCCACCAGCTCCCAGCTCACAGAGGGGAGCAGGGACACCTGCAAGGTGGTGTGCAAATGGCTGTAGGGATTTTTGTGGCATACTGTGTTATACCTGCCCCCCTTACTCACCCACGTGCAGAGAAAATCTGCTCTTTCTTACGTGCTCCCTCTTTACAGTCTCAGCTTCCCCTGGTTCTCATGCTTAACCCAACCCCCAACCATAAAAAAAATCCTCTTCATCTCTGCACTACGCTGTTACTTCTTTCTCTTGCCTGCCCTCATTCACTGAAATAAACTGTCTCTGTCCCTTTCCCTCTTGCTATAATTACTAGCTACTACAGACACCCAAGGTCAGGAGAGTGTTGCTGGTTTCCTTTCCATTCTCTCACCTTGAAATTAGAATTTCCATTTTGAAGTTTATCTTAGCTCCTAGATGGAGACACAGTGGATTTCACTTTTTGGGGGCGGAATCCAAACTACAATGCTTCAGCACTCTTTAAAAAAATTTCTCACTGGTCAGAAGTGCTGTGTTAAAAAAAAAAACAAGCACCAAACACCAAACACCATCCAACTGAAACAAGTATCAAAAAAACCCAATCAAACAAGTCCGTATTAATCTTACTTGGGAAGAGACGTCATGGTCCAAAAACAGAACAGAGGCAACTTTTGTGACTAAATCTTGGGACTGGGAGTAAGAAGCTAGAAAACCTACTCCTCTGCAACTGACTCATTCTGTGACAGATCACTGAGATTATCAGAGCATTGGTTTCCTTGTCAGCAAAATAAATGGGATTTACTAGATTAACATTAATGAAGGAATTTGAGAACGTCACTGCAGTGTGCCACAGATTTTTATTTTTTTTTAATTCCATAGCCTTAACCTATTTTGAGACTTTATAAGCTGTATCAAGCATACGTGACTTTGCCCAAGTAATTTACAAGGACGCAGTGATAGCTTTCTGCAGACAGCCCAAAGCAGCAGCGCTAGGCAGGTTTGGTGATCAGGCTCATGGGTTCAACATGAAGCTGCCACGGACCTACCAAACAAGTTTGGGTAAGTCATATTCGCATCTCAAATTAAACAGGGAAGATAGCATTTATCCATGTCCCCAGGATGTTGATAGGCAATGTTCAAGAGGAGAAAACATTCATATTTTCAGCCACCAGTCCTTTCAAGTACTCCACACTGAGTTCCGTTCTCATACGCTGCAATTCCTCCACCCCTTCGGACTCCCATAACCCAAATCAACCCCAGTCATTAAGATCTCTCTACTGTCACACCTCTGGTATAAGGCCTCCAAACTCCTGTTTGACAGCACTCTTGAAATACTTTTTTCTTCCTTGCTATTGGTTTGTTGTTTGAAAATCCCTTTTTTTAATCAAAGCAAAGCCTAGAGGGAACCCACTTACAATCTGGTTACTATACTGATCGGAAGATCCTGAGGGCAGAAAGTGATCTGTGACATCTAAAGATAACTTCAGATTGTCTCTGCCCAAACACAAAAACGTATCTGATCCACTGAGGGAATCAAAGAGCATTCATTCTGGAAAGGGCAGGAAACGGCTTCTCCTGGAAAGTGTGATGAAACGTGACATTCATCTGGGGAGATGTCAGAGATCATCTGCAGGTATTTGTTACAAAAAACCTTCCCTGATGATCCTTCCCCCACCTTGCTGTAGTGCGTCTTACCTATCTCGCCTAACACTAGAGTGGCACATGGCCCTGGCCCCAACCCACATCACTCAGACACTACTTTGGGCAGCCTCTGAAAAAAGCGGTGCTTCTAAAAGCGTTACCTAAAGCAGCTGCTTGCTCCCTTCTCACCTCAGCCACAGCAGCCTATTCACCTGTGTGAGCACACTGAAAACTACTGAATCAGGGACCAGGTGTTGACAGTGAAGAACAAAAGTCCGCACAAGTGACAAAACACAAGACTTAGCAAGTACATAAACTATAAATGACCAGCGCACAAGCTGGACAGCTTAAACAGGCAACATCAATCTCCAACCAAAACCTGAAGGCACTTCGATAATACAACATGGGGTGAATATAATCTTTATTCTAAGTCCTTTAAGAACTGCATCTCTGTTTTGAGAGCAGCTTAGCTGTTGACGGTTGTGTTCTTTCCAACTGTAGCATCTTGTTGCTTCCCTTTCTCAGACTGCGTCCTTCTCCCCTGTTCATCTAGCTGACCTGAGCACAGGGACCAAGAGAGACTGCATGTCCACAGGCCTACAAGGTCACAGAGTGGACACTACGCTCATGCTGTTGATTTCACTGCTGTGGCTGGTACGCAGTCCTGCAGGAAGGCCAGTGGTGCAGGGGCCACAGGGAGGCCTGTGGAGGGAAGGCCCCCCTCCACAGGGCCAGGGGACAGCCCTGCTGGGAAGTTCAGGGTGGACAGCCATCCCTGGGGTGCCCAAGATCCTTCACAGTGGGGAGCTCTAACACAACTGGGTGAGCTGGGATGCCCAGGGCCAGGCCGCTCGAAACCCCTGCTCCCCAGCGGGGCAATAGCCGCCCCCCGCCGCCCCCTCACCTCGGGGAGAGCGCAGCCCCTTCCCGCCCAGAATGTGATAGGCCACTACGGCTGGAGCTCAGCCAATCAGCAGCCCCCGCTCTGCCTCCCACCCCTCGGTAGGGTCACACCTCTCCCGCGAAGCCCTCAACTAGGTGCGGGCGGGAATGTCCCCGAGCCAATCAGGGACCTCGGCTTTGACGGAGGGCGTGGCTCGGACCACCGGCCTGCGGCCCCTTTAAGTGAGGAAACTTCGCCTCGCCACCTCAAGACCCCCTCGCGCCCGGATTGGCTGGCGGGGGCCGCCGACGGCACCGCCTCGGGCTGCGCACCCGCTATTGGTCAGCAGCATCCGTCAGTCAGGGCAGAGCTCTCCTCTCATTGGCTGACCCCTTCTCCGTCCCGCCGGGGAGGCAGGGGCCACCGCTTCCCGGAGGAAGGGGTCCGGCGGGCGGTCGGGCGGCCCCGGGGGCTTAGGGTAGGGGGAGCGGGCGGGCAGGCAGGCAGGGAGGGGCGCGGTGCCGCGGATCTCACCGATACGCTGCCCCACGGGGGAGCTGAAGGGGTTCCCGAGGAGAAAGTCCATCGCCGCCGTGCCGCGATCAGCTGACGCCGCCGCTGCTGCTGCTCACGTGACTCGCGCGCCAGGCCGGGGCGGGCCCCCGCGCCGGCCCCGCTGTGACGCCAGCGGCCGACGCCCGGGAGGGGCGCGCGGCACCGCCCGTCCCGTCCCGTCCCCGCCGCGGGGGCTGAGGCGGGAAGCCAGGCCGGGGATCCGCTGGCTGCCAGCGACCAGCGCTCGGCGCCGGGACCGGGTGTCGGTAACCAGCGCAGATCACGGCGTCATACCGCCAGGCGTGCCGTTCACCCCACCCGGATGGCAGCGCCGGTTGTATCCAGGCGGTCCCTCCTGTCGGGGCGCCGGTTCGGGTGAGCGGCGGTGCAGGGGAGGGCGGTGCTAGCCTGCAAACCCAGGCACCTTTTCACGAGCACAGGGTTGGACGCGTTTTGCCGAGAAACACTCAACACCGGCAGTAGCGGCAGCTGCGGAAAGCACGGTGCACGCCGGGAATGAGGGACAGTACTCCAAACGTTAAAAAAAAAAAAAAAAAGGAAAGAATAATTATATTGTAAGTACAGTACAAAACCGTTTTTTTTGTGTGTCACTGTCATCTGGATCAAACATCAAGGAAATAACAAAAATACAAAAACTGCTAAGACTTGCCAAAGTTTTCCCTCTAGTACCAAATACCACAAGATACAGATTATACAAAGTATACAAATTTTTAAATAAAAATACAATACACCAAGGTTGTGTGTGTTTGTTAAACTCTTCGAGAGTTCTCCATTGTACGGACCATGAAGCTAAAGCTGATCCCCTTTTGTTCCTTGGAGAGCGGACCTTCCCCTCCACCAGGACACTTCCGACTGCCAAGGGCTGGAAAGAGACAGTGATTTTGTGCCGCTCCCAACAGCAGATGCTTTAGTCTGGGCCAGGATCCCAGCTGGGACTGGAGTGTTGCCCCCTGGGCCCTTCTCAATTCCAGGCTCACTGGGATTTACCATATACTGTTAAAACAAGTATGCTGTGGACTGAGGCCGGGGTCGAGAACTTGTACGGTGGTCTGAGAACCTTCTGCCTCCTGCTGAGTGAGAAAACCAAACGCTGCACTGAGAAAAGCTCCAGGAGAGACAGGCTACCTTGTACAGGCACAGCAAGGGAATGCATGGCAACGAGGAATGGGGAGAAAAACCCTCCTGCCGCACACCCGAGGATTTAATTTAAATGTGATCTGGGGGTCAGCCACAATGAGGGGCACCTCACTTGCAACTGCCCTCAAAACCAGAAGCTAGACATCAGACTGGAAGGAAAAAAGTGCTCTTCTGCTATTTTAAAGCTTTTATGTTATAAGGCTGGAAAGGCTAGAGTCAAATTGTATTCCAGTTGTTCTACCCACCTTCACAAGATAGCCTGTTTCTACAAACACTTAAAATCTTCCAGGTGTTTCCCTGTAACAATGCCAATGCTTACAACTGTGCATATAGCTGATGCCTGCAGGAAGTGAGGTGAGGCAAACTTGATTCATATTTTCCACACACTGTTGGTGGAGGGAGAGATTTTTGCTTTTAAATTATGTATATATATATACACACACACAGAAATATACAGGATAAATTAAAATCTGTTACAGATACTGGTAAAAGTTAAATACATATGATATGAACACCACATACACATACATATAGACACACAAAAGCCTATATGAGAATCAAGTCCTCTCCTGCGGCTCCTCTTTCAGAGGAGCTCAAAACCAAACACCAAGTATGTGGCTGGAAGGAAGGGGAATCGTTCCAATCAATCCACGTGTGCCTTACTCAGCC
Source organism: Gallinago undulata (assembly GCA_026546715.1). NCBI lineage: Eukaryota > Metazoa > Chordata > Aves > Charadriiformes > Scolopacidae > Gallinago > Gallinago undulata. The sequence continues at coordinate 55,905,138 of JAOTQQ010000001.1, forward strand.
CTAACTGCTTCCAACTGGTCATTAGTCACCGCCTCACAGCAGCACCACAGCTCTTTCAATACTGCTGGTGAAAGGGATGGGGGATGAGCGATCTCAGAAACCAAAGTCGGCTGTTCACAAAATGGGTGCAAGATGGGCAGAAGCAATCCCAATTTTTCCCATTTGCTTCCATGCTCCTCTCCATCAAAGCAGCCTGACCCTGCTCTGGAACAATCAGCAGATTGATTCTCTCAAGCCAATTGCAGTTGGTTGACATATCATGATAATGACAACTTGGGTGCAAGTCCATAAGAAAAGATTAAATTCATTGTTGTCTATTTTAGTTCAAACACCAGCTACCAGACCAGCCAGCTGATGCTGACAACTTTCAGTTATACTGACTGAAGGGGGGAGACTGGGGTTGGAAGAAGTGACCAAGAGGCAGAGTTCTGTAACTTTGAGCAGCTATCCAGCTTCCCCCTCAAGCAGTACGTTTTAAGCCAAGAGTTAGATACTGGGCTGGTGAAGAGTTCAAATCTATTCCTTGGGCCAAAATATATTATCAACTCTACCTATACATGCTCTTAGAGTATCAGAACACTTTAGATTGGAACGGATATCAGGAGCTCATTTGGTCCGTACCCCTGCTTAAAGCAAGTCGAACTAGAGCGGGCTGCTCGTTCCATTTTTGAGTATCACCAAGGATGGAGAGTTAAGAACCTCTCTGGGCCACCTGTTTCAATGACCCCACTCATGGTGATATTTTTTCTTTATGTCAGGAAATCCATTCTGTGGCTGCTACCCCCACTAAATTATCTGAATTTAAGGCACGAATCACAAAAGCTTTCTGAATTCTTCATACAAAATACTTTCAGATTGGAGGACATTTCACGCATCAACACAAATGGGTTTTCTCAGCTTAACTTCACAACTTTTCATAAAATAGAAGTCAAATAGTTACAATCCTATGTATATACTATACAGATATAAAACTTTAAAACCCTACACACGGAGCCCCTTGGGAGTGCCGGTGTAGTGTGTATGTACACAAGTCAGTTACGCAGAGGCTGAATACATCCCAGGATCCTTTCCCATCAAAGTCCAGGCATGATGTAGGCGATGTTGTCTAGTGTGTTTGACTGGGAAAAGAAATTCAGTATTTTTTAGTGTCAGGTAATGACTCAAAATCCTTAAAAAATGACAAAGATGAGGGTACTAAGCACATTCACTTGTCTTAAAAGTTATCATACAATAAGACAACCAAATCTGCCTAATCACCACCACCACTGCTAGGCTTATTTTCACATTTTTGGAAATGTAAGTGAACTAGACATAAAGGTAGCCTCAGTATTTGTAAGCACCTGCAAACAATGGAAGTGCTTGAGGCTTTCCTCTTACAAACCCCTTGCTCTACCTCTGAATTTGAAACAAGCCATATAGACCATATCACATCAACACAGGAAAGACTAGTGATGAAGGACTTGAGCAAATTAGAATCATAGAATCATAGAATTGTTTGAATTTGAAGGGACCTTAAAGATCATCGAGTTCCAACCCCCCTGCCATGGGCAGGGACACCTCCCACTACAGCAGGTTGCTCACAGCCCCGTCCAGCCTGGCCTTGATTGAAGTTGTAGCATATAAAAAATATATTGGTTGACTTTACACTCACAAGTCCTTGATGAAATTCTGTAGTGTAAAAATAAAGAGAAAACCCCTTAAACACACCCACTAATAGGGGGTCAGATGGGAAAAAGAAGTGCCCTCCAGTTTTCCTTGCAAAATGTAATAGAATTCTGAGAGTAAGGGTCCTTCTTGTGCACATCAGAAAACAAGACCCAGCAGTATATTATCTGTATGTTCTTATGTTCTTCAAATACAGTATTCCAGTAAGGTTAAGCCTGTGGCTGGATGGCTGAAAGCCTTAGGAAAACCCCTGAAGGAAAACCTTGCTGAAGACCGTGGAACTGCAGCTGCAGAAGTGGGGATTTTAGAATTTAACAATGCCATCTACCGACTGGAAAGATAAATTGCATTCTACATGCAACGAGACCACTGAAAACTTTATCTGTATCTTAAACACCACTGTCATTACGTAACTGATGGCAAAAATCAGAACAATTTATTTATTATCAAGCCTGAACGCTAGTTTTCAGAAGTGAAGGGTAAGCCACCTAAGGCTCCACTGCCCCTTAAAACAATAAGTTGATCAAGTTTCCCACATACATACCATTAGTCATGTGGTATCACTGCTCTGAATGCACTTGGCAAGCAAGAAGGAAAAAAAGCATAGGATGTTTTTCAGTGGTTTAGGATGCGAACACCCCGCTGACTTAGGTTTTGTGCAGGCAACTACTTTGTCACAGCTGTGACTTTGTTGTTGTTGTTGTTGTTGTTAACAGTCCGTTCTCAGAATTAATCAGTTTTTGGGCTGCCCCATTATAACATGCCTTTTTTTGTTGTTCTCTTTGCCAGATTTGGTTTTTATCTCTTAAATTTTGTGGACTATATATTTATTTTTAATTTCTGCTCCTCTCTGTTGCTTTATTCATGTCTCCTGTTGGAGGTATGACTCCTGATATCTTTTACACTGGTCCACATCATGCTACGTGGATGCCACGAGCTGTTGCTAAATAAGAGCTCATAATGGCAAAGAACCTGTAGTTATTCAGTTCCTTAAAACAAAGACTACTTTTCTTTCCTTGAAGAGGGTTACAGCCATGTGTAAAAGGCTCTACTCAATCACATTAGGAATCCTGAGACACATGTTACTTTTTATGCTACTAAAGGAAAAACAGATTGTGTGATACAGGACAGCTAGAAGGTGTTTTTATTTTTAGGGAAAATTAGAAATTTCAGAAATACAGGTATGTGTACAGGTACTTCTGTTTGATTCAGATGGATGGATTCAGTCACTAAAACAGGACCTACACACTCTGCAATCAGTGCTATAGATAATAGTTCAGTATCTATATAAATGAGAGAATAAAGTTGTACAATATCGTACAACACTAACATCTGAATGAATTTCAAGAAATATGCATCCTTAAAAGTGTATGACCAAGACAATTTTCATATTGCATTGGAATTACAATCACATCATCAGACTGATTAATCAAAAAACTCTTGCTGGACTCTACTGAAATTAACAGTGCTAGAATGAAAATAACCACAAAGAACTCACCAAAACATGCTTAGGGCAGCCATTCAACTCAGGCAATTGCGTGGTCAGACATGCTAACGGGCCCAAAGCACAGATAATTGAATCTAGAAGTACTGACAAACTTCCTGAAACAGCTACCATTCCCTGGAAGCGAGGAAAGAAAAAATTGGATAGGGATGAGTAGTGGAAATAATGGTTCTTTCACAATTGTATTGATTCTCATGCAGATACAGTATCTTCACGCTTGAAGTCCTCTAGTCCGTTTTCATTAGTAACAGAACTATGCCATGTGCTTTACAGAGAGACTTGCTGACTCAAAAAATGTAAGAATTCAGTAGGCAAAATACTGGTGTTGGAAAAAGATGGCAACCACAGAAAATGTCAAAAAGTTGTCAGTTGCATAAAACACTTAATTCCACAATTTTTTTTGTAATGTAATTTCTTTGGCATTTTTGTACCATCTATTTTTTTAACTGCAAGAGTCCTAAAGACAATAGTTGTTTTATTACTGAAGTCTAAAGAAATGCTCAGTCTGTAACAAATTTTTAGACATTGATATACTTTCAGGAAATGGAATTTGTGTGCATTTCTGTAAAGGGGGAGATTTTACTCCGGTTGTTCTTCTGAAGAATGACCTCAATTGGTCATACCAGAAACAAAACTCAAGAACATTTTGCTGCTGATAAAACGAGCAAGTGTAGTGGGATGAGATGACCACGCTAGCCATCAAATGCAATGATACTATTTGAGCCAAATATGTGTTCTTCTTACAGGCTAAGCTGAGTTCTGAAAGTGCATGTCTGTGTGTGCACGCATAGAATCACTACCATTTAACACTAGCAAACCATTAAAATATGACATCTTCTAGCTTACCAGGTAAATTGAAACAATAGTAGCCCCTATCAAAAGCACGGGCAATACAACACTGCCAGAAAACACTGAGTCAGGCAAAAACCACCTTGGTAAAGGCGGATGGTTTTCTAAGAAGGCTTGAGACAGTAACAGAAACTGAGAGATTGGCAAAGATAGCAAGGAAGTACCAGATCCAAGGTGAACATATAGTAAGACTTACAGTAAGTAACATATAGTAAGAAAAGAGTTTGCTGAACTAAGAATCGCCTTCAAGAACCTAGAGCTGCAAAGGGCCCATTTTTCTTTGATGCCTACTGTTTTTACTGAGAGACAGGGCTTTTTATTTCACTGAAACAAACACCAATGCATCAAAGAAACACAACAGGCCATTTCTAATTTCTCTTCCTAAGAGAAAAACATTAGTTACACTTTTTAGTAAAATAAAATTATAATCCCCTCCCAATCCTGTGTGTAGATTACATGACATCTCTGTGACATCACCAGTTACAGACTCACCTCTGTTTCCTGCAGTCTGTGTCCAATGAGGCTGAGAGATTCACCCAGCAACTGTAAATGTGCAGCTACATCAATAGGTTCTGTCTCAGGGACTTTGGCTGGTGAGGAAGACACCACCACAGTGCTGGTGGGGGATTTCTTATGAGGGGAAATCACTCCTGTTGGAGAAGCTGGAAACACATACATTAAAATTCCATATTCTCTATTTTCATTCTTTTACTTACAAGCCTATTTACTTAGTAAAGTTCCTATCTCAAAGGCATGAGATGCTTAAGTAGTTCTGTGGACCTGGTCCTGTGGTCCTTGTAGTCAAAACTTACCTTCTACATGTCCAAAGCATCCACCTCAGCTGAATGCAATTTGGGAGATTTGGTTTGACAGATATGATAAACAGAGATGCCAAGCCAAAACCAGCCCTTTTTCCCCCTAGCAGACTAATCCCACTAGAACTTCCCTGCTGCCTCTTACTCTTTTACATTTCAATCCTTAAACTGCTAAAACTAATACCTTTTAGGATTTGGTACCTTTTTGAAAATTGTTTCCAAGTAATATGATTTAAATTTCCAGCCTTGTTGAGAAAGGTGTGAAGCAGGAAAGGACCCTTCTTCTTTATTCCACAGGCAACACTACCTTTCTGGTCCAAGTAAAAGACCAGAGCAAACAAGTGCAACAATTACCTTTTATTTTTGGTGCACCGTCTGAAGATGATGCCTTTCTCTTCACAGTGGTGGCCTCTGCTTTATTCTGCTTGTGTTGGAGATACTGAGCTTTCTGTTTCCAGATCTACAGTTACCATGGTATGAAAAGAGATATTCATAACATTAGGTAATTCTGCTACTTGATGACAGGACCTGGAGGCAGAATGACACTATGTAGCTAACTACTGAAGCAATACCATGAGAAGAAAACAGATGCTTTTATGATGGCAAGGGCAAGGTTTCTGTACTTTCCACCCCACATACTTTGGGGGCATAGGTAGCATTTTTCAAGCTACAGTGGCAATGCTGCCAGCATGTTCTGACCTAAGCACTGGGTTTGTAGAAATAATTTTACAAAAGCATCTCACACACACTCACCAGTTTATCCTTCTCAGGTAGCTGCTTCCACACTTCTGCCAGTTTTTTACTTAGCTCTCCAAAATCTGGCAGAAGGAAAGAAGAAAAATGTTTAAAACAAATGAAATCATAAAATCATGCAGAGAACATGGGAAATTTACTGGCCCATGCATATACGTTTAGGAAGCAACCCATTCCACAACTGGAACTCTGCACACTGTCCTGAAAATGACTGCCAGTATGCATTCCCATTACTGTTTAAAATAAAAGAAAAGCTGATACTGGAAATATAGTCACACGTGTACATACAGAAAAGTGACACAATAAAGGTAACTAAGTAAAGAAAGAAAGAACTAACAATTTATTTATCCAGATTCACAGCTTGTTTAAAATGTAATTAAATCATGAAATACACTGCTGTCCCCTTTGCCACCTCTTACTCAAATAAAATTGGCAGACTTTTTGCATTCTGTTGGTATGAAACAGAGACGGTATCTTCTGCTGATTAATCCAACTAGTGTATTATCAAGAGAAGAGAAGGCCAGACTATTCTCTCACCTATTCCAGGGTGCTCAGACACAATAGTTGTACGATATTCCTTACAGAACACTTGATAGGCAGACATGTTTTTCTTCTTTGGCTAGTCAGAAGAAGAAAAGGAAATAAAGATTTTTAATTATGATCAGACCTACTTGAATGTAATATGAATTTGGCATTTATTGAAGACTTAAAGAAAGATGTGGTGCTTAATTCAGGAACCTAAAACCCCAGTGTTTTACATGTTCTGGCTGAAATTAGTGTTTGTGACAGCACAAGAACCAGCCAGAACCAGTCTTAGTATAAGGCTTATCTTGCAACAACTCTACCAATACATTTCATTCATAAGTCATAACAACCTAAATCCAGGATCAACATACAACTCTGTGAATATATTTCAGTTTTAAAACTTAAAATAATCAAAAAAAATGTATCTGTCATACCATTGACAGTACCTATTATAGATCTGTCAAAACAATTCAGTCCTCATCATAATGTTTTGTTTTGTTCTGTTCCCTGCATCCTTACAAAACACTTCAAATTGGCAGGAAAATAGACAGTATAAGTACATCGACAGCAGATGCATGGGCAGTTGCCGAGCTACGATCAGAGAAAACTTACCCAATAACAGCTGAACAAATTTGGGCTACACCTGCCCATTTCCTGACACAAAGACACTCTGGTTTATCTGAACATACAGAAACTGCTTTTCCCCACTTATATACCTACACAGCTACAACTATATCACCTGTAAACTCATTCATATGCTAGCAACAATTTCTCCTACTCACGGTTTTATACACCAACCATGGAAAACTGAATTTATGAGTACAGGACAAAAATGGGAACGTGGTGGTCTATAAGAATTAGAAGTCCATTTGAAATGAGCAAGTAACTTCACTTTTCAGGTAAGAGCTAGATTCCTTTTTACCGGAACTGGAATGATGGGCTAGGTCACTAGTCCAAAAGTCTGTCTGGTGATAGATAGAACTGGTTACCTTAGAAAATGATGCAACTGTGCTTGGTACATAACCTCTACCAAGTAATTTAAGTATTATCTTTTCAAAGAACTTCTATCAGTTAGAGATTGCCTGTGCCACAAAACCAGAATGATACATGTTCCTTTTGCTACAAACAGAAATCACAGTGGCTGACACATTTTCCAAACATACTTCAGTGAAGCCATCAATCCTGGTATTGTTATCTTTCTGTGTCAATTTAATATGCCTTTGCAACAGAGTGCCTAATTCACCATTACCCATCACCCAATTTCTATTTTCCCTCCAATTTTTCCTTACTTTTTCTCTTTCCTTGTCTCTTTCTCTTTCCTTGTCTCTTTCCTTTTCTTTTTCTCTTTCCTTTTCCTTTTCTCTTTCCTTTTCTCTTTCCTTTTCCTTTTCTCTTTCCCTTTCCCATTTCTCAGCTTTGTCCTTTTCTTTGTCTTCCTTTTTCCTCCTCTTCTCACCTTGACCATCTGAGTGAAAAGCAGCAGGAGGAGGTGGAGGAAGGACATAGGCGGTACTGGGAGGAGGTGGCGGTGACACTGTTACTTCTGCTACTGTCACAGAAGCATGCCCAAAACTCCTTTTAGACTTAGAGTGCTTCTTGTCTCTGTGTTTCTCCTTGTCTTTTTTTTTCTTACTTTTTTTGGACTTCTTCTTCTTCTTGATTTCCCGGTAGGAGTCATCTATCACTAGCTCTCCAGCCTCCAACTCCCCACCAGAAGAGGAACCTGATTCTGGTGGTGCCTCCACACCTGAAATCTCATACTCACTCCCACGGCCCTCTGAAAAAAGGGAGGTGTCAGCACCAAAACTCTCAGAAGGTGGATGTGAGTCTGGAGGTTGTTTGTGCTTCTTCCGGGATGTCTTCAGGAAGCTCTGCAGTTCATGACCCAGCAGGAATGAGCCTTGCTCATCTCGAGCTGATTTCTTTGAAGATTTCTTTGCAGCTGCTGGTGCTGAAGAGTACAAGAAAGAATCATCATCTGCTGCACTACTTTTCTCTTTTGGTGACAGTATGAGCTTCATCTTCAAGCCATCAGGTTCACGAAGAGTAAGCGTCTCTGTGTTCACATAGAGAGGTTTCATTTTTTTAGATTTGTGGAAGCTGCCATCGTCCACCGAGTGCTCCCCACTGCTCAGCTTCTTCTTGTGGTGCTCCTTTTTGCTTTCGGAATGGCCAGAGGAAGAATGAGATGATTTTTCAGACATCTTCTTTGAAGACTTTGAGCTTGTGGCCAAAGGTGAGGTGACAGCCTTGAGTAAATCCATGGTTGTATCAGCTGAGGATGGGCTAGAAACTGCTTTTTTCTTCTTCTTTGATGGTAGATCCAAAGGCGAAACACCTGAAAAAGACCAAAAGAAATATACATCAAGGTGATTCCCTTAAAGACAGCATTACATTAGCCCAAGGAAGTGAAGTGGGAATCCTGTAAGACATGGATTACAGCTAACAGATTACAACCTGCATTAAACAGAAGATCTCTGAAGCTTGTAGCCAGTTCAGCACAGCCTTACTGACATCATTCAGGAGCTGCAACGCCTGAGCTGGTCAAATAATTTAAGGCAGGAAAACAGAGTAAGAAAGCTCTTGAAGTTTTGTCAAACTCTGAATGCTATTGTGAAATAACATATTTTGATGAAAATTTAACTTACTGAACCTGAAATTACACCTCAAGTGGAAGTTTTTTGTGACATTTTTAGCCAAGGTGAGACCAATGAAAATACAAGCTTTTTCATTCTGAAAGGAGATTTTCATGAAATTTCAGCTTGGCTTTCTCTTTTCATTGGGCCAGAAATGAATCTTAAAGCAGTTAAGCTTTTATGAACAGAACTGTCATTTTCTTGCCAGCTTACTAATTGTGAGAATAATGTTTCTCTATTTAAACTGAACCCAATAGCATTTACTTTTCACCTTGATGCATTCTATTTCTATACATTCACAGAAAGAATTACTATCTGCAAGTAAAATTACAGTTTGTAATGCAACAGGGAAAAATGAAATGCAAATGCCAAAAGGGAAGGTATGGATTAGAAAACTACAACTTGTCAATGACAAGGGGGTGGAAGATCTCTACCCTCAGCAATGGCAACTTGTTAAACTGGACTCTGAAATTATCAGTCTCCAACTTTCTGCTGCCTGGTGCTGATCAGCATCAGGTTTCTGATTACTTGTCCAAAGACAGGTTGATGTCTCTCCCCCTGTAAAGTGCTAACCACAAAGCTTGATGACACTGGTTTAACAGCATCCTTTCAAAGTCATGATCTGTTAGCCTCTTCACCTGCTTGATTACTATCTTACCTCTGTAGCAGAACTCATCGGAGGAGTGCTTTCTCTTCTTTTTGTGAGGTTCTGTCCCCAGAAAAAGCTCACTGTCCTGGAATAATAAGAAAAAAGTTGCTGACAGGGAAATAATATGAGATTCACATGAACTACTGACATAGACAGTAATTTGTAGGACATATCAAGAGTTAGTTGTACTACTGTAACATCAAGGAACCCTAAGTATGAACCAGGATCATTATTCTAAGTGCTAAAACAAGCAAAGGAAACATACTCTGTCCCCAAGAGCCCATAGTGTAGGTTTAAGGTAAGAGACAAAAAGCATCATACAGATAGGTGGGATAACACAGAATATGGTATTAGTCAGGATTGATTTCTGCACATCAACCACCTAACTGGCATCAAGCTTTCTGTAGGGATTGCAGCACAACACGGCTGCAAGAAAACTGAAATACAGACCTCTACCGGGAGCTCCCCCCAAGTGAGAGGAGCAACACACAAAAAAACTTGAAAAAGCACACGTGAAAGTGTTAAGAAATGGGCAATGAAAGCCAGCACTTGGAGATCAGCTGATGAGTTGGTAAAAGACAGACATCTACTTCTTAATAAAGCTAAGAAATAACTAAGCGTGCACAAGCCTTGAAAATGAAGGTGAGCAGTTCATGTTTAATATATTGAAAAAGATAAAAGAAGTGAAAGAAGGTACAGAGAGGTGACAATTAAAATGACAGGCCAAAAAAATTGTCCTTAATATGTCATGCCACCTAATTATTATTTGTCTCTTGACCAATTTATGTCTGAAAATGAAGCTCTTCTACAGAATTCCATCTGCATGGTAGAGGATTTTCACTTTAAACTAGAACTTCTTTTCCATATTAAAAAAAAAATAAATCACAGGATAGTCAGCTTTGAGCTAACAGTAGAAGTTTTAGCTCAAAGAGGAAAGTTTTGAAGAAACTTAAGTTGTCAATATGCGATTTCAGAGTTAAGGCCCCAAAGAGGTGAATAGGGCAAGTTCATACCTCTGAAGAGCTATCGTTTCAGGCTGTCTGCAGAATTAGGAAGACAACAGTGCATCAGTTAACATGATATTCATTCTTTGTTGGCTATTTATACAACCATAAATTCTAAAAAATCTTTTCTTTTTCTTTGTGTATGTGTGTAAAAAGTAATTCATGCTATCTTATCACTTGCAAGGTTCTACATCAAAACTACAACAGCATTCTACTACCCTGTTTTCTGAGGCCAGAAAAATCAGAATCAGTTCTAATCAGAACCGATTCCCTCCTTTTCCCCAGGAAGGTTACTGTACAGTACAGAACACAATTAGTGGCTCTTGCTGTCTTCTACATGAATTTCTATATAAAAAAAGAAAAAGAAACCCATCCATCCTATTCAATCACTAGCTTTACACATATCCTTACACTTTCAACCTTTTCTCTTAGGGCTTCCTGACCTGAGTTGCTATCTCATTTTCCTCTTGCAGCAGATCCTTGTAAGAGCGTTTTTTCTCTCGCTGTATCCTGCCAGTTGCCAGCCCCACGTCATCAACACTTCGGTCACTCTCTAGGAACTCTAAAATTTATGTGAAATGGGAAAAAGGAAGAAATGAAATACCCCATTAAGAAATGACAGACATGTGGACTACGCAGAAAATAAGATAACAGCAGACGTTGGCACAGAGTGATACACAAAACCTAACAAGCACAGGGGCATAAAAGATAACAATCTGTATTCTCTGACCACAGGGACGGGGGTCAGTTCTCTAACACGATAACATAATCACTCAAGATTTCATTTCTAACCCTTGTATATTTATTTCTTTCTAAACACAACTGGACCTAGAAATGTTACCATGACTAAACATAACTTCATCCCTGGTCTCCCATTCCATTGACCTGGCAGGGAGAAGAAAGGCTGCAGTGGCAGAGTTTCCAATCAAGGTTCTTACGTTAGGAAATACCACCCATTTCTCTCAAGTTCTAATCCCAGTACTTTACACCTGGAACTCAAGGGCTTGGGATAGTCCAGCAACTTGGCCAGGTTAAATTTAAGGGCTCCACAGCACCCTAGCTTCCTTTCCCACTCTGACTGCGTGGCCTGGCAAGGCTGCAGAGGGTACTCTTTTATTTTTTTTGTTTGGCAACTCCCTCTGAGATTATGAAGCAGTCATACCTTCTTTCTTCTTGGAGTCATCATAAGCCATGGTGGTCCTGCAGGAGCCTGAGAATGTGTTGCCACGTCTGGGCTCCTTCCCCTGTTCCCATCTACAGGAAAAGGTCTGAGAAACAGAGAATGAAAATAACCCTCCCATAAAGAACAACCATGATGCAAAATGGGAAACTTCCTCTGAACCAAGTGAAGATTCTCTGGAGGATAGTGGGAAAGGAAAGGAGTCTACCTTCTGGTCAGTTCATGCTCACTCTTCAGCCTTCACAGAATATTTTTTTTATATTACAGTGGAAGCTGTTCTATTATTTTAAAGATATAAAAGACCACCTCTTCTTTGTAAAATCTCAAAATTGTTGAAGCAATTTATTTACAAAAATAGAAAGAGTGAGAAAACAGCTTGGTTTGATTTTCATGACACACAAAACTGCACCCAAACTTGTGTCAAAGCCACTTTTTGTCAGGAGCCACTGTAGGAAAGAGTGGGATGTTTAAAGAGAGACTTCAGACCCTTGAATCTCAGATGAAGTGAAGGAAAAGAAGGAACGAAGAAGAAATCATTGTACTACAAAAGAATAATTTCAAATATTTTTAAAACTAAAGGATCACACATTTTGTAGTGAAGGTGTGCATCCTTCTGATGTGTTTCTCATCACTACCACTGCAGCCATTCTGAATGCCAGCCTGGGAGAAGGAACGGAAGCAAGCACTCCTTTTCACTAGGCCTTCTGGAGCATCCCAACTCTTGCCAGTCCTCAGGTTTCAGGCCTCCTCTGAGTCATTCTGTTCCATAGTTGCTGGCATATAGCAGGACTGTGCCCTTATGGAAAAGCTGCACTCTGGTTCTCTCAGATTAAACAGCTTTTGTTCTTCAGTCAGCAACCAGCTTAACATAAAAAGATCAATCTACTGCTCATAAGCGATTAAACCAAATGCACCTTAGTGATTTTGTGTGTATGTGCACACATGTCTAAGCATTCAACCACAAAGACCACGAAGCTTGTTCATTGTAGCTGTCACAGTAATCCTGCCACACTGAAGTTACATTTGAGTACCCTGAGAGAAGGGAACTTGTGCTTGTACATCCCTGCACATAACCTCGATTTTATTTATAATTGGCTGAAGCTGAGAATGTACAACATATTCACCCTAGTGTGGTTACTTAAGTGAAATAACAAAGTTTCAACTGAGTCAAGCTAGCAGGTAGATAGGAGATGCTTTTGTTTAAATTAATAAGAATCCATGTTATTACTTTCGGTTTTGGGAAACCGCCACAAAATATTTTAAATCAGTATTCTGACCATTATACATGCATTTGTAGGCAAAATTTATGTATACATACAAAAGCACTGCATATGTATATGCATTAGAGCACTGCACTTTGCTGCACTGAGCATCTTGCCACTTGTGGACTCACTTGAACCAAATCTTGTCAACATTTCATCACGTTGTCATATGGACTTCAGTGATGCTTCTAAAGCACTGTGCTCAAGAGGAAAAGGACCTACTCAATATACTGCTTAGCAAAACAAAGCTGAAGACAGTCATGGATGAACGGCCAACCTGGAGAAACAAAGATTTCTTTATAGCTACACGAACGTCTTTTAGTGTCTTTGTAAATTTTATGTACTTGGCAGATGTATAGGATGGTAGATAATGCCCAAAGGGGCTTACAACTTAGACCTCTAATCTTGCAAACACAAAACATATTCTTAACCAGTGTCATCCTACAAATCCTAATTAGGTTCCCCTGCTTCAAATTCTTCGGTTTCAGCAGTGATCACACAGGTTCAGTGGAGAAGCTCTCTCTTCACGCCTCCCCCCCCCCCCCCCCCCCCCCCCCGCCCCGTTCTTTAACGCACACGCTTGCGGGACGAAGCCCAAGCGCTGCTCTTCTGCAGTCCCCCCGGACTCTACGGCGACCTCTGCACCCTCTGGTCCCCCACGGGAGGCTGCACACCCCACTGGCGACAGCCCACGGCAGACGGAAGCAGAAGGGGGGGGGCTCTCTCACTCCATTTCCAGCGACCTGGAAAATTCCGAGCGCGGCGGAGAGACAAATAGCAGCACCGGCCTCTCCTCAGACCCAGGGCCAGAGTTGGGGCCCCCCCGCTTCCCCAGTGCGCCCCGCGGCCCAGCCTCGCGCATGCGCAACGACACCCTCAGGGCCCGGGTCCCGCCGCCGCCCGCTGTCCCTATTTAAAGCAGGGTCGGCCGCTCCGCTCCCGCCCGCGCGCCCTCTCACCTCAGGGGTCTCCGGCCTCACTGTAACCCCGCGGCTCCGCCCCTCTGCAGGCCCAACCGTGCCGCGGCGGCAGGGCCACCCAGCGGCGGTGGGGCCGCCCAGCGGCGACAGGGCCCCGCCGGTGCCCAACCGCAGAGTGGGGAGGCGCTACGGCCGCCTCACTCTGCCCCACCGCTTCCCGCCGCGCCGCCACCGCCCGCGGCCGCCATCTTGGAGAGGGAGACAAGGGACACCCGCCCGGGGCCGTGGCCAGGGGCAGCCAGTCGAGCGCCGAGCACCTCCAACATGTCACCCGCGGGGTAGAGGAGGAGGCGGGGTGAGGGATTACCGAGAGCATCGATGGGTGGGGCGGCGGGTAGCGGGACCGTCACCCTGCACCTGGCGGCAAGGCCTTGGGGCTCAGCCGCCACGCATTTAGCCATCCCCGCTACTGCCCGCCGCTCCTATCGCGGGTGGGGTATCGGAATACCGTCCTTCGGGGCCTGCCCAGCGGCTCGGCTCCGGGTACGTCCTGGGGCCTGTACCCTCTTGTCCGCCCGGTGCAAGCGCCCGGGCCCAGGGCTGGGCTCAGTGAGGGATCATAACGCGCTGCTGCTCGCACTGGGGTCTGGGCCGCCCACCGAGCCCCCAGGCACCCCAGCGTGGTTCCCGGTGCCGTGTGCCCCCTCAGAGGTATGGGAGCCACGAGTGGGCCGCAGGCAGTGGGCTTGTGCTTGGCCCTTGTTCTGCCCCCCAGCACCTGGCATAGAGCCTGTGCCCACTTTCCCCCTGTCTTCGGCACAACCTCCTCTTTGTGCCTGTGTGTCACAGCACAGGTTCCCGTCTCTTGTCCCTTTCTTTAAGAGACCAGTCTCTGAGCTGGCTGGCCGTGCAGTGTGGGGTAATTGTTGGCTGCTTGTGACTGCTGCTATGGATCAACAGGAAAGGGTGTAACTGTTATTAAGCAGTTACAGAGCCAGCACTTTCATGAGATTAGTGGTGCATGCACTTGAACAGGTAGATCTCCTGTAAGCCTATCTGATTGCCCGAGGAATTGAGAGGATGCACTGCACGCAGGTGGAGAGTCAGGACCAACCAGAGCCGACATAAGCATGTCTGTACAGTACTCCTGGGGCTATTGCCTGTGAAGGCATCATGCAACCCTCATGCCATTTCCAATCAACTCTCCGAAGGTGGCAGGCAAGAGAAAGTCAAATTTTCCCCAGCATCTTCTAAAGGGCTCATTCATTACTGCAAATGATTCAAGACAGGTAAAAAATCTCAAGAAACAGGCTGGCCAGAAAACACAAGTTTTTTTCCCACCAGGTTAGCCTTTCTTCACTCTGACCACTCAGGAGGTCCCTGTTCAACAAACCTCATTTAACTCTTACCTTAAATCCCATCATCTTCACTGATGAACGAGTCTTCTTTTTATTTAGATGCCGGCAGACACTCACATGACTCTTTGTCAGAGGCTGCTCACAGTCACATACTGTCTGCAGACTACAAATCCCAGCCATGCCTGAGGTTAAATCTGATCCATCACAGACATGCTGCTTCCCCAGCACTTACAGATCTGCCCTCTGGTCCTGCTCATACTTTTGTGTCCTAACAAGTACATAATGATGGTAATAATTATTTGCAATACAGTACGGCCTAGTGGAATTATAAGAGGATAGAGGTTTATGCTGTGTGAAAGTATAGTTTGATCCAAACTGAGGGCTACAGCCTCTATGCACAGATCAGTGTCTGCAAGTGCAGCAGCTGTAACACATCCAAGTAAAAAACCCACCAGCCCTTAGGCTGAGCACAAGGGCTGTAAAGATGTTCTCACACATGCACACATGTGTGTCTGCTGCTGGCTAAACTATCTCTAAAATCACTCCTTGCCCTCAAACCTGTAACCCAGGGAGGAGTTACTCAGATGGACAAGTGTCTCTGCAAATTTATGACCAGGACCTTGCTAGAGTTGAACCCAACGAGACCTGCTCTTTACCTCCAATTATTGATGGATTTTCTAGAGGTCCCACTGATGGATTCATTCCCCATTTGGCAATGTACAGTGCAACAAAAACACAGCTCCTGTCACCAGGATTTTACAGTCTTCAGCTTTCTTGGTCATATTGTGGACTATACAAAAACATCAGTTAACTCCTGGGACCACTTGGCCTATGGGTCAGGTGGAGACAGAAGGCGAGCAAGTCAGAATAAGCTGTTGGCATAGTTGGGACAGGCTAGGTTCAGCCTGAAAGAAAAGGGATATAGATTGCTTTGAAAATTGAAAGCCTAAATTAGCCTGGTATTTGATGATGGTAAGTACTTGATAATAGTATCTAGCAAATGTGTAGGGATGGTATGTTTAATATTCTGCAGAGAATGAGAAAGGATCCTAGCTCCCCTGCAGTTTAATGTTTTTAGTGCTGGATGGTTTATAGGTATTAGATTGCGTCAGTGATTGGGTGTGGAGGCGAGAGAATGAATTTGCAGGTGAATTTGCAAAAAATGCGCATATAGCAGGATACTTGCACATAAAGCCACTGAAGCACCAGTCATTCAGACTTCCCCTGGTGAGATCTATCCTTGCTCTTTTCCTCCCACAGAACAATCATCATCATAATAATAACAATTTTAATAGTAACAACAACATGTAGTCCCTCCTACTGCACTTTTCATCAGTGCAGAATGCTCAGGAAAACTCTTTTCTGTCATTTTCATTCTTCAGAGCTAATAAAGGCAACCAGCCAGCACAAACCACTGCTATTTATTGGGTGCTTTCAAGCAGCTTAGCCTTTCTCTTTTCCAGAAAATCCAGGGATCTCTTTAGAGTGTGCACCTAGATTATACAGGTCAGGTAGGGAAAATGTCAGCATGCTGATAGCAAATTTAAGAGTCACAGCCCCTTCAAATCCTTAAAACCTGACAGAATTGTTTCTTTGTACTCTTGAATATAAGAAGTCGTAGTTGGGGAATCAGAAAATCAAACAATCCCCATAGTTTTTAAGACCTGAAGTGCAGCTTCAGTCAGGCTCAGACTATTCTGAGAATGTTGCTTAGTCCTTTTGTTCAGAGCTTCTTGCATTCTTTTGCTTACATGCCAGGGAGAGAAGCTGCAAAAGGGTACATGATATGTTCCTTCTTCTTGGCAGCGAGATACATATTGTAAGAAATGGTCTTGCTAGTGCTGGATGTTTTAGGATGTATGTATACTTTCTTATGCTTAATGAAAAACTGTGTGCTAAGGGCTTACCGCCCATGAAGCCACCCAATATGGTCTTATTTTACCCATGTTATATCCACCATCTATCCTTGCCTGCCTATTTTCTCCCCTCTGCACCAAGGTGCATGTTTCTAGATTTAATAGCCCTCTTTTTGTTTCATTGTTCTTTAGTACCTTTTTACTTGTTACATTGTTTTTTTAGTTCCCTGTGGTCTCAAGTACAATGCGTATAAGAGGAATGAATAGTAACATCTGCACAAGACCACAGCCAATTAAATGCAGCACTCAGAGCCGTATGAACAATTATCAATGCTCGCTATCATAGTCTGCAATTCACAAATCTCTTTTCACTCCTTCCCCATTTTCCCATATTTTTTCCTAGATTCCAAGATGATTTGGCATTAATTGGAACAGGACCCGGATGAAAATCTCTGATCCCTGCCTAGCAACGAAAAGCTTGCTTTGTTTTGCACAGTGCTACTCTCCTCTGTGCACACTGCAACACTTGTATGTTACTAGATACCAGGGTGCCCTTAAAAAGGAAGCACAGCTTGTTACATTTGGACAGGTTGCATGAAAAAGAAATGTATTTTGAAAGTCTTATGGCTATGAATATGGAGGAAGTAACCACAATATTACAGTGGACTTTAGGACCTTGCATGCCAATTACCTTAGCCACAGAACTTCCAGAATCTTATTTATAAATGAAGCTAGTGAGTTCTGCTTGAATACAAGGACTTGCTTCCTTAGATAAGCAGAACTTCAAAAGATTTGTTACATGCATTGTTTCAGTCCTGGGGATTTACTTAAATTACTTCCCATTTGTCTTCAGTTTTTTTTTGCAGGATGCATTCGTTTTCTTGCTTCTTCATCTGGGAATATAGCCATTAATGAAGCCACAAGGGTGTGTGTGTTTATTTGTATTGTCAGTACAACAGCCTGAATGTCCCCCAGAGCCACAGTGTCCATCACGGTGGGAACGCACCTTCTTCCCCTGCTCTGTATTTGCATGCTGAGAGAGGTAAAGTGAGGTGGGAAGACAATGATGTCCTCATCCATCTGGTGGGGAAAGAGCACTATGTGTCACAGCAGGATTCATGGGGTCTGGAGAGGAAGACCGTGCTCCTGGATGTGGTTAGGCAAAGGGAAAGGGATGGTACCAAGGTGATATGCATAGAGAAAAGGCTAAATGCAGACAATCAGTCAGCATTGGATTTGCCTCTCTTCAATGGTTTTGATCTCCTCTTCCTCACCGCCTGCCTGGGAGGTAGAATCGGTTTAATCTGAGGTTCACAGAGCCATACAAGGCCTATGCTCTGCTTTCAGTGCTCAGCTCTCCCTCCATGCCTGCTCCCTGGGGACCTTGCTGGTCTCTGCTGACTGTAATTTCTTACAACCCTGGTCCCATAAAACATTAGGCATTCAGACCTATCTGTATTCTTGTTTTATATTTTCCTTTTTTTTTTTCTAGGATGTGGTAATTTATTTCGTTCCCTCCTCTCATACCTTGACTCTCTCCATTAAAGCCCTCTTCTGTACAGACCAGACTGACCTTCTCCTCTCTTTTTAAACATGATGCTTCACCTGTACAAAAAAGCCTGTAACTCTGAGCTGCTTCATTCCTGTAGTATTGAGTTTACGCCAGAACCACTGCTTCAGCATCTGTTCTGTACTGTGCTGTTCTGTACTGAAATTATTATATTGATAAAATTTCTCTTTAAATAGTGTAGAGGTGTCATGGCTGTTTCTGTGGACCAAGCCTGCATATTGCTTCTGCTTCTGGCTACAGATGTCATAGCTGGGGATCAGAACTTTTGAGAAGAGCAGAAGACTTTACTGTTCCCTGAACAGCTATGAAGTGGCAGTGGAGTCTGCAGAGGCTGGCAACAGGATAGTGCTGCCTGCAGAGGTCTTGGGGTGCCAGGTGGGCTAATGCCAGCCTCATGACTGTTGTGTGCTGCAAAAATATATGCAAGAGGGTGACACGTGGAAAGGGCTCCAGACTCCCAAAGTCTGGAGGCATGGCAAAGTCAATAGGAAGATGCACTGGTGTTAGGACTGGGTGAGGAATGAAAAAAACATGGCCTGTACACCTACATTCATTGCAGAGAGGTGTGTGTTGGGGGAAATTGGTGTTGCAGCCAGTTATGCAGCAGGTAATTTGCAATGCTTTCAGGGTCACAGGACTAGAGAGATGATCTGGGTCATCAGGTGCTGTTCCCTGCTATTGCAGGCCCACTGTCATTCAATCCCTATTGTAAGCTGATTGATCTTTGTCTTTAAAGCAATCAAGTCTCATCCCTTCACAACCTCACTGGGAGGCTGTTCTAGAATCTCCTTCATCTAATGGTTAGAAACCATCTCCTGATTACCAGCCTAAATGTATTCATGGTTAGTCTGTATCCATTTGTTCCTGTGCCAACATTTCCCTTTAGCTAAGGTAATTATTGTCTCTTGTTGCTGTTTTTGCTCATATATATTTATATAGAGCTGTCATAGCTCCTCTCAGTTCTCATTTTGCTAGGTTAAACAAGGCACGCTTTCCTAGTTCCCTCCTAGATAGTGGCCTCCTCCTTCCCTTCCCGATGCCAGCAGCCTTGTTCTGCATTTGCTCGCATTGAATTCTTCCCTGAAGCTGGGTGACGAGCAATGGACACAGTTTGCTCAGAGGTCTCAGCAAACTTTAATACTTCCCTCTTTCTAGAGGAAATACTTTTGTTGGTGGTGTTGTGGTTCTTTTTTTTTGTGAGGATAGAAGAGCTGAATATTTTCTTAAAACCTTTGGATACAACTTTCTGATAAGATGTTAAAGAGCAGCAAAAGTCAGTCTGCATTATCATTTCCCCTATAGTCACAGGGGGATATGGCAAACAAGGAAGATATACTGCTCATTCCTGGCCTTTTGGGGACCAGGACAGAGCCTGCTCAGCTCTAGGTTTACTCTCTGACTGCAACACATGTAATGTGGAGGAGGGACTGTTGTCTCAGGCAGGTAGAACTCTGTGATGTAACTATGCAGAGTGGACCACCACCATCATGCTGGAGGCTTTGAGGTGCCGATCATAAGAGGCCCGGAGCTGACCTTTGTCTTGCTTTGTTTCTCCAAAATGCCCTAGTTACTGCATGGTTGTACCATCTTTCTTCTTTCTCTTTTTATCTCCCCACACCACTGTTTTTTTTCCTGATATTCAAGGTGCCAGTGAATGCTGATGATGCACCTGTGACCCTTTTTCTGCTTAAATGCAGAGACTCCTTCTACCACTCTCCATAAACTGGTCAGCTGCCTGCTTGACCCACTTGATACTGCATTTATATTTAGGTGGGTACTAGTTTTAACTGTCTTAAATAAAAATCTAAATCTGCAAATAAGGACCTGTGGCAGTGCGACATGGTACAAGAGAAATATCTACCTGGGAAGCTGCAGTCTGGGCCATGAAAAGATGGGGTGGGAAAGACGTAGGATTGGAAGTCCTCTATAAAAATGAATTTTAACTCTGCTTTGTATCAAGCTGACAAAGAAATCATAAAGCTGAGCTTATTTTTTTTTTGTGTGTGAAGATTGTATTGGTCTGAACGTAAGTAAAAAGATGAGGTAAACTTGAAATAAGAACATTTTCTGTGCAATCTACATCAGAAACCTCCAGAAGAAGTTGAGATGCTTCAAGATGAATTGGAGTGGAAGCTCCTTCAGCTCATAGCTCACTGCAACGATGCAACAATATTTTGAAATTTCTTCTTTTCTTCCTTTAATTTCTGTCCAGATGGAAGTTAAGGGTTTTTAACACTGTGTAGGGATGCTGAAGGTGTGACAGTCTGAGAAGCAGTTTTGGTCAGCCTGCCAGTGGTCCTCAAACCATTGCTATGTCCCTGGGCTGTGTACTGATCAATTGTGCACTATATAAGGGAGGAGAAATTCTTCTACCAGAATTGCTGGTCTCAAATAAGACACACAGGTCTGTGTGCTCCACCTTTATTTTGGTAAGAAATCTGGGTAAGAATTTGGTGTTTTGTAGTTAAGATTTCTGAGATTGGGGGAGTCCCAAACAAGAAAAAAAGCTGTTGTTCGTTTCTATGAAAGATACACCACTTTGTGTACTTACATAGAGAGAAGTAGAGAGATTGTATCAGTGTACATCCCAGTCATAACTCATTTCTCTTTTTAACAGTACCAGCCTGGTAAGGCTATTGAGTATTGGTGCTGCACTTGGAGCACAGAAAGAATGGGATGTTTTATGGTCCTAAATTCAATTCACGGTTAAATGTCTCAGGTAATGGAAGCTTTTACCACATCACTTGAGAGACCATTGTATTGTCTGCTAGATTTCATAAGCAAGGAGTTTTCTTTTTTATTTAGTTGAGCTGCTTGCATTTTCTAAAGAAATAAATGACCAAATAAAAAGCAACTCTGAAAGCCTCCCCCACTGAGTCCATTTCAGTTGTTGCTGTTTTCTTCACATTTTCCTCCTTGAAATGCATTAGTTTCCAGTTGAAGGAACCTGAAGAAAAGATGATTATTACCAAGAAATTTGCAAATTAGCATAGCTTAAAACACCCCCACAGCCGTGTTCTAGTAAAATGAGTGAGGCTGGGCTAAAACCTCTATATATTTATTTGGATTGTTCTATATTTAGATTTAGCAATCCTATTACTGAGCTGAAATTTAGGACTCTTTAGATACATCTGTCCTGGAAATAGCACTGGTAAACTATAAGATCTGATAGGTGGGAGGATGAGGACAGTATCTAAGATTAAACAAGGAGAAAAGCAACAGACATTCTTCCTTTTCTATTAAGTGCGTTTGCATATTTTCAGCACATTCAGCAAATGAATAGTTTCTGTGGATGGACAAAATTAGTGGTTAAAGAGAAGCAAAATGTACCAAGTATGGGATGTGGGATATTGCAGTGCTATTATACAAATCGATGCTATGCCTTCAGCAGGAGCTTTCAGTTTAATTTACATCACCTCCAAAGGAAGAGGAGAGGGCGGTTGAGTCAGACCACCAGGGTGGAAAAACTCCTATAAAAAGAAAGATTGAAACATTCGCGAAGAGATGAAGAAGAGAAGGGATGGGGAATGTACACCATATAAGGTACAGTGTCGGAGAAGATGTGACCATTAATCGCTGTTTTTTTATGAAACAAGAGGAAAGAAGAGTTTAATGGAGAGGAAAAAGACTGGTAAAAGGAAGCTTTCTTCCATATGACAAAAGGAGGCAGTGGAAATCCCTGCTTTTGTGTTTCTTGTAGTCCAGGAGCACAGCTTTAAACAAGGGTGGAAATTTCTGTGTTAATGCTAGTGTAATTACTGTAGTTGCAAATGCATTTTTATTTAAACACTGCCATTCTGGATAGCAGAGCCTTTCCATGTTCCAGAACAGAAGTCAGATTTGGATTCTGAGAACTTGTCAAGAAATGCTCCTGGGAGACAAATGATCACATAAATGTCAACTGCAGCATTTCTTAAATGTTCCTGTTCCAGTCATTGCCAGCAATAATGTCTCAGCAATATCTTTTTGGGCTGAACATGGATCCACACACAACATTATGTTCATTATGTTCTGAAGACAGCCAGCACTGAATTTTTCACCATATTCCTCTCTTTACCACAGCTAAGTTCACAGTTTATGTATGTATTATCTTGTGCTGCTAAGCTAGTACTACCTGCCAAGATTTACAGCATCTTCCCTTAAGCTCAAATGGCTACAAAAATCACCAGATGGCAGCAGAGTCATTTCTGGTCTCTTCTTACCCTGAACTGGTCACAGCTGCATGCTCTGCGGTGCTCCTTGTAGCCGGAGTTCCCCACTTTGCAGGGAATGCGAAGGCAACTATCCCTATTGAGAAAGTACTTGCTTCTTCCTCAGCAAGAGGTTTACATTCTCCATTTGGTGCCTCCACAAAGGTTGGGCTTTAAGGGGTGATTCTCTATGGTTTCTACAGGTTCCTTGATTTTCTCCAGAATTGCTGCAGTTTGTAGCTTGCAGATGCTGCTAATGCTAATGGCTGCATTCTTATGGTATGTCATATGCAGCCAAAGTAATGCAAAGTAAGTAACTCACCTCTGGCTAAGAGCAGAGGCTGTCTCTGGAACCAGCAGATGACCCCATAGCTCAAAGAACAAACTGGTTAATAGGAATCTTGTTAATAGAGCTATTTGCTGTTGTTCTATTTTTGTGGTTGGTTTTGCTCAATAAAATGCTAAAAGCAAAATGCTAAGGGAAGAGAAATACCCCGAAGGATTGCAAGATTCAGAGTAATATTGGTCTGCAACAATCCTCAGGTTTCCCAGTTGTAAAATTTCCCATAAAAAGGAATAATTCCCAGGTAGTTTCCCAGCTACATTGGGGCTCTGTAGTAGCCTAATGGATGGGAGCACAGACTGGAAAGCAGCCAGGCTGGTGGTGTCAGTGGGGTACCTGCTGGTACCTGCTGTTTTGCCTGCTTTCCCAGGAAACCTCACCAAACTTGAGCAGTCTCCAGGATCCATTCAGATATCAGTGCCAAAACCAGGAGAAAGTTTCCTCTGATCAGGATCTGGTCCCTGTGGGTTCAATGGCTCCTTCTCTGCCTGCTTCAATTACAAGCCGAGCTCTAGGGCAGGAAGAAGAGGGAAAGGTTATTGTGATTCTTTTGACTTGATTCTTTTAACAGGAAAAAAACCAAAGCAAAATAACCCTCCCTTGTATTCCTCCTAGAAGAGCTCCTTTCAATGGCGTTTTAGGTCTTGAAATGTCTTTCCTACTGGAAAGGATGTGCCACTTGTTATAGATTTTAAAACCACCTCTACCAAATTCTTGTAAAATCAAAAAATGCTGCTGTGCTCAGCAAAAGGTAGATGAAGGCTTCTAAACTCAGGGTGGTCAAACATGTTCCTGGATAGAGACTATTCCAAGGTCACTTCCTATGTAACATGTGACATTACTAATTTTTGAATTTTTTTTATTGATACCAGAGTTTGGTGCATCTGGAAGCTTTCTCAAGATTAAGGGTTTAATTCTTATTCCCACAAGTGTCCTTATTACAATCTGTGGTGGAAGAAATCCCCCAAATTCCACCCATTTTTAAAGCCTTCTGTACATGGCCAGGATCGTGGAAAGGTAGTAAGGAGAAGGAGACCATTTTATGTGTCTGCACACCCAGACACTCACATATTTAGGGCTGAAAACTTTAATTTCCTCATTCTCCCTCCTACTTAACTTTCTCCATGCTGTCCTCCAGCAGGGGTTGGAAGTTTGAAATGGATTTAAAGCAAAACTACACGCTCTCTTTTATTATGAGTATATTTCAAGGGGAAAATGGATTATACTTTGATTGGACTGAATGCATTCAATTGCAGCAACTTTTATTATTTTGAAACAAAGTTTTGTTATTCAAATAAAAGGCTAAGTGTTACCCACTATGCCAACTCTAAGCTTTTTTCTATAGCTCATTTTTAAAATAGCCTTTAGGATTTACTTGACTAAATCAAACCTCAGGAAGGAGAAGCTTGCAGGGGGAAATTCACTGCATTAGAGGTGATAAAATGAGAAATGAGAGAGGCGAACATCAGTGCAAACTCATCAGCATCAGAATAAACTCAGAAATAGACATTCTACATTTCCATAATGCTGTCAGCTGCCACTACAGAGACAGGGATCTATTACCTCTGTTTATACTGCTGCTAACTTAATTTATAGCAATTTATTCTATAAAAGTAGACAGTAACTTGACTGGCTGGGAAAAAAAATCCCCTTTGTGCTGAAAATAAAAATGATAATTCACATAATAGATTTCTGAAAGTAATTTGAATGGCCAGTTAAAATGCAAGGTGAGTTAGACATATTTTTAGTAAATCTCAGCACGAATTATCTACTTTCATATACACATTTGTAAATGGATCGATAAAGGGCAGCCATGGGACATTTACTTAGTAAGATTGGATGGGCCTGGTTTAGCTCACCACTCGCAGTCTTCTTTATTTTGCTGGGGTTGCATGGGAATAGGAAGTGAGAGCAGAAGTAGGTAGCAGCAGTAGCCCACCTGCCTGAAATCAGGTGCCTTTTCATGATCAGCATTGTGAGAAAAGAACCCGATACAGGCTTGTCCTAGAAAACAAGCAGTTAATGCTGTATCTGTCCAGATGGCAGAGAAGATAAGAAACAGCAAGCTTTCCACAGCTTTCAGTCTAGGGCGGTGTCAGTGAGATATTTTGCAGGCAGATATCAGTGACTTCTGCTTTTGCTCCAAACCAGCTGACACAAGCCCCAAACTGGAGGCTCGTGTTAATGCCCATTCCTCTGCATCATGTCTTATCTTGGACTCAGTCCTGTGTTCAGCACCACTGCTCCATCTTGGGTCTGGAGCTGATTGCATCCAGAATGAGATTGTATTGGTTTGTAAGATACCATGAAGACATATCTAGAGGTGTGGGATCTCAGCCCTTTGGGTGTGATTGAATCCCAGCTTGTTAAAGCCCACAGACTGTTGTGTTCTCAGGCAGTGGTCCTCAGTCTCTTCATTCCTTGAGGAGGAGTCTGGACCTTCTCCATAGTAAACAAACCTCTTGGTGAGAAGCTTGCTCTTCTTAAGTGCCTTTCAGGTCCCCTTAGAAGTGGTTCATGAGCCTCTAGGGGTCCATAAGCCAGAGGCAGAAAAGCATGGCTCTGGAAAGTGTAAGTGATATAATCATCAGCCTACAGATAAACATGTGCTTAAATGCTTTGCTGATCAGAGACTGACTGCTGAACTGGAGCCTTGGGAGCTGCCTTGTGACCAGTTATTCCCTTTATGACAAGAAGTTGATCTTCAAATTGAGGTGGAACATTTTCTTGTTGCAACATAACCTGGTTTTGCAGGGGAAAGCAAAGGGAGGAAAGGACTGGCAATATTTTGTGGCAATTTCTGCTCAGGATAAAAATAGCTGGGACCAGAGCAGAATTAGGAGTACTGTCACTGCTGTGCAGATATCACCAGGTTTGAATAAAATAGGTAGCTGAGAACTAAACTGCATGAACAAAGCCACAGAAGGAGAAATGTAATGCAGAAACAGCAAGGTCTGGCATATCTGATGATGACTTTGAGTGGAGAGAGGCATGAGAAGTTTGTGTGATACCTGTCTGCCAGCCTTCTGGCTCCAGAGAGTGCTGGTCCAGAGGAATCCCACATCTCACAATGCCTGAGCATTGCCATGAGCAAAAAGAAGTCCCTAATTGTATTTTGCATCCAGGGTTAACAGGTGAGGTTTCCAGGGTTAACAGGTGAGGTTGCCCTCATGCGGACCATTGATTGAGAACTGTGGGGGCTCCCATGATAGCCCACATTTCTCACCCCAGCTTTGTCCATGCCTCTCATCACTTGGAAGCCTCCAATACACTTTACCTCAAGCAGCTGCAGGTTGGCACCATATCCTCACCTCCCATGGCTGTGTAAATTGCTGAGGATGATGATGCTGTGCAGGACTAGCTTGTGGGAGGACTGGCAGCACCCTTGGCCCCATGAACAGCCTCTACTGCATGGTAACTCAACTGGCATTCACAGACCGTTCACATGAGTCCCATCTGAAGGCTCACAATGTGAGGGTAAACACGCAGGCTGTTATCTCCAAGATGCATCCCCAGTTTTGCCTGTGTTAGTGCCTCGGGATCAAACTAGCAGCTGAACTACTTTGCTGATGCCTGCGCTGCTTCAGATGTGAGCTTAGTAAAAAACTTCATTGATAAAACAAAGCTGGACTGTGCTCAAAAGCCAAACTAATTCTTGCTTCAGGCCCTAGACCCTTTAATTTGCTGCTGGAGGCTTATCCAGCTGCTAGCCACAAACTTTTCCTGCTGGGGAATACGCTGTATTATGTTCCTGTTCTACCCAAAGGGAAAAGAGGAGGCAAGGGAAATGTTGAATTTATAAGGACTTTTGATTTCATATTTCAAAGCTTTACAAAAGACACAGGCAGGGGTTTGTATAGACTCCTCGTTCTAACTGAGATCTCAGATTAAGATAAACAAGCTGTTGATCCATTGGCACAGGTCTTCTTTCATGCAAACCAGCAGGGCATTGATTTATAATAGGTGAGAGTCTAGGACAGAGTCTGGTAGCCCCCATCATGAGTAAGCATACAAAAAGCTTTATAAGAGTGCAAAAGAATACTGTTAGTTTTTAACTGCTTAAATATCACCCATTTCAATGGGTGTCAGAGGACTAATAATTCTGAGGATCTGCCATCTTGCACATCATTTAAAACCTCCCAATGGGGTAAGAGAGCACGGACAAATTTTCTGAGGCTCTGTGTACCTCAGCACCTGTGACAGTCTTTCCAAATTCACACAGTCAGGCAGAGAACACGGGCATCTGCAACAGCATTGTGGGAAGGAAGGGAAATCTCGTTGTGTATAGTAAGAGATGACAGGTCTAAGCTACAGGGCCTTATGAAACAGGACACTAGGCTGGCTGTGGGCAACAAAACCCAAGACTAGACAGGGGCTGAGAGAGTGTTGAAATGTGAAGGAATAATATGCATGGCAAGTTGAAGCCTTCTCAGTGTACAGTATGTACTAAAAAGAAAAAAATAATTTGCTATGATTTCAAACCTAATGGTTGCTCCTTAAGGGCCTCAGTATAACAGTTTATTATCGATGTAAAAGCAAGAGCTTGCTAGGAAACATGGTTAAATACATTTTGAACTCAAAAGGCTTTGATCATAGGGCTGATTTTTGTCCACTTCAACCCAACTTATTTAATGTATAGAACAACAGGTAATGACAACATTTTTGACAGTAGTCATGTATAAAGCTGGATTGTACATTGTTTGAGCACCCATCGGAGAGCTAGAAATTAAGTGAATTAGCAGTGCAGTGTAATGCATTCCAATGTGACACATACCGCACCAGTGAGCCACGCAGCAGGTTACAGACAACATTGCACATTGCATTCAAATAGCTGCATTGTCAGGTCTGTGGAACTCCATGAAGTTTGCCTTAAAGTGCTGTTCTGCTCTGAAAAGCAGGCTCTAAAAAGTTCACTCTGTGGCTCCATGTTTATTGCATTGCTCTAGTCCTTATCAGATCACACTAATTTAAAAGAAGATGCTTTCTTCCTTCTATTTGCTGGCTCACGATGGGATCAGAGAAGAAAGATGGATTGTTCTTCCATGTCAGCTCAAAGAGGATCAGTGATACATGAATGATTGCATCCCATTATGTTTTCCACTATGCTTGGGCAGGCCTTCTTGTCTCACCCAGTAACACTGCTGCTGAAACATTCACCACAGTATTTGCTTTTAGTAGAACCCAGCTTTGCCTCTCCTGACCAGTGTCACTTAGGTTGAGACAATTAGTCCTGGACTGGCTGCAGTGCTGTAAGTTGCATTTCAAGGTAAGGCAGCTTGCAGATCAGTTGGTCAGCTAAGAAACTTTGGTATGGCCTCCTTCCTTTGATGTCTGTTCTCAAAGGTCTGCCCAGCCTCAGGCTCCTGGGGCTGAGTGAAAAACACCATCAGACACTAAAGGGTGCGCAGCTGCTCATGCTTGCATGAATCAAAATCTCTTTCTAACAGATGAGGGGGGATCCAAATGAAGTGAGACGTGGGGTGCTGAACACATCTGTCAGAAACAACGGTGAGAAAAGCTGCGTACAGCTTCACTGCAGTGCAATGTGATGCTCGTCCCTTTTCAGAAGCTGCCAACTGGGCCTCCTGGGTCTTACTTAGTTTTCCTAGGTAGCTGCTGCCTATCCTTCCTCTTCTCCTTTCTTTCTCCTTCTTTTATGCAGTTTTTACGGAGACTTTGACCCTGTGCTTAAAAGAGGGGTCTTCAGGAGGCATGGAACAGGAAGGCTCTGGGCAGGAGGAAAAGCACCAGGAGGCGTGAGCAACCACACAGCATGGTGTCCTTTGGCTTTGTGATTTTTGTGGGGTGCTAAGTTCCACCTCAAGATTTTATGGTTGGGGTGTCCTCAGGTGTTTCTTCTTTATGGATCCTCTCATCTCTGTGAGAGCTGAGCTCATTCTTGAAAGCCGTTTTTCAGCTGTGCTATTCAAGAGTCTCTACGACTCAGACAGCTTTTGTTCACTGACTTATTTGGACATAACAGTCTCTGGCCCTCTTTGTCCAACCTGGCTGGTATCACAATCAGCCTGTTCAGAAGTCACTCATTTGAAGGCTGGGGGACTGGAGCTTGGTGGTTTTACTAGCCTATTTTGTTAGCCTTGTTTCCATGGGAAAGCAAGGTAACAAATACAGATCCAGAGTTTTCCACCAGCTAAGGAAATGTCTTGTAATACTGATGCTTCACATCTGGTTTGTTCTGATGTGATGGGTCTCTTGATCTTTCCTGCAGACAGTCTGCTAGGAATTGCTGGTAGTAAGCATTTTCCCAAGTGGTCTCCCAGCATGCTTGTTTGTTTTCTTCCTAATGCTCCTTGCAGTGAGGCCATGATTTTATGTGGGGTCCTGTATACACTATCTTACCAGAAACAATTACATTTTCTGCTTTAACAGTGAGCTCAGCCACCCCCCCCTCCCCCGCCCCCTTCCAAAGCTGGAGAAGAGGTTTCTTTTAGCTGTAGCTGCACAGCTCTCACTGACTTAAAGATCAGACAGGTACATGATAGGAAGCACCCAGCTTCCTTCAGGGTTCCCATACATATCAGCAAGGGAGAGAATCTTCCTTGCTTTCTTGTGAGAATGAACTGCTCAAATCTGTCCATAACCTCTAAGGGAAAGGTATTAACTCAGAAATAAACACTGCCCTCAGATACAAGCTGCTTATCTGAGTGTGGAGCGTGAGCTTTGTACAGGAACCTCTTAGGAGGCACTGCATCACATGCTTCCCCTCCAAAACAAGCAGTCAAGTGGTGAACTCTCTGCAAGAGACAGTGATACAGCTCAAACTAACCTATTTACCCACCCTAGCAGCCTTAAGCGGGTTCCCCTGGCTGTTAGCACTGCCCTGACACTGGGAGTCACTGCCTTTGCTGTATTGCCTCACATCTACAACTGTGATGGTCAGGCTGGGTTCAAGGACTGCTGCTTTTGCCAAGAAACCCAGCTGTGTGTACTTGAGTTTTGGTGGTGATGCTCCCCTGCCTCTGTGCTGGCTGTGCAGTCTATAAATGGCCCTTGGTGATCTCCACTGCTGTCTTTGGGCTTGACAAGGTCTCATCCTTGTGAGTGGCAATGGAATAGTGGATTAGTAGTAACCTAGTAAGAGGGAAGTCATCTGTGAGGTAGTAGTCACAAAAAAATAATTACCCTTTCCCTTAAGGGCTGTTTAGAGGAAGGTGGGAGCAAAGGATAGTTTCCTTCTTTTGCATAATTACAAGAGAAACAGAGAATACATTGCCTCTGCTCTGCATAAGCAGCCAGAGGGGAAAGTGGACATCTTCGGGGTAGAAGTGGCTATTTTCTCCTTCCCCATTCCCTGTTAATGTGAGAAAAGATGGAGAAAGGTCAGTGGCCAGAGAAGAGCATTGCTGATGGCCTGAGAGGAGGTAAAAATCTGCTGGGAGTGTATAAGAGTCACGGGAGTAAAGAAGTGAATAGTCGATGATGAGTGGAACTAATGAGGCCTGGTTTCAATACATTTCTGTCTCATGGTTGATTGTCAGCCTGATTGAAACTTTTCCTGTGGTGGGGGCATTTATAAAACTTCTCATTTATGTGGTTGTCTTGAGTCTAATAAGCTGTGAGTTCATCCTGCAGAATTTCCATTATTTTGGGATACAGGCAGTCTGTCCTCTACTTGGACATCCTCTTTTTTTTTTTTTTTTATGAAAAGCTTTCATTTATGCCTGTCATGCCAGTGAAATTCAGCTAAAATTGTATAGTGATCTCAAGAGAGTGAGGGAAGGAAAGGCAGACAACCCAAGAGATAGACACATGTGGATTAACACGTCTCCACAAAGAGCATAGTTGTGTGAATCCCATTCCCTTAGAAAATCTGGAACAAAATGTCTGATTTTTCAGCAAGTGAAAGACAGGCTAAAACACCCTGATAGCCCTCGGGAAGTGAAGGACTGTGCAAAGGGGATGCTCAGTTTTTATTGCCCAACTTCCATCATTGTTCTAGAAAAGGACAAATGCTACACTTGGTGCCTGAAATCTCCTGCCAGCATCTACCTCCAACTTCTCCCCTGCAATTATCTTTTAAATGAAAGAAAATTGTTTTCTGCTCTCGATCTCTCACTGCTTCTTTCTTCTTCATCCTCTCTTTTTTTCCTAAACATCATGAAATCATCACTCGAAAAGAGGGAGAGATTAATTAAGAAGCTTGTATTCCAGTTTGAGGCTTTCACTGATAATCAGAAACTGCTTGAGTTGCGCTTTCAGGGGTTTGTAATATGAACAGAACCTCTGGATAGGGAGACAGGCTGTAATTAATTTCTCTCTCCAGGACAATTACAGATATAAATAGTAAAACAAAGACAGGCAAATATCAGCAGAGGTGCCCATGTTGCATGTACTCCATCGTAATGTTGCTCAATAGCAGATTATTTTCTACTCAAGGTCAGTGGTTCACAGCATGAAAGGGATATGGCACTGGATTTTCAGGTTGCTCTTCCTGGCCTTTGTTAGCACAACACCTGATAAGCATTGCTTTCACCTGCTTTTCCAAGTTTCAGGCATAGAAAAGAAACTTTCTTTTCTCATCCCATCCCTGCACTATCAGAGACCTGTCTTGCAAAGGGCTGGCAGCAGAAACTAGTTAAGCTGGGGTAGCTGGGATAGTCTAAGTGTTAGTGCAGAAGTACCATGGGAAGCCTTAGCAACAAGGTGAAAGGGAAGGATTGGCAGAATCCTCTAGCTGCTTTTCAGCATCTCAGGTTTCATGGAAAAAAATAAGTGCCTTGCTGCCAGGGCCCTGCAGCAAATTTCAAAAGAAAGAGCAAGTCTAGTGTTGCAGCACTGAGCAGGTTTGCAGCCATGGTATGTGAATGACACCGATTTGTTTCGGTGCCTACTGGAGATGCCAGTAGGTGCCATCTCCACAGCCAGAGCTGACACTTTCAGTGTCTTCAACATGAACTGTTTAGTTGCTGAATGAAGATGGAGAGATGGGAGAAGGCTGGGCTTATAAAAGTTCATGTGTTCTTCTCAGACAGACCAGTGGTGTGGGCAATGCTTTGGGCTACATGCTGTAAGACAGCATGGGGTAGTGGAGGGGGGAGAACTTTCATGGCCCATGAGGATGAGGAGAGGTCATGTTCTGGAGGTGTGTCTCTTTCATATGCCCCTCAGTCCAAAGCCAAGGGAAAGCCAGTGAGGTAACAGCCAGATTTTTCCTAGAGCTCTTCATTAGTAGCCATCAATGTTTTGTCAAAGCAGGTCAACAACATAATTGACTATTTTATAGAGAGGCACAATGAGGCATGAGAATACACAGAGCAATGCACTTACAATCACTGCTCACAGAAGGTACCGTGTCCCCAAAACTAAAAACCCCCAAAACTCCACCTTCCTTTAAGGGCAAATAAGCTCAAAAGAGCTAAACTGTGAGCAGTTTCCAAAGCAAGTTGATGCCACAGCAATGAAAACTGCTCCCATTGTTCTCTCCAGGCTTGTCAGCAGCGATATCAGATTCCAGCTCTGCATGTTATGTTAGCAGTAGAAATGAGGGGATAACTCACTTTGAAAGCTTTTTTCTGGGGTTTATGTAGACATTCTATCAACTTGTTCTCTCACTGACAATCTCCCTAAAATAAAGGACTTTGCTTTGAAAACAGGGAGTCCAGTACCTACTTTTAAAAAAGTGGGAAGTAAGCAATAGTCAGGGACTGGCAGAGTAATGCAGCAGGCTGCCTTCCAGAGAAGGACATGAAGGATTGAGCCAATGATGGGTCAGAAATCATTGTTTGTCAGGTGAAGAAAAATGTGGGAGATATTGAAAGGTCCAGAGAAGGTCAATGAAGATAGAAGTGTCATTGAATTTATGGATGATGAGAGATTGCATGGAGTTTTTAGCCAGAAATGATGACTAGTTAGAGGGAGACTTGTCTGAGACATTCAAAATGATTAAAGATGGAAAGTGAAATTGATTGCTCCTTCCTTTCTTTCCTTTCTTTTTTTTTTATTTAAACTGTCCTGTAACATGGGAACAAGGGGTCACTCACTGAAATTAAAGGGCAGCAGCTTTGGAGATGATAAAATGAAATCTTTTTTCTTTTAAAAATGCTGCA
This sequence comes from Gallinago undulata, assembly GCA_026546715.1. Taxonomy (NCBI): domain Eukaryota; kingdom Metazoa; phylum Chordata; class Aves; order Charadriiformes; family Scolopacidae; genus Gallinago; species Gallinago undulata. The sequence continues at coordinate 55,938,284 of JAOTQQ010000001.1, forward strand.
TGTAGTTTATCAGTGGAATTTATTGTCCCTCTCCCTGAGCTCGTGGAGGCAAAGGCTGTGGCTGGATCTTAAAGAAGCCAGACTAATTTCACAACCCTTTACAACATTTGTGGTTACTTGACGCAAGGCTAAAAGGGCAGGTATTGAATCTTTGGGGCAAAGCCTCAAAAATCCTGCTCCTGAGGCAGGATGGACATGTCTTTTTCAGAGCATGGCAGGCAGCTGGAGTGAATTTAAACATGCTCACCCCTGTATACCACTCTTCTGCAAGGGGTTTCAGCCTTGCTGTGGAGGTATTTGAAGGGAACATAAGCCTCAACTCAGCTTCTCTCATTCTTGGGATCTTAACAAAAGCTCACCACGGCTGCCCTAAGCCCTGAAGTACCTCTGTCTCAGGGTTGTCAGCTTCAGCAGAGGGGTGAGGAGGGTGGCAAGGCACAGCCCTTCTTTAACCTGACACAATTCCGCCAGGCAGAGCTTATTTGTCAGAGTCCACAGTTATCTTGGGCACTATTATTTATCCAGTGACTCTTCTCTTGCCTTTCCTCTGATGCAGCAGGGACAGGGTGTTGCAACAATACTAAGGACACCAGCGCTCAGTTCCACCACCACCAACCTTGAGCTGCAGTATGCTGCTGGAGCAGATGATGGCCGTGGAGGCAGTGGAAGGGCATTTCTGCAGCCAAGGAGTCTGTCGGGGTGGAAGGGTGGGTGCAGGATGGGAAACAATGGAAGACATGGGTGGGAGGGTGTTAATGGTGTACATGCTGGTTTGTGAAGTGCTTGTGGGAAGCAAACGTTATTGTCAGACTGACAAGATGAGCCCTCTGTCAAAGAAATAAATACATGCCAAGCCCAGCACATGGCTCTTGAGTGCTTTCCAGATCTGAGTTCAGAGCTGAAGCATGGATTCAGCTCTCACATTTATCTTGGACTTGTCTTTTTCTTAAGCAAGGTAGCAACCATCATGTTTTGTTCTTTGGAAAGAGATAGTTTCATTATTCATTGGCCATGTGACTACATCTGCTTGGGAAAATAGTGAACAAAGGACAGAGAACGCTGCAAATCTGCTGTGATCTGAATCCCAAGGCAATTCTGCCAAAGATGAAGAACTCACCACTTTGGCAGCTGGGCCCTAAAGATAAAATTACAGCCTTCTAATGTGCCACACGTACCTCATACAGTGTAAAATATGGGCTGGGTTTTTACTTTTGGGGACTAGGATTCAGCTTTGTTTGCTATTCTGTCTTCAAAGGAAGATGGTGATGGAACTTGTAGGGTTGTTTGAAACAGAGGTTGTCCTCTGGAAAAACATGGATTAAAGAAGTTTATTAGCACTGGAATCCTCACTGGTCACATCAGAGGTCACACCCCTGTGTCCTGGAGAGCCATCAGCCATTTCCAGTGTTAAGGGAAACACAGGGTTACAGGGTTCTTAATGATCTTTCCCAGTATTTTCTGAAGTAGGCATTATGTGTCAGTGCCCCTCACATTTCTTTTCATGACGATGGTCTTCTGGCTAGTGAGTTTTTTTTACTAATAGTTAAATTTCTTAATTGCTCTGCTCTGCCACTAGACATAAGTTTTCCCACTTCACCAGTCAGAAATTGTGGGAAAATGTCATCCTATTGACAATACTGTCAGCTCATTAAACACTGCATGATGCCCTCCCAGTGACCTCTTTGGCCAGGCAAAGCTGTTATCTGTCTGGTTTCCTGCAGAGTTTTGGGTAAAATCCCCATACAACTGTACACTCTTCACATACTGACCATATCAGGACAGCTTCCTGGTTAGTAAATCCTTATTCTCTCCCCTGTCACCTCATCTTTCACCTGTATTGTGCATGGCCAGCTGGAGAGGACTTTAACTAGTGGTGGACTGTTCCTCAAACCGACATAGCCGGACAGACTTCTCATGAATGGTGCCCTCCACTGAGGTTTCTGTTGATTAGGTGGAGCTCTTTTCCATTTGGGCTAAAAAAATGCACATACACACAGAGGAAGGATTATTAATAATGGAACAGCAACTGTGATGAAACATGATAGGTGGTGACAGAAACTGGGAGATGAGTACATTCAGATCAGCATGCTTGGCAGGTATATGAAATATTATTGTGTTAGAGATGGGACCTTTAGCACTATAACACCAATACCCCAGGCGAGAGATCCAACACTGATGCTGTCAGTCAAATTTGATTTTCTCCAGGTTCCTCTCACCCATCACTATGGTGTAAGAGCACCTTTTATCAAGCAATATCACTGGTGTCTGTCACAGGTGGTTCTTTCCTCTTTCCTCCTTTTCTGGCTCCAGGAGAAAGGGAGCAAAATTAAAACAGGAATATAGGGAGGAGGAGAGTGGGAACTGTGGGACAAAAGGGACTGCACAACACTGCAGGTCATTTAAGAGCTCTAGCCAACCCCCAGTGCTAAAGTAATTAGTAGATGTGAAAGGCAAGGAGAAAGAGATACTCGACTGTAGAGGATCACCCTCATGTATGCAAGCACAATTACTTTTTGGGACCATGAAGAGAAAATGGGAGGCAAAGTTTTCCAAACAGTCCATTGATGAGGCTTATGCCTTTCTTGATCCTTTAGTCAGTAAGGGATGAAAGTATTTCTAAATTTAAAGCCTTCACAGTCTGAGGGCATACTTTATCTCATGGAAAAGCAAAATGTCCCATGATCTTTTACACTTGTCTTCTCCTCTCCTCCCTCCTTCCTGGGAACATTTTCCCTTTTTCAGCCTGAAGAAATCAAGGCTGAAAAGAGCCGTGTGTTTTGACAGGTCCCTTGGCAGTCTGTAAATGTCGAACTCTTGAATGAAGGTCACACCAAATGATTTGTGGATTGTCCACATGCAGTTAAACATGTTTGCACAAAATGCTCATCAAATAATTCTGAATAATGAGTGCAAGTGCTAAAATCTTGATGTGTTTGCAGGCATTTAATGATCAGAAGTAAGAGATTAGAATTTGCCAGCTTAAGTTGTTCCTGACAGAATAATCAGCATGCTCTGCTGTTCCCTGTGGTTGCACCCTCCGTTCTGTGCCTAAATTACAGATACAGGAGATGCTCAGTGCAGTCAGCCCTCCCTATCTGGACATTTTAACAAGCCAGTTTTCTCATTCTGTCAAGCAAGAAATCTCAGAAGCAGACTCACTGCCAGATAGGTTGGGTTTAGGGAATTAATAATAACCAAAACACTCTCATGGCTCGCATTCAGAGGAGACTGGAGTCTTCCCTGAATGGGTGGATATTCAGAGTGAATATCCAAATATATTGATGAATATTGATGATGAAAATTGGTGAGTTTTTATGAAACAAGGCTGTTGGCATTGTAGTCATGCTGGTCATCCCTTGGGTCTTTGTTTGATTATCTTTTGCATGCTACACCCAGGTCTGTTCTGAGAAAAGATGACTTGGTCTAGGCTGGCTTTCTGTGAACCAGTGAGATGTACTAATTCAAATACCCAAAGGCTGCATCCAAATGTGTGAGAAGGAGAGTAACTAGTGACCTGGGTGAGGCTGGCACTTCTGCCAGACACAGCAAAAACCCCTGCAATCCAAGAGCATCTGTGTTTGGGATCTGTGCTTTGTGGACTCTTTAGTCATGGAAAGAAACGCTAACATCTCATGTATAAGTAGTTTGGACACTGTGGCCAAAAGCCAGGCAGGACTGGTGACTGGGAATTTCCCTTGCCTCCATGGGACCACCTTCTTTAGGAATACTTCTGACCACTTAATACTACACATGGTATAGATATCTCCAGTTTTTCTGGTCCTACAAAATCATGCCAACATCCTTCTCTGGCTAAGAGTCAGCAGACAATACATACTTCCTAAAGCCAAGCCTGAAAGGAATGCTAGGAAAGCTTTACAGGCAGGGATTGACAAAGCCTGGCCAGGACTCCTATTTCTCCTTGATGAGAAGGGACTAGTCTAACTCAGACATGAGGATGGGGCTACAGTAGTTTAATCCACTTCGTATCACAGTTGGGGGTATGGATTACCTGCAGTTCCTGTACTGGCATGCCCCCATGTGGGATAGACTCTGTATTTAAGCTATACTTGAATTGCCTGGGAGTCTTGTTTCAAGAACCACAGGTTGGTTGCTCTTAATTAAAGATCAGAGTCGGTAAAATACAGATATGGGGATAAACATCTTTGCTCAACTACTCTAGCAGTGGTACCAGGGCTGCTCAGTAACTATATAACAACCTAGAGTAGCTGCATTTCTGATGGACAGGATGAGAATCCCTGAGAGGGCAGCAACTGTTCCTTGGATTGAATCTCCTTTGCGGTCTTTAGGGTTGTTGACTTGGCATATTATCAGGGTCCTATATGCAAATGTAATTATACATATGAAAAACCCCTGAGAAAAATCCAAATAATTCTTAAATTGGTACAAAACCTGTACTGCTATTGACTTTGAGGTGGTCAGCATGCTGGCCCTTGAATTTCAATTACCTTTATGTTCATTTGGTGCCACTGAAGTGAAGTAATTTTCACTGATTAATGCCAAGGACCAACAGATATGTTCTTCCCTTTTGTTTTCTCCTTTTCAGATTTGAATTTAGTGCTCGTGAGCAGTGCCAAAATGACAGCTCTGCAGTCTGCAGTGTTTTATTCAGCCAGGGAGCTGGTTTAGCACAGTATGAGCACGGGATGCCTTGCTCAGGAATGGATGCACTGAGGAAGGAATCAGGCATCTGCACCCTCCTCCCTTCAGTGTTGTGGTGCATTGTCCCAGTGCTGGGGATGGAGTGGCAACTCTGTGAATTTTCACAGCCCTATCTCAGCTACATGAGGCACATTTTGACTTTCCTGGTTTAAGGCATAATTTTTGGACTAGAAGAAGTAGGTGGAAGGGGATCCTACACTTTTGCATTGCTCAGACACTGTTGTCTTGTGCCTGGCGGTGGTAATGGGGTGTGTACACAGTGTGCAGTGGCGTGAAGAGAGTCTCTTTTCTTCTCTCAGAGCCAGAATTTACTGGAGCTCCCTATAGTCATGTAACACAAAGTGTCTCCTGGCAGTTAGGTCGTGGAAGAAGTGCATGATCTGTGCCTGCTCCTTATGCCTCAGGCTGTATTATAGAATCATCGAATCATTTCTGTTGGAAAAGACCTTAAGATCATCAAGTCCAAGTGTTAACCTAACACTATCAAGTCCACCACTAAACCATGTCCCTGTTGCTTGGATGGGAATTGTTGGTGCTGGTACCTCCTTGGTGCACTCTCACAGACCATGTAGATGAGCCCTCCCTGGCAATGGGACTGGCAGAAATCAGGTTGCGTGAACCACAGAGCAACTGGCAAGGTAGCAGTGGTCTCCAGCCACCCGTCATGGACTTGGGCACATTGATGCGCAGGACTAGGCTGTGATCCCTGCTGTACCTTTGAAGGCCAAGGAAAGCAGTGATTTGAAGTCTGGAATGCACTTCTTGGCACAACCAAGCAATGTAATGGATTCAGGGTCTTCAGGGAATGCCAAATGGTCCAAAGGAATAAACTCCCAATACTTTCGTACAACAGCCCTTCCCATTGCCATGAAGCTGCTCAACAGTTACCCCAGTCACCAAGGGTGTCACAAACAGCCTCGCTGCCTCCATCTCACTCCCTTCTCCTCACTCTGCCACCTCTCTGCCTGGAGCCCTAAGAAGAAAGAGGAGGAAGGTGGATATTTCTAAGCACGTCAGGGAAATAAAAGAGAAACAAGTAGCAGGGATGCTAGAAAGCCATTACAAGGCATGCTTTTCTTGTGACATTTTGTTAACATAATTATTATTTCAAATGCCTTTGGAGTATAATCAACGGTTGTCTTCCCATGAATGTGCTCAGCAAAAAATGTCTCAAATGCACGTGAGAATCCATTTATTGCTTCTGAGTTGCAGGAAGTTGAAATTACTGCTTAAATGACCTCTCAGTTCAAGTGAGGGTAAATCAATGCTGACTGCGGAGAACAAACAGTGCAGATTTTACTCTTGTGACCCAAAGCTGCACACCATCACAATTAATCTGATGTTGTCCAAAGAAAATGGAGGTGAATTATCTGCCTTTTTCTAGCTGGTATTCCTATGATGTGGACAGGAGCTGCATTATTACAATAGTTTCAGGGTTGGTTTTTTTTCTTGTTGGTTGCTTGCTTGTACATTTAAAAGGGAACAGGAAAAAAACATGATGCTATCCTGTTTATGGATATTTTCTCTTCCTTAAGGTTTCCTCCAATGAATCATTTAAGATCTTACTAAGCATCTGCTTTATCTGTTAAATAACTCACCTGATTAGGGACTGAATATTACTTTCAGCTTTTCCCGGTCCATCTTCCTAAGTTTGAGGGGTTATGTGGTGGTAAATGAGGTCAATCCCTTGTCTTCTCAGTTTTCATTGTGGTATATTCAACATGTGTGAGGAGCTGGTTTTCCCACCTTATGCTTTGGCTTACCCTAACCCTGACAGAATCAGTGCAAATGTAATGTTGTTTGTATTACAGCTTTATGGCCAACAGAGTGCTTCTGTCTATTCATATTCATATTCATTTTGACAGAAAGTGGCAGAAATTTGTCTGGGATGTTGCATTTTCTGGATACCACTTTTCTACAGTCATGTTCATCTCAGATTTGCCATCTCATGTTCTTTGAGGTCTCTGGATTTTAGTTACTTTTTGCACTGCTTGTCCAGCCATGCAGCTTGGCAAATATTTAGCCACAAATTTCACTGTTATGGCTGAAACTGTCAAGAAAGGCTTTTCCCCTTTTCTGAAAATATAATAAGTAATAGTAGGTTATAACATTCTCGTGTGTGTGATTTTCTCCTTGGTTATTTTGCCAATTTGACTCCTATAGCAGGTCCAGAAGGACAACGAAGACCACAATATAGAGGTGGACTTGGTGTAGACAAGATGCCTACATGTTCCACAGATATTTCAGCACTCTGAGGTTGTCTGTGAAAAAATCTAGCTTCCAGCTGTTTGCTCTTGCTACATAAAGTTTCCAGATCTTCATAAGATCCTTCAAAATGCTAAAGAGTCCTTGAAGTTGTAAATGGGATGATGAGCTAAGAAAGCTCATCATCTTCCAGACAAGGATCTTTTCTAGAAGAGGCATTTAAATCCTACTGCATATTGGTGCAATAAGTGGAGGGTGAAATTTATGATCTGTCATGTGCATGAGTGAGATTAGTGTATCTTAATGGTCTCTTCTCTGGCTTTAAATTCAATTTTCCTTTTATTTTTCATGAAAGTTGGGTTGGAATAATTTTAGTGCTCACCTACGCAAGGGGTTGAAAATGTGGCTTAAGTTCAGACGGAGAGTGTCTTGGGAAAAGCCCTGGAAATGCTGTTAAATCAGCAAAAAGTCCCTCAATGTAATGTAGATATTTGGAACTTACTTGTTTGTGACCAAAGAAGGGGTCACAGAGTGGGTTTCTAGTGCTTGTGTTCTGGAATGTAGTGTCTTTGGTTACCACTACTCTGACAGCAGAGCTACAGGCAGAGGAAGGATTACAGAATAGAGAGAACTTTCAACCACCTCCAATTTAATTTAAATAAAAAAAATCAGTCTCCGTGGTTACCGTCTATATGCTTAGACCCCCCCATGAATCTTGAATTAGTAAAACCTGTCTCCAGGCTGTTGGATGAACTTAATTAACTAAATTAATTATTTATTCAAATAAAATAAGATATGCCAAGACTCTCCAGGGAGGTTGTGAGGATAATAATGTCTCTTATTAGAAAAACTTGTCAATATCTCACACAAACTGGGGTCATTTCATTTGTATGGAATCCTGTTTTCTTAAACTCTTCAGGACTCAAAATACTGAATTTTGATTTGTGTACGGTAGGAGTCCTCCACTTCTCTCTTACTATCACCCTCTTGCTGTTTTGTGTTGTGGAACTGCAAATACTGGGCAGACATCTATTTTCCTAAGAAGCTTCTGGCAGTCTTCAGCTGAACTTTTAAGATCATTTATACAAACTGGAAACTAGCAATGCCAAGAAGATATTTCTTTTCCATGACACATTGTGAGTGATTCTTTCATGAAATTGCCAAGCACTTGACAAAGTCATAATCACTAACTAATGATCCATAATGCAATTGCTGTAATTAGTAGCAATATTAATATTACCTTACTAGAGTAATTGGACTCACTTAACCTCTGTTTGTAGCAAGAGAAATTGCGATATTGATGCTGACAAGGACTGGCATCAAGTGGACAATAAACAGTCTGTACATTAGTTATTTGGTAACATGCCTGTAGCTTGGTCTCTGCTACTCACCATGGGCTATGGGTTGGTTTAGAGCTGCAAGAGTTGGGAGCAGCGGGGAGTCCTTTTTCCACTCAAGTCTGCTCAGACCTGTCAAGGTTATGCCTTGACTGAAAGGTTAAGTGTGCTCCCATGACCTGTGGAGTAAGCCCAAAGTATCTATATTCTTTGTAGGAAGAATCAGATGGAGGTATCTACTGGTGGGCAGAGCCGGAGTGTGCTTGGCAGGTGAGCAGAGCAATGCATCCCTGCAGTGGCCTAGAGGTACAACTTCAGGGGATGATGGAGTACTCCCCATGCTGTCCCATCTTGGGGACTCTACAAAAAGCTGGGGAGCTCTGTGGTGAGGCGTGCTTGTTTCTTTCCCCTAGCAAGGAACTGGATTGAGCGCAACCACCCGTCAGATGGCAACAGCTCTAGCTGCTAAGAGGCTGGGCTGGATTCAGCATGTTGTCGTGGAGGAAAAGGCTGGCTCAGATTCCAATGTGAAACCAGCAGCCAGAAAGACAGATTTGCTCAGACTGGTCTCCTTCAGTGAGGGGATGAAATGACAGTGTACTGGGTGATGGCTTTGTGGCATGAAGTGCAAGCTACTTCAGGCTGAAGTCCAGTAGTAAAGCCTTTGGGGAAACCAACATCATTCTCTTTTTAATGGCTACAACATATTATGTTGTCATCCTCGATTTGTTTTGATAGGAAATATACACCAAACATTGATCTGCACACAGGCTGTGTGCCTGAGGCCAATGTCTCTCCTATCTTCTCTGAGGGCTGGTGAGGAGGACGAACACCATCTCTGTTCCCACTGCCCATCACAGGCATGCTGGCTAATCATGGTGTTCCTCTTGGCTGCACATTTAATGGCTTATTTTATTATACTACGACTACTATTACTGCTACTATATTGAGAAAGAAACTGTATCTGCATGGAGCTCTTACCCTGGTGGAGCCCCATTTTGAAGGGGGCAGTGGGGACAAAGGGCAGAAGTGTTGACAGAGCTCCCTTTCACCTTAGCAAAACCATCCTTTCCACCAGCTCACCCCAGGGCATGGGAAGGAGCTTCCCTGGATACACGGCTGCATCCAGCCTCACAGAGCCTCAGCAGTGCTGGGTGAGGGCCAGCCTGATGGCTCTGTCTTCGTTGTCAGGCCAGCTACCTTGGTGCCATTCCAAAGTTATCTCCTAATTAACCTTGACACAAGCCTTAGCTTTCCAAAAGCCTGATGGACCTCTGAAAAATTTAATTTTTTCTCTGATGAGGCACATTCAGATGAGTCTCAGTCCCTTGAGTGTACAGGTGGATGCTTAACCGGACTTGTCCTCTTCATCACGGGGAAAACCTGCTACATTCTAAAAAAATTAATTTGCTGATCTTCATAAAATCTATTTATAAAAAAATCTACAAAGGGGAAATTAGATAGAAAACTGACTCCAGACACCACTTAGTAAGAATTATTTCATGCCAGTATGTGTTAAATTCAATATCTATTCCATTCATGCAGTGTAGCTTATTAAAATGAACAGTATCTCAAATATGCATTTCTGCATTCAGTTACCTCAGCCTGTTCTTGATGGATCTATTACTGCTGAAGGATACAAATTTCTGCCGACTGCAGGAGAGTTCATGGCCATTTGATGGCGGAAAAAAAAAAAAAGAGAAAGGGGAAAGTTAAAGACTTAAAGTGCCTCAACCTAAAAATAGCAGTGAGAACTACCCAGCAGGAGAACCACATCAGAGCAATATATAGGCTGTCTGCGGCCTTTCTTGTGACAGAGCCTGACTGCCACATCACTGCTAACAGATGGTTTATTGTGAGCATTTTCCACGGATAGGGAGGCATTTTTCCAGAGCTGCCTTGAGGTGCTCTCACCGGCCTTCAAGACCATCCCAAATCATGAGGGTTTGGTTTTGCTTGAGCCAACAGATGAGGTTCCTCCCCAAACCTGACCACAGCTTTGTTGCCACCAGCCCAACTCTGCCCTTGGGACCCCACCATCAGTGGGTTCCTCTTTGCCCCCACCCCTGACTGCATCTCCGGCCAGGTCTGCTCCTTTCCCTCCCAAAATGAAGCTACCCCCACTTTGCACCCCTCCAGCCTGACCTCTGGGTGCCCGGAGAGCACTGGCCAGCTCTGCACCCAGCTTTTTGTCTTTCATACCATCTGGCCACTTCAAACGTCTCTGTCTCAGGGACTAAATCAGATGTGTAATGGACTCCCAAGGGGAAGCCGTCATAAAAATTGCGGCAGTAAACATAGTCCAAAGAGTCCAAGAAAGTGAACAAACAATAACTAGGTGTGTTGGCTGATTTAAATGGACCATCTTGGTTTCTCTGTCTGCACACATTTTCACTTTTCTAAATTTCTTACCTCCACCACCTCTGATGTTTTCCTATATTTAGTTTGATAACTAACTGTGTTTCCAGTAACCTTGCAATGCATTTTGAGCTAAATAAATATGGAAGATCCTACCAGAAATAGCATGACGTTATTTTGTGTTACATGTAAGCTAATTTTTCCACCATGTTCCCTATGGGGATGAAAAAGCTTAAGCCACATATGTCCTTGGTTGTTTTCCAGTGCCATCCAATTGCTAATTACTTGTGGAAGGTAAGTACTCCATTAGCTTTAAAAACAGGGCAAAGATGAGGCTGATGGAGGAGGAGACTTGCTAAAAAAGTCAGAAGAGAGTCCATGGCTGAGCTTGAAACCACAGATGCTGATGTGTGTTAAGTCTGGTAAATCAAAGTGCTCATTAGTACTGTATGCTGCACTGACTTACATGATAGGAGATTTTGCATCCCTCCCTTTCTGGTGCATGCTGAACCCCTGACTTTAGAAAATCAAGTGCATCTCCATGAGTAATACAAACAAATGTACTCCAAACCATTAGCCATCGTTGCAGAAGTAGGGCAGGGGCTGTGTGCAGTTTACAGCTGGGTTGCGACACGTGACATCTGTTACGCTGGACAGCAACAGCCAGAGATGTGCTATATGCTGGAGCACATCTTTGCAGAACCAACTCACTGAGACAGCTGAAGTATTAGCCTCGTAAATTAGGGCTTCCACAAAACGCTGGATAAGGATATAAATCAGTGGGTCAGTCCAGCACCAGAGATGTGTTTAAAAGGAATCCATTTTTGCCAGGGTTAAATCTTCTCAATCAGAGGCACCCGTTTGGAGCCTGGCTTTGTCATACAAGACTAATTGACAAACCTCTGTGATATAATATTATCCCTGTCACCCCACTGAAACGCAATAGTAATGCTGGCTTCTATAAATCAACCTGATCTCAAAAAGTAGAGTTAAATGAGCATCACATTATAAACCACAAAGCACATTCATCACTCTGCTACAAACCATAAATATGACAAGTACATCCATCAATTCAGCACCTTTCTTTCAGGTCTGCATACACGGATGTTACTAATGTCACTTAATGGCTCTAGAAAGCTCTCCCTTCCTAAATACACTGTAGAGTCTGGTATTTCATTTACTACAGTTACCAGAAGCGGAGCTCAGCCACCTATAGCCATGTTCCAGCACAGAGAGATCCTGCAAGGGAAAAATCTACATCTTTGGAGGGTGCACCTAGAGTAACCCCCTTGGAATGGGGCTCCATGCTGCTTATTAGTAGAGCTTCAACTGTACAAACTGTGGCAGCTGCAGGGTGTCTGTCTAGTATAGGCATTGAGCTACACAAACTAGAAAATAGTCTAGCTAAAAAGGGATAAACAGATTTAAAGATAAGTTTTCAATGATTTGCTGTCAGATGCTAAAGATTTATTGAGTGGCTAATCTGTGTCTTTTATAATACTATGTTTTCATTATGAGCCCTGTGGATGAGCTAGGGAACTATTAAATCTGCAGACGAGGGTCAGCTGGAATGGGCTGTACAGACCTCTGGAGGGCAGGATTTGAAATGGCTAATGGCAAAAGTGGCCTTGCAAAAGAGTATGTGATTCAAGAAGGACACCACTGGTGCGAAGATTGCTGGGTCCTTTTTTCGACATAGTATCACCACACTTCAAGAGAGGTCTGAGCCAACTGGTGACAGAGAGAGAGCAGAGAGGGTGGAAAACACGATGGGGTGAGGAAAGAGCAAAAGAACTGGGTTTAACCAAGAGAAGAGGAGACTGAAGGCAGACATGACAATGATCTCTAAACACAAAAAGCCACAGTAAGGAGAACAGGAAAACACTTTTTTTTTTTTTCTGCCTGCTGTGGTGACAGAAAAACAAAACGGCCATACACTGTAGAAAGAGATATTTAGGTTTGCCATTTTGATAAAACTTCCTGATAATAATGGCAGATAAATTAGTAGGTTGCCTGGGAAGCAGTGATGCCTCCATTGTGGGAGTCTTGGAAGAGCTGATTAGACAAACAGTAGATAGTGCCTTGAGGAAATAAGGTGGGCAAGATGTTAATTGAACCTTTCTTGCCCTGTTTTCTATAATTCTGCGTTTGGCTAACACCAGGGCTGTTAGTCCTGTTAGTCCTGCAGGACATAACAATCTATGCTATGCCCTTCCATTTTTCCATACACAGTTGGATTTTGGAGGAAGTTTCCCAACTTGCATCTTTCCTACATCAACAGCAACAAAACAGGTCAAGATGAGTCATTGCATCTTCCCTCATTTCTCTTGATCCTTTGGGGTGAACAACGGTGGAGCCCAGCCCAGCCCTGCTGCACTGAGGGGAGCAGATGGGCTTCAGAAGCAGTACATGTGCAACTCCTCTTGGAGGCAATGCCACCAGAGCACTGTGCGTGCCCAGAAACAGCTTTTGAAAGTCAATTCCAGGCACCACATTTAGATAGCACAGCTGACAACATATAGACTGGCTGTAAAATATCTCTCCTGAATTGCAGTAAAGCTAACAAATGCTATGCTAAGCCCAGTGGACAAGGATCCTGCCACAGCTAGCACTCTGTGGGTGGAAGGACCACTAGAAGAGGTTTAGGGGGAAAATTTCAGGATTGAATATCTCGCACTTGCTACCTGTGGTTGTGAGGTTCTGCGGCTGATGCTGTGGGGCTGATGATGTTCCTCCAGATCATCAGGGCTGAGACCCTATGATACTGGTGCTGACCCCCATCTCCCTGCAGCCAATGGAACATTTCAGTGGCTCTTTTTTCACCTCACCCATAAAATATACTTTATAGTCTCAGGATATGTGTCATCCTGGAAAAAAAAAAAAAGCAGCAGTTTTCCCTTGCCACCCCCAACAAACAGTGGCCATAAGTAGATACCTGGGGAAGAATAAGAATAGGGCAAGCATATGTTCTGCTTGTTCTAATAAACTTCCCCTGTTATTTATTCTGTTTTGTTCAGCAATGCATCTGAAGCCAGGTAAATTTGGTTGGGCAAATCACAGGCAGTGGTGCCTATCCAGGCAGTGTGGAATGCTGCAGAAAAGGAGCTGGTAGTCACCTGGGTTGGAGCTGATTCCAGGGACAGGCAGGACCTCACTGCTGACCTGTTAGGTCTTTTAGGTCACAGGGTGGATTTGGGTGGGTCTGGAGTCTGTGAAAAATGTGCTATTAGTATTTTTCTTGACCTGGTTACTTGCTCATATGTTGTCTCTTTAGCCTCACGTAAGACTACTAGCTATGAAAGTATTTCTGGTGCATGCGTTTCACTTCCCTGTGTGCAGCTTTAAAGCAGGTCACCTCATGTGTGGACTCTAGACTAGTAAGAGCTTCAAGGATAGTGGACTTGCCTAGTAAGAAAGATCTCTGTCCCTCTATAAACCAAAGCATGCCAAAGATACACTCAGCATGTTAAGCCAAACACCACGAACACTGAAAATACAAGAACTACAGATCTCACTCCAAGCTTAATCCTGACCCTTTGTGCCAGTTCATTACAGTCCATTCATTAATTACATGATCACATGCTATTTTTTCCAGATGCTCCCTTGCATCTTTTCTTAAGTCTAAGTTTAGTAACCAGCTGCTAGCAAGTTCTGCAGAGGAAAACACAGATGGGAAAGGTTCATATTCAACTGCTTTTAATAGGCCAAATCTGAACAGATGCAACTGAGCAAAGCAAGTGCTGCCACTTGGACTCCCCTCCTGCAACATTTCCAGTCTGTGATGTACAACACAGAGATGCAAAAGCTCCTACAAGCCCCACAGAGGCTTTTTAGCAATGGAAAGAGACGGGAAATTTAAATAAGGAGGCTGTGAAGAGACATAAATGAAATAGCTACATGGATTGGGGAATGAAAAAGGAGTGTCGTGCAGCTGCTGTTCTTTCCTATGACCAAGAGTAGCAGGTTGCATCAGACAGCACTTAAAGAAAAAGAAAGAGACTAGATCCTTCCCAGAGGTGTAACACTTTGTGTCAGGCTCAAACTGAAAACCTTGGCTCAAAACAAAGCTGAAAGTGAGTGCATTTAACCACTAGAGCCAAACTTTATGGCTAGCACACAGCTCTTGGGTAAATTATGATACCAAAGCATATTCTTTTCCTTTTAAATAAGGTCCAAATAATTACGGAGGTCTGTCTTTGAGAAAAATTGACCAGGCTTAGCATATCTTAATTAGCTTCCATCTTCCCAAAGGAAAAAACTGAATAAGGTGGTAAACTCCTTAATTCAACTTGCCAGAAAGGACCATCTTTGAATGCCTGACCTGTTACAGATATGTCACTTTTTAAGATAAATCAGCCTGGCTTAACACATCTTGACAGGATATAATAACCTGGTGCGGCATGTTAAGAAAAGAAATACTTCAATTTTTTGACTGGGCTTTAGATCAAATATTATCGTGAGAAATACTGGGATTAAAAAAGAAAGCTTTACAAGTGGATTGTAGGAATGAGATGTATTAGATTAGGTAATTGTCAGGTGGTGTTATCTAACGGTCCAAGTGGTCAATGACATTGTGTTTTTCAGTACTGATAAAACTCCTGTCAGTCTTCAGTCTTTGCTGTTCTTGAAGTGTGAGAGGTTAGGATGCATGAATAATCAACCTAGACAAAATCTAGCAGCTTTCAAAACTCCACACAGCTAATCCTTGTCTTTTGTTGGTGCAATAGGTATTTCATAGTGCTCATAAAACTATCAAGTTTTTGGGTGGCCACAAATGTGTGGAATTAACAGTCATGCCAGAGGCCTCACCTGGTTTCAGCCGTGTAAAGATTGTGCATGCGATGATGCGGTGGTTGATGTGGATCAGGTTGGCAGTCTCAGTTCAAGCCACAATACTGGTCATGTGTCCACAGCAGAGCAATGAAGGCTTGGAGGGGCACTGAATTTGGGATGTCCTGTATCAAGGTTTTTGTTGCAGATTTTCCTGAGCTGGCAGTGAGCATGCTTGGAAGCTACCTGTGCTGCTTTCACTGCCTGCAAACCCTGCATCGCTCCTGTACTTCTCATAGTGGACTGTGGCCAGATGGGGGCAAAAAGATCCAGTCTCACTGCTAGAAGCAGCCCTGAGGGGTGCTCGGGGGTCAGGGGCAGGCATGGTGGGAGGGTTCCCTCAGACACTGTTTCCATTTTGTCTCTTTTTAAGGACTCAGCAGAGGGATTGAGTTCTTGAAGTTATGTCTACTAGGCATAGTCCTGCAGCCTCAGTGTGCCTGGCCTGGGAATATTTTTAGTTGTATTGTACCCTGGAGTGTTTCATGAGGGAAATAACAACATGATTACTTTGGCCTTCCATGGCCCAAATCTGAGAGGCTCTTGGAGACATTCGCAATTTCACCTTCATCATGATGCCATGAAATCGGGGGCTGTTGCCATCCTCAGTTTATAACTGGGGGAACTCAGGCAGAAAGCAAGTCAGGTGGCATGGCCAAGAGCCCCTGGGAAGCCAGTAGTGGGATTTGGAGTTGAGGAGACCATCTTCACACCCCATGCAATACAGATAAAAGCCCGTTAGTCATTAACTGGAGCTTATCACAGCTGATGGCACCACTCCATCTTCTTCACCGGGAGCCTGCTGCAAAGCCTAGTGGTGCCGTTGGAAAGGCTTCTACTCACATGGTGGGCTTTTGGCCAGTTCTCTGTGCTCAGCCGCCAAACGTTAGTGTGCAAATGCAGTTTACAATTTTCTCTCTCTTCACTTACCCCCATCAAGGGCTCGGCTGAATACAGCAATAAGGAAGCAAGGAGGGTCAAGTTAATAAACGACTGTGGGAAGTTTGGTTTCCATGGCTGCCAGCAATTACTGTGCAGACTCAGAAGAGTGGAGATTACAGCCCAGGGCTGCTATTTTGTGCGCTGGCAAGACACAATAACAAATGACAAACTTAATTCACTGCTGCAGCAGGGAGGAGGCATCTCACTCTGTGAACCTGGGGCTTATCTTACAGGAGAAACAGCTCTAAGTGGATTTCTCCTTTTTCTGGCTGTGCTGATGCCAGCTAATGCATATTCTTCAGTCACTAGCATCATCTCACCTAGGAGATCTTAAGTCTATTAGTCACCTACCCTTTCTATTTCTGGACCTGAGAAATGTTAAGCAAATAAGAAATTCCAACCCCCAGAGTGGGCTTAGAGGTCATCCTTATTTTAAATTTTTTTTTCCCAAAAGGATCTGATAAGCTCTTTGCTAATTGAAATACCAAATAGATAGTTGCTCAGCTAAGATGCAGGGTGGCAGCTCACATTTCACAAGGGCTGGGACCTCACCTCTCTCCAGAATATTTCCACACACTGTCTCACATCAGTGCAGGTGCCAGGAACATTATTTATAAGACTACAAGTCCACACTATGGAGCCAGTTATTACCATTAGCAACCGATTAATAATGTACAGCCATCTGTACTAGCTCAGCTTGGTATCATGGCTTATACCACAGTAAAGGGTGTGTACCTAGGCAGTGCATGGTGCCTATTCCTGGCAAAAAGGTTTTGTGAGAGTGTCTCCAGCTATCCTGAGCCCTTTCTGATGCCTCCGAGGCAAAAGAAGCTATGTGGGGCAAAAGGGAGATTTTGCAGTCTGCTCAGTGCTGAACGGACACACTAATAATATATATAACTATATAGTGAGTTGGCACCGATACAGTAATTTCCAACTGTTATCTTAGTTGTTGTTACAATGTCGTGATGCAGTGAACAAGTAAATGTTCCTTCCCAACAGACATGGGAGACAAATAGTGGGAGCAGAGTCATGTACCAAGGTCTAGCTTCAGAGACAGGTATCACCCAGCAAGTAGCTGCTCCACTGAAATCAATTGAACTTTTGTTACTGATGTCTGTTGAATGCCAAAAGACGGTGGTTAGATCACCCACACAGTAAACTGAGAAGTTTGGCTCTTGGAGTTGTGCCTTCCAAGGTACATTTGCAAAATTCAGAACTGTTCTCCCAGATCTTTTGTGGAGCATCTCCAACTCATCAAACTGTTTCTTGAGCTGAGTAGCCTGAGTTCCTGGTGTGGTTACATCAGTTTCAAAGAAAAAGTAGAATTATCACCTTACTGCCCTCAGAGGTGGTCCTGATCAGGTGTTTTATCAGATGTTTTGGTGACTGTATCGCACTGGATATTTGTGCTTGACAAATTTGGGTCCATAACTCATTTTTGAAGGTATTTCTGCCTGTTCCCCATTCTGTAGGTACCACCTATATTTTCTTTTCCTGAATATGTTTACTTCACATATGACTGAACTGGAATACATATTGTTCTGCCATACTTGTTTCTGCCAGGTTCACCAAGAAGTTACGAAGTTGTCAATTTCAGTGGCCTTTACTTGTAGCTTTTCCTTCCAAATTTAGTGTTACAGATTTTAGTAACAAATTTTAGTAGATCGCATGTATGAATGTAAAATACCATCACCAAACCTTGTGGCACTCAGCCCATAAAAAACCTGCAGGATGACAGTTGTGTTCAGTCATGTTTTCAGCGTCATCAGTGACTTTAATCTATTTACTATGTACTCTTTGGCTTTGTATTGTTCTAGGATTTAAATCCAACTGGTGTGTGGTACCAAGCTGAATGCTTTGGAAAACCGCAGTGTTTTTTTTCATTGGCACCATTGACTTCATCAACTAAACTTGTAATCAAGGAAAAGAAAGATATTAAGTTCATTTGACAGGCTCTGTTTTCCATAAACCCCTGCTGATGGGCATGAGTTATATTCCCCCTATTAGGTGCTCCATTATTTCACCTGGGATCGATGTCAGCCTGACAGGCCTATAATTACCCGGGTCCTCTCCTTTACCCTTTTAAAATATTAGCTCAACACAAGTTTTCTGTCAGTCCTGTGGAAGTTCCCTGCTGCTCCATGAGTTATGGAAAATTAACCTTCGTAGTACAGAGAGCTGTAGCCAAAGCAGCACAGGGAAGGACAAGGCTGTCTTCTTTCACTCCCTGTCACCTGCCATGCTCAAAGTGTCCCTCAGCCTCCCTGTATCATTACACATAGTCAGAAAAGCTGGACTTTAGCCACTTACCTTGTTTCCATGAGAACAGGTCTCCCTTTCCTCCCAGCATGATTGCATGTTGTCTTTCTGCTCTATACTGTAGTCCTGGCTTCCAGAGCGTGGGCTTTGGAGACCAGAGCTGGGGTCTCTGGCAGAGCCATGTTCCCTGGGGAGTACATCCCATCTGGGGGTGGCAGAAGCTAAGGGCTTTCCCATTGCAGTGGCTGGGCTGCTGGAGCACAGGGCTGCTGGGACCCAAGGGGTGAAGGTATGGCTGGCAGCTCTGTGTCCTGCCTAGAGACTGACCCTGAACAAGGGGTTCCCCTTTTGCTGCTGAGTCTCCCTGTGGGCAAAATGGGGATGATCATTTCTTGGCAGGGAGATTTGTGAACTCTAAATGAGAGAAGGTAAATGTTTATTAATATGTTCTTTGTCTTATTTTTAATTTCCTGGCTCCTCCTGCTTCTTTTCCTCTACCATCTTTCCAATCTTTTCTCTGCTTTTACCTGCTTCTTAACCCTTGTCTTTGTCTAGGATTCTGCTGCTGTAATCATACCCAGACAGGGTCTGGCTGAAACAAATGAATATGTATGTAGGCACAAGAATCCATAGCATATTGGACCACAAGATGAGTGTTGTGGCTTTCATGCTCTGGAGCTGAGTAGGCTGCGATTTTAATCGATGTCAATGTCCCCTTGGTGAGAACAGACATCCTTTAATATATAACTAAAAATTGGCATGAATAGCTATAACTTCTGTAAGGAGGCAAGCAGACTTATGTACAGGAAAGAGTTCATAATCAATAATATCAATAACAACACAGAGCAAATACGCAAGCTCCTGCTCTCCCCATTCCTGTAAGCATAAATAAAAGTCAGCACATACACACAGAGCATGAAGGTAGCGAAAAGGACTGCCTGTGTTAAGCCAAGTTAGAAGTAACCCGTACTTTAATTGCTGATTCTTTTTTAGGTATGTATTTCAGCATCTTTTTATCTATGCTTTTGAGTGCATTGCACCATCTCAGCCCAAAGCCAAGAAAGTTTTATCACAAGGTTCTCCATGGATCTCTTGTGCTAAGCTCCTTCGACTTTTTCTTTGGCCTTCTGAGAAATAAGGGACCTGGTCTTTGGAGAAAAAACCTTGAGGGTTACTGATCTTTGCTTCCAAAAGTGGTCTGAGTTAGGCAGTGAGAAAGGATAAAAAAAAGTTATAGACCAAGAAATTAGGAAGGAAATATGTCAATGTAGAATTTTCCCTCATGGGCTATTGACAAGGGACACAGCCAGTGCAGCAGCAGGGAATGATCATCCTGTCAGATCAATGAGATGGAAGAGACACAGAGAACTCGCTCGAATTTATGAGGGTCCATGCAAGATGCTAAGCATGGCTTACATTTGGATATTAATTTGCAGGCAAGTGGCCTTTCCCTTACCAATGCAGGGCCCATAGAATAGTAATAAGGGAATGTTAAGGACTGGAACCAACTCAGGGTTATTTTATTAGTGTATGTGGTTATCATGCAAAGCCTAGCATCGGGGATCCTGTTACACACCACTGCTTCCGAGTCATTACTCCAAGCTTATGAGAGGAGCACATTTCCCTCCTGGGGGACTCCAGATAATTGTTGATTTGGAGAGTGGAGATGAATGGCAATGCTGAACCACACACACACACTCTCACAAAATGTCAGACTTCACTCCCTGTGTTTTAGTGTAGGTGTTTCAAGAAGAGGCTGAGTCATTGATTTCCCTCTCTGGGATGAACCCTAAAGAATAGGTAGGCACTGACACACAATTTGTTTCTCTGTCTTTCTGATAGCAAATAAGTGAAGCGGCACTGAGAGTAGCACTGAAGCCGCTCATCGACCATAAAGCACCCACCCTAGCATACAGCACAGAGCGTTGGGATAATGACAAAGTGCACCCCGGGGAAGATGGTATTGTAGCATTAACGCTTGCTTGCCTGCAAGAAAACAAGCCTGATCCGAAACTGGAGTTGTTTGGTAACTTAACTCCCAGCCTGAGCTGAGGGCTCTGGTATCTGCTTGGAGTTACTGGAAGGCAGCAAAGTCCTAAGACCTGACAGAGCTGTCCTGACTAGCAACACTTAGAAAGAAGCCACATTTAAAGCTCAAGCAGAAAAATCACCAAGCTTGTTTGTAGTGTAGAGCAGACTCCAGGAAAAGTTCCCATAGGTGCAGAGCTGGAATGAAAAGGCTAAAGTCCTTCATCCATGCAGACTCCAGGGGCACAGACACGTGAGTTCATGTAGCTCAGTGGCTTTATGGAGGTCATCTATGACAAGAAGTTTTATTTCCCTTCTGGATTGATCCAGGAACACTTGAGCTCAGTCAATTATACCAGCTCAGCCGATGAGTGGTAATTCCATTTCTGGTGGCCACTCTGCCACAGACGTACTGCAGATACACTGCTCATCCCAGCACTGCTTTGTTTGTGTTTGTTGGCATCCACGATCCCTGTGCTTGCCTTTTCAGATTAGCTGAGTACTACCAGAGCTATCTCAGTCCAAAGAAAATTATCTGATTATAAGAAATTTGGAGAAGTAAGCTATTTTCTCCAATAGCATTGCTCCATTTGCCATATTTAGCACCCACTTATGAGCATCAAAGCAGCAATGGTCTTTTTCTGTCACTAGCACATCCCAGCTTGTCCAGGGACTACTCTGTCCCTCAATGAAAGTGAAGTCAGCTCTAAGTACACCCCAGGCAGGCCCCAGGAAACTCACATGTTGCCAAGGTCACGCAGCTACTGGTGTCCAAAATAGCTTAAGTCTGTCTGCCAGGCAGTGGTGCCTGCAGCACAAGCATCTCCAGAATGGGCTCATATTGCCCTCAGGAATTTTGTGACAGGGACTCCTTTAGGTCAGGGTTAACACCTGTTGGAGCAATATTGAATATAGGTTGCAGTATCTGCTGGCATGACTGTGCGTGACCCTAATTGTATGAGTGGTTCTCGTAAAACGCACAGACAAGGGCCAGTTCTCCCTTTGTTAGGTCCAGCACAGGACATTTAACATCTGCAGAGTGTATTGAAAACATGAAGTCCAGCAGGATACTCACTTCTACCACCATGTCTGGCAATGTTGCCCCGTGTGCTGAGGTGTGCAGATCCCTGGCAGAGTTTGCTGCCCCACCATGGGAGAGCAGGATTCCTGCTGGTCCACCACAGCTGCTGCTTCTTTAGTGGCCTGGTGATGACGGAGCAAGGAGAGAGGAAGAATTTCTTACTGACCTAGTGTAAACAGCAAAGAAAAAATGAAAAACTGTGAAAAAATTCCTTTGACAGCTTGTCTTTAATTACAGAGAATCAACCCTGTGTATTGACCCGAGCAGAGCAGCCGCTCCAGGGTACAAATGTCTCTTGCTCTCTCTGCTGTTTGTCTGGGGGCTGGACAGGATGCCAGTAAGTCACCAGGAAATATCATGTTCTTACAGACCCAGAGGTGCCTCAATTTCCATAATAATATTGTTTTCTTCTCTTAATTATTGATAGTCTTCCTAGATGAATATAATCTTTAAAAATGTATTAAGCAGAACTGTTCTGCCCTGAAAGAAAGAATAATAGTAAAGCTTTGTCTTATAACTGCCTGGAGGCTTTGCCCCACAGCAAGATATTTGAAGGAGAAAGACTAACTCAACAAATAAGGTATTGGATAGAGATTTCAGGAGCCTTGCTTCTGTTCTTGATTGTGCCATGGGTGTCCACTGTCACCTCTACTCCTTTGCTGCCTAACTGCGGTGCAGAACGAGATATGCTTTCTTTCGAGACTTTAATTTTCTTGCTTCTTACTCTGTAGAAATGACAGTAGTCCAGGGGCTTGGTGACACATGGGGGAAGGTAACTGCTGTTGAAATACATATAGTGATGTAGGGAGCACTGATGCTGATTAGGAGAGGGTCTGGGAAACCGGTGTAACTGCACTGATGGGGGAGTCTGGCCATTTTTCAGTTGATGCTGTCTGTCACCATGCTGTAAGGCAGTATCCCAATGCTGTCATAAAAAACAAACCCTAGCTCTAAAAGTAAAAATCGATGTCTCCCAGGCCAGCTCTGGTCTCAGGCCTACACAGATATGCCCCTAGAGGGAACAACAACCTTCTCCCTCACTGTCCCTGACAGGGCTTGTAATGCTAAGATCCAGGTGAGGTGTCAGAGAGCAAGCACAGTGATTATCCTTAAGGGAATTCTCTGCTGGTATAAATAATAATCCAAACCAATAACATGGTAGTTAGCTCACAGACTCCCCCCAGAACATTATCTGTGTGGTTCAGGTAGGGAAAGGGAGGCAAAGAGCAATCTATCCCCGCAGTCCCGCGGGCCAGGATCACAGCAGGAGCACAGCAGGAGCACATCAGGAGCAGTGCTCAGGCAGACCCGCCTGTGTGTGCTCCTCTGTGCTGGCTGCTCGGCAGCACAGCCTGTTCCCTTAAGGAAAACAAAATCCCCCTCCAGGATTGTTGAAACTTACTTTGCAAAACTCATCTATTCCAAGTGACTACCCAAAGTAATCATTTACATGCAACCAAGTATGGTCTCAGAAGTAATTTACTACTGATTACTTTTATAATGTGCATGCTAGTCGTATGCAGCTGCACAGCATTACATGATAATCAGCCCTAGACTTTGGAGGGGAGCACTAACTGGCCCGGCACGATCCAGATCCCCCTCAGCAAGTGAGAAATAATCTGCTTATTCCCTAAGATTATTGTTTTTTCTCTGCAGAAAGTTATGATCTGTTACACGCAAGAACATCCATCATCCCAGCCTGCGTGGAGCAGGCCACTAGGTGGAAGTGTTGGCTGAGCAAGCCCAGCAGATGACAAGCTAAGTAAGGGAGGTGAAAGTCCTGGGTTCCTGGCTTGCTCTTGCTTTAGGAACATCTGCGCTAGCAGTCTGGGCTCACACTCGGTCTGCTCGTGGAAGGCACCATTGGTGAAGGTGCTCTGTCATTTTGCTGGTGCATTGCTTTACGGCTTGCTGTTGATTAAATAAACAGAGAAATTGTAACTTAAACTGAGGTGAGTAAACAACTCATTGAGGCAGCCCCATAATAAGGAAGCCGATTCCAAGAAATGCTGGCAACCGCAGAGTTTCTGCTGAGCTCAGCAGTTCTGAAAAATACGGCTGTTCATTCAAGTGCCTTAAAAAATATAAAAACCAACCCAATCCCTTTGACTTTAAGGATCAGTCTGTGACAATCCTGGCCTGCCATGTTGTCCTGGTACCTCCTTTATGCCTTGTTTTGCTGCGAGTCAAAAATTCTGGGGAAAATGAGCTTTTCTCTGATGATCAGGCAGTTTTGGCTGGAGAAGAGCTGGCGTAGTGACTGGAAGAGCTTCAGAGGTGTGGTGGCTCCCTAACTCCCCAGCCTTGCGGAGATGAAGGAGGTGACCTGGGGGGGATACACTGCCTTCAGTGTGGGGGGAAGATTGATCACAACATGGAGCTGTAGCACCAGAACTGCAGCCTGCCCATCCCCTGGAGTGATGGGGGCTTGTCACAAGCACAGACAATGTCACAAGCAGAGGCAATGGGGCGGCTTGGCTGCTCCCCCCCCTCAGAGACTGGTAAGTCTGCATCCTGTGAAGATTTCTTCCTCCAGGATGACTCTGGGGATGATTGAGGCTTCTCGCTTCTCTTTAAGTGTAAAGGAGGGGGGCAGCAGGAGTTTCTTCGCTGCCAGAGAGGGCAGGTTTACCAGTGGAGGGAGGTGTTCCTGCGTGGGAAGATGCTGCTTTACTTCTGTATTTACTCTCCCAACCGTTCCCACTTAATTATAAGCGCTTCAGCAACAAGAAATACTTCAGTGCGCAGGTTTGCTCATTAGCTGCCTCACATAGCGGGGTTGGCTGGGCTGCTGCGGTGGCTGCGTGGCACTCGCCATACCCACTGCTTCTCTTTACTGCCTTTTTAGTCCACCTGAGCATGATGAGCTTGTACCTAAAGGGGGCATAAGTGAGTCTCAAAAGGAAAGGGGATTAATTTGGAGGACGCGGCGCACCTCAGTGTACACAGGTATGGGTATTGCAGTGTGATAGCTCTGTAAATCCCCCCGTCCAACCCAGCTAAGGTGGAGGACGGGACCCTGAGGGTTAAACAACTTCTTTCTGGCAAGAGCACCTTATTGCACGCTTGAGAGAAGATGGGGAAGATGAAAATAAGTGAATGCCTTTTAATAGCACTCTTCTTGGAGCTGTAAGGAAAAACTGTGAGTTAAGGGGACAAACTATGCAGATTCAATCATAAACCTTAGAAGTACTCACACAAGTAGGAACTTATCAGGATCTCCTGTGGCAGACTGGGACAACCCCACTGCTTTTATTTCTTTAAGGGTAGTTGTCTTTTGTTCTCTTTTTCAAGAGAGCCTTTCAGGGGTCTGGCTGGCGCTGTCACTGCAATGTCGCAGCCTCCCAGGCACTGAAGCTAAGCCAGGAGGTCAGGGCAGCCAGATTTAGGAGACAGCAGCCTCCAGGCTTCTTAGAGAAGATGGGCTGTGTACATACAACAGAGAGGTGATGGTTTGGGATGCAGTTA
The DNA here is from genome assembly GCA_026546715.1 of Gallinago undulata. Classification (NCBI taxonomy): domain Eukaryota; kingdom Metazoa; phylum Chordata; class Aves; order Charadriiformes; family Scolopacidae; genus Gallinago; species Gallinago undulata. The sequence continues at coordinate 55,963,475 of JAOTQQ010000001.1, forward strand.
GCCAGCTAATAGTGACATAGCCATGTAGCATTTTGGATTAATGTGTTTTTTTTCTACATGCTCCTGTAAGTCAAAGCTGTGCAACCTTAGGTTAGTCTCATCATACACATTAGGAGACACTCATTGTTACATATTCATATACCTTTTACTAAAAATTTATTTTCCCCATGCCCTTTACATTTTCATAGCATGGTCCTTGGTGGATCTTATAACACACTCATTACTTCTTATGGGCCACACAGCCAAAGGGAAATTGCTGGAGGGAATGCTAAATAAATGCCTCTCTCTCCACACTTCTGTGCTTATCCATAGACCATCTGTTGAAACAGACATGACAGGTACCAGACCTCGCATGCTTCAAGATGTTGCTCCTGGGGCCGTGACAATGTGTTCATAATGGCAGACGAAAGTACCTTTTGTTTTTCCCACTCTGTATGTCTCAGAGTATGTAGAAAGAAGGTTGCTGGTGGCCTGCAGTACAACCTTAATGTTTGGTTTATTTTACATGGTGGTGTAGTTGCTGAAAAAGTGATAGCTGCTACCAGCAGAGCAGCAACTCCCATAAGAGGGGAACAGCTTCAGAGCATAACAAAAGACCATCAGGTATCAGACCTCCCGTCTTTCCTTTAGTCTATTGAGAAGTGCTCTTTCTTACAAATATGCCCCAGTGCGAGCAGAGCTAGTGAAACTTTTGCAGAGCTGAGAGCATGTATCTCCGAGTCTGGCCACCCAAACTAGGTTTGTGATACCCCAGACCTCTGCAGAGAAAATTAAATCCCATCTACTGCAAACATCAAGTTAGGTAATGAGATGATATATTCACATGATATCTTTGGAGCTGTGGAAATCTTGAAAGGTGGAAAGTACAGAGGCTAAGGCATCCCAACGCTGGACATACTAAATAATAAAACAGACCATTATGGTAGGAAACAGGTCCTGCTCCTGTAGTGGCTTCACCAGAGCGAGGGCTTTAGGAGTATATGTATGGTCCAAGAGGAGGTCAAGGATCCTTCCAAAGGTGCAAAGGTAGCACAGCCAAAGAGCTAGCACTGATTTATGCCAGCTGAAGATCCACTCCAAATACATGTGTTTAGTGTGCTTTTTCTGCTCCCCAAAAGTGAACTCCCTTGTTTTCTGAAACAGCAAGATTAATACTTAGCACTTGCTAACCACTTTACATGTTCAGTGTGCTATACAAATATTAACTAATGAATCTCATCATGACATAATTAAATCTTATTTTACAGTGATTGAATGTTATCTTCACTTTGTACAATATTGTAATTACAAAGATAGGGGAAAAAAGCCAAATAAATTAAATGATAGATCTAAGAATGAAAACGATTGACAGTTTTATGGTTTCTTTTTTTCCCCTTCCTTATATCCAAGATGACTGGAGAATCCAGTACAGTTTTCTGAATGCCAGGACTTGTGAACAAATTAGTCCAGAAGATGAGCAGATTCAAAACCTTGCAATGGTTTATTTTTTTTGTGAGGGTCTTTTCAACGGTGGCCATTTTCCATGTGTGTGAGACATAAACACCAGTCTGAGCAGTCCAGCCTGGATCTCCCACTTATGTCTGAGGAAGCCAAAGCTAAATGCAGACAGCAAAGGGTACTTCTTCCCCTGATTCTGTCCCCTGGGGATAAGGTTTTGCTGAGTAACACCAAGGAGAGCACAGATCCATCCCACCATCTCTTTGGCTCCCTCTTCCTGTTTCTATGTGTCGGAGACCACTGCCCTCCCTTCAGGACCTACCACGGGTTATGTGCCTCCTCAAGACCTGGCCCTGTGGCTACCACACTCCTTAGCCTGACAGCACCCCTGGAAAGCTGAGTGCTTGAGGTTTGATTCAGGGAAGCATGGATCAGAGCACCCAGCTACCCGAGGTGCTGTGTGTGGGGTTGCCTGGTGGCAACCCTTTGCAGCACCCGCCCATGCGAGGTGGCTGAAGCAGTGAGTGTTTGCAGACACCCTGCAGTCTGCTGCTCCCCAGTCTGGGGTGATGAGCAAGCTGTGAGAGAGAGAGCGAAGGCGATGCCTGAAAGGGAAGGAAGAAGGTCTGTTACTGTAGCACAGGATCACCCTGCTCCAGCCTCCTCCTTGTGTCATGCTGTCGTAAAGAGAACAACATTTGACTCAGAGGTTATTTGTACGAAGCTGCTTTCCAAAGGGAATGACTTCCTCCCTTATCTCTCCTCCCTTGTTTGCCAGGGATAAAGCTCTTCTGAAGCTCCCCTTAGGACACAAGGATTGCTCTGTTGCACAGAGCAGGTGGGGCCAAATTGCTCTTGCCTGGGCAGGATATTTGCTCTGAGGTGCCCTGCTTTTGAAATATGGGGATGGGCTGCAAGCTTATTTCACCAGGGCAGCAAAACTGGGGAGTCCTCACAAATAAAGCAGTCTCACAAGGCCAGTGGGGCCAGGCTCTGTGCAAGACATTAGGAAGGGAGTATCTGGCTCCAGACCACCATTTGGATAGCTAGAAAGCTGGTCTGCTGTGCTCCAAATATCCAGCGCTCCGAGGAGAGCCAAGGGTTTCTGGAATGCTGATTGGTGGTGTGACTTCCACTTGGCAGAGCCTTTAGTGACCCGTGACTCTGTGTTGGCAGCTATTTTGTGGTGGTCAAAAAGGTACAGCAGCAAATCAGATACAGGTTAGGCAACGTGAGCCACAAAGGTGAAAGAAGGACCCAGGTGCTTGTAGAAGGGCAACAAGACTAATTTGGTCTGTCAGGAATGTTGTTTGAGGAAAAGTTCCAGGACAGAAAATAAAGAGGATGCTAAGGGTGATTAAACAGGAACAGAAGCAACAAAGTGGTGAGAAACTGACCCAAAAATTTGCTCATACAAAACCCAGTCTAAGATTTTACTGAGAAACAGGTGACAAGTAGCAAGCAGGGGAAGGAGGCAGACAAGCCCTGGATGGCTTTCTGCTGCATGCATGCAGCTCTCTTCTGCAGGGTGTGCAGGTGGCTCTGTGGTGAGTATAATCAGCCTTGGTCCCTGGGGTGCCCCAGGCATGGCCAGGGCAGGCAGCAGGAGACAGTGTCTGGTGGATCTGGTCCAAAAAGGGAAGAGGTCCAGCTGTATCCCAGAGTCACCTCTGGAGAAAGAGAGTCTAAATTGCTCAGTAATGAGCTTATGGTAGTGCAGCTACCCTGCTACTAGAAGCACACCAAGCCCCATTCAGGGCTTGGGTATCCCCATGTGCCTTAGTTTTGGTCAGGTTTCCTGCTGTGCTAATGAAGACACAGTGGCAACGCTCCTGGGAGGTGTAGACAGCTGTGACAGGTGTGTCCAAGATGCTGAATCAAAATTTCTCTCCCTCTATCTAGGAATGAAGTCCACAAAACATTCATCATTATAGTAGCATGCCTCCTCTGCAGTGGATTAGCTCTGGCACAGCTTTTGTTATCCCTGGTAGTTGGTGTGGGTTTTTTTCTATGTGGGGTTTTTTGTTTTGCTTTGTTTTGTTTTATGTTGTTGGGTTTTTTAAATTTTCATGTAACCATTAATATCTGAGTTTTATCTGAGTTGGCTTTTGTGTGACTGGCTAGCCAAATGCAAACCTCTCACACCTCCTGGAGCCCTGGAGTTGCTCCGATTGGTTGCTTTGTAGGAAGTGATGTGGTCACCAAAGACAGTGGGTGCTTCTCACCAAATGAATGCTCTGTAGCAAAGGTGACAGCAGAGAGGAAACTGGTTGTGGCTGCTAGGGAGAGCAGCTGCAGTCTATGCCCTGTGAGTTCAAGTGGATTCTTACCCTGTTTTTTTGAAACAGATTATGTGCATAAATAATCAAATATCTTGTTCTGGGTAAGTGACTACTGAGCTGTTCCATCAAGCAAAGTGTGGGCACTCCCGGGAATACAGCAATCCTGAACAAATCTGGCTGGTTACATAGGAGAGGTTAAAAGCCTGGGTCACACTCAGATTCACCCAGACCTCTCCTGAAAGGATGACAGCGGGAGAATTGGATGAAGAGCAAAGTGCTGCTCTTCTGCAGAGAGCTGGTGCTGTCTGGCAATCTGCTAGACCAGCTTCTGTGGGTCTCTCCTCTCATTTCTCAGGTTTCAGTTTCTAAAGGGCTGGCTTCCAGTTGGCAAAGGCAGCTTTCAGCAACTTTGGTTTCATTCTTGGTTTCCCAGGAGGGCTACATGGATTGTATGATGCCACAGTTGCCAACTATATGGTTGCCCTCTCTCCTTTCTGCAGGGGTTGCCTTTGCCCCCTGACTTTTCTTCTTTTAGTCTGGGTCTACGATGAGAGTGTGCTACTGGTGTAAGAGGACTTTCCGGTGGGACTGTCACCATGACCCATGGTGGTATTGCTCCACATGCTTCTCTGGTGGAGGCCAGCAGGCAGCTTTTAGACAAGGTCCAGCAGGCCAGGAGGCAACTAAAACTGTGAGGTCTCTTTCTGCCAGTTTTTAGGCCCCACTGGACCACAGTGCTCTAACTGGGAAAGCTTCCTGCTCTTCTGGGGCAGGCTGCCAGTACTGCTCTGAGGGTTGTCCTTGCAGCATGCAGGCCTGGCTGGGGTTGCCATATTATTGCTGGGATGTGCTTCTGCCCCTGCCACTGCCCTCTCAGGCACATCAGACATTGTCCTTGGTAGGCAGTGAGCTTCCCATGGGCTGGTGAACAGCCCAGACACCATTGCAAACTCCGTGGCAGAGAATTTTCCATAGGAGGGATGCATTTGGCATGTTTAGTGCCACTTCAAGCACCTTTTTCATAGCCTGTAAGCCCAGCTATGAAAGCTACTGGCCACATTGTTCACTTGAATGGTTCAACTGAGACCCAGCTGAGAGCCACTGAAAAGGAGAGCTGAGGGCACTTGGCCCCATAGCAGACCCTGACCTCACACCACTGCCTCAACAAGCCAGACAAGGGTAGGTCTGTGCTTGCTGCCATCCACCCCAGGAGCAGAGATCTCTTCTGAGCCCTTCGTATGGACAGCCTGGGTGCTACGCTGCTCTGCTAGTTAGCTCTGGTCTCCTCCCCACCCAGCCACTTCACATGTGCCTCCAGGCACCCTGCTAACATCTTTGTGTGGCTTCCTATCAACCCACACTGTTGCAAAGTGTGTCAGGGAGGGTGTCTGAGCTCAGGCACCCTTCAGTTACGCGTGGCTTTGCGCTTGCAGGATGTCAGCAGTTAATCTACATGCAGTGGTGACCTGGAGGAAGGTCCTCCAGATGAGCTGTAGACACAGCTGGAGCACCAGATGAGTAGTCTGTGGTGCAGGCAGAATGCATGCAAGTCATGAACTTGCTGCATTTAAGACAATTTAAGTCCCTTCCTAATGCTGTGCAGAAGCACAACTGTTTATGCTAGTGTCCTGTCAGGAAGTGGGTTTCTGCTGTTACCCTGAGATAATGGGGAAATAATATCTGTATGGGGAAGAGATGCCACTCAAGCCTGCAGGCACAGGGACACAAAGACACACACTCTCTTTCACCTGGGATGTGGGCTTTCTCCCCAGGTTCCCCTTCCCAATGAAAGCTCTGTGTGATTATGAAACTGTGTCAGCAGACAAAAAGCCCTGACTGAGGAAGAGAAGCATAGTGGGCAGCCACGTATTGTCACAGCTAACGCGTGGTAGTTTTTCTCTGGTGAGCATTTGTGGTTATCAAATAGGGTTAATAATTGTCACAGGCCGTTTGTGGGGTGCAGAGGGGTGATCAGCTGATTTAAGGCCAGGATTGTTTCCCCACTCAGGATCATCCTGTAATGCCTAATGAAAGACACAATAGTAGCTCCAGTGTCGATTATCTGCAACCCCTCTGTTAACCTGTGCTTTACCACTGAGATGATACTGCAATAAATAATCAAGCACATCAGTGCATAAACATGCTGCCTGCGTTCTCCCCAGGTCTTATTCCGGCGGAGCGAGCATTGTGTATTCCACACCAGGCTAATCATGGGGAGGAAATTTGCTGCGGACTGGAATCTCATCAAAGCAAACAACAGCAATCTCAATGAATTGCTCCGACCCAAGTGTCTGCTTTAATCACTCACTCATGTGTTTCCTTTAGTAAAATAAAAGAAAACACAACACATGTAAACTTGATCGCTCTTAAATGAACAGTTTAATCCTGGCACGGCTGTTGCTTGTCTACAGAAGGACGGGGATTGTCTTTACAGACAGCCTTCCAGATGCTGTGGCACTGAAGCGCGTGTTGCATGGTAGAGGGTAAAAAGATAATAAGCAAGGGAGGGCAGTGATGCTAGGTAAAAATCTGCTGCAGGGAAGGTAAAGAGAAGCTGTATTGTAAGTGGGATGGATGCTTTGGAAATCTGGAAGTGCCTTGCCACAGTGGACAAGCTCAATGGCTGGTAGCAATTGCAGGCCTGGATAACGTTAAGGGGTCACCAACTCTTTCCTTCTGGAAGGAACAATTAAGGCTGTTATGGGGAGAGATATTTAAAGTCAAGAGAAGCTGCTGCCCAAGGCAATCTGCCAGATACGAGTTAGTTCCTCAGGCCAAAAATAGACTGCCTCAAAAGTACTGCTTTAGGATAGCTAGACTTTTAAACCTGCTCCTTCTACCACTGGGGTGAGTTGGGGGGGTTTATACTGAAAGAGAACTTATATTTTTTTTTGCCCCATGGAGCTTTGGTTGTATTACATGCACTTATGATGGTGTTGCACTTCAGCTCATTTCAGGAATAAATGCACAAATTAGTTCCTTCACCCTCTCGCCTCTCCCCTGGAAGAAACCCAGAGCATCTTCATTTTAAGCAAATAGAAACTGGACTTCTTCTTTCAACAGTCCGTAATAACCCTATACATTATTTCATTTGCTATTTTGTCCCACTTAACTGTCTTTCCTCACTTTCCACAACCCTGAAAATTATTTGGTTTGATTCAGGATGGTGTTAATATATTTACCTCAGGGCACTGGCATTGACTCCAGTGGTATAATACTTGATTTATGTCCTGTGTGAGATCAGAACCAAGCATGCCACCTCTAACCCTAAATAATTTTCTCACTTTCATATTGTAATACTGATCTGTCCATTTCAAAGCAGTCCAGGCATTCATCTTGTTATCAGATTCTCACAGGGAGCACAAGGCTATGTTCAGTCAATGATTTCTCAATAAATGCTCTATTTTTAAACAACAAAAATTAACCCCAAACCCAAAGCAGACAAACAAAAAGAGTTAATCCTTAGATTTGACTGCAAAACAAAGCAAAGTTAATAAACTGTAAAATGGAGTGGAGCAACGGGGCTAGATTTCCCTATATTCATGTTGTTTTTAATTAGTGATTTACCCTGGGGTAAAGCCCCTGAACTCAGCAGAGCTTGCTGCTAAATAAGATGCTATTGAGCAATAAAGAGGCCTGACTTCCCACTGTGAACCTCTGAGTGAAGATGAGCATATGTGTCCCTTGGTCGCTTTTATTAAGGAATGAGGAATGTGGATTTAGGGAGAGTGAGTGCACTGTTGGCCCATCCAAAGGAATACTCTCCCCTTAAAACCTGGAGCCCTCAGGATCCTACTAGCTTAAAAGATCCTTAGTCCAGGGATAAGCTATTCAAGCATCCTTGAAACAATCTCCAAGCATCTGAAGCAGCCTGGTGCAGATTCTGAGAGTTGTGTTATACGCAGCTGGCTGGAAGGAAGGAGCTGAACGTGACATGCAGAGATACCTGACACAATGCTCCAGGAGAGGATTGCTTCTGACTTCAAGGGGACAGAGATTTTCTCCCCTGGTGCTCACTATCACTTGTACTACTCGACAATCTGCACTGAACCATGGGAATGCAGCACCTCCCACCCAACTGTATTATGATTGATGCAGCAATCATGATACACGGGTTTAAAGTGCTGACAGAGCACTTTGATCATGACATGGTGTGTTTAAATTGCTGGTAGCTTCTCTCTCCTCCTCACTTCTGGATTTTCTTGTGTATTTGATCATGCATTATTTCATCTCAGCCACATGCTATTGATTTTTTTAAAATGTTAATCCTTGCAGGTCTAGCAGTCTTTGTAACAGGTGAATTGGCTTGTTTATAGCCAAAGATTTGGGAGAAGGTGGAAGTATTGGTAAAGATAATTGAGAGGAATTATGGTTCTAGCAGCGTGAGACAGAGTGGCTACATTTACAGTAGTAAACCAAACAGTGCCCAGGAACACTCTGGTTATGAAAATATTATTTACTGTCCTGTTAGAGACTTCCAAGGCACACTGCTGGCCTGCATCAGCTCGTGTTTGCCTATGAGATTGCTGGGCATGGTTTGGGGACTGAATTGTTTCATGAACCATTCTCCAGAGGCAGTCTGCATACAGTCACCCTGCTATGGATGCGGGCAGGGCATTAGGTAGCTGCAGGCTGCTTGGTGTCGCTTGGCATACAGATATTTCCAAACCCTGATTTGCTAGTATAGCTGTATCTAGTGACCCCTTCACTCTCCTTGTCACCCCATCTCCCTTCTGTTTGGACCATCACAGGAAAGCACCACATGTGTAGAAAGTCTCATTCCAGTCTTGAAAAAAGAGAGGCTTATGTTTCCAACACAATGCTCAGCCCTGAGGGCATGGCTTGCTGCAGATCAGGTCATGCACTGATACCAGGCTTGCCTGGGCTCAAATGCCATGAGGGTTGACCCAAATACCAGCATCAGAGAGTAGTTAATATCAGGTTCAACAGAAACAGCAAGATCTCGAGCAACTGGCACACAGTAATTATGTTGGGGATGAGGTGTCAATAGTAGAAGGAGGTACTGCAGGATCTTCATTAAGATCCTGACCTCACAGACACTAAATCCCATCTAAAAGACAGCATCTTCCATTACGTAGTCCACTTTACAAGAGCAGGGAACAGTGTGGTGTCTCCAAGGAAGGAATGCATGGGACACTAATGGACTGTGTGATCCATCAGCCGTAAGTGATGCAACAGGCTGGGAACAGTGTTAACAAACAAATCTTAACCACATCGAGAGGTTGTTGTTGCACACCAAGGCACTGTTGCTTGCTTCTTCTTGGCCACCCCATGCTTGCCCCCCCTGAACTGCCAGTCCTGCTCCACCCATGTCAGTGTTGAGATGTGTGACCTCAGGACACCACGCTGGTAGCAACTACACAGCTGAAGAAGTACAAACCTAACCTGCTATCCCTATGCAGAGCTCCCAGCACAAAGAAACATGGCTGTCTGCAGGTATTCATCACTTTTTTTGTGTTTTTTTTTTAGGAACACAAGAAGTCCACTAGAACAGTAAAGAAACGTGCAGAAAGAGAAAACAGCTTTTATAAACAACTTCAGAAAATTGATCACATTTGGGTAGTGTAAATTTATCAGAATTCCTGTGCTATTAGCAGGGGAGAGCTGGGTGCCCCTGAAGTCCTCTAAGAAATTATTCTGTGGGCTTAAATTAGGTGTGGAGTGAGACCACAGTCAGAGCCAGCCAATATGAATCAGGGAAGTATGTACCATTTAAGCCATCTGCCTATGGCTAAATGTTGCCATAAAGCATCTCCTAGACACCAATTCACACCCTGTCCCAGAGCTCTCAGCTCCACCCCAAGCTCTGAGATGGCCTCTGAGGTGGCCAAGACAGGCACAGCAAGTCATTTAAGAAGGGATGCAGCACATTCCGTTTTCAAACAAAAAGGCTGAATAAACAGAGAGACCTTCTTTGCACTGGCATTGTGCTGTGTACATGTACGGCTCATCAAGGCATCATGCAAATCTCAGAGCCAAAGGCTGCCCAGAAATGCAGGGGCTGTCATTTCCATTGCCTCAGTGTGAGCGAGACCGATTTCATGCTGCATTACCTTTTTACATGCTGCAGATGTAATTTTAAATACCTGTGCCATTCACTTTGCACTGCATGCTACACACGTGTTGGGAAGAAGGTTATTTTGCTGGCAGTTTTGAAAACACTGTGGTTACAACAATGCTCCCATTTGAGTAGCACCTAGTGAATAGGGTACAATATACGATCAAACAGCCTTAGCAATTCCTTTTCATTAGTGGGAGTAAATGCTTGGCACTGCATCAATCTTCTTCTCCCTTTCCTCTTCCTCTAGGAGTGCCAAGTAATTTTAAAGACACATTAAATTGCCAGAAGACTCCCAAACAAAGCCAGTCAGCCTGCTGCTTGTTTGGATAAAGTTAATTACAGCGAAGATTAAAATCTGCGGTGCTTGATTGGTGTTGTTGAGACTTACAGAATCTCATTGTCCTCGGGGAGCTGCTTGCCAGCTCTCCTCCCTCCCTCTTGCGGTGCGTGTGCCTTTTCTTTGTTGTTCTTCATAATTGTTTTATCTCCCCCTCTGTGATGTATCTGTCAAGGCCCCTGGGACCCAGGGCTGAGCTGCCCAGGGTGTGATGTGCTGCTGCCTTGCTCCGCCGGTGGAGCCAAGAGCTGTGTGGAGGATCCCAGCCTTCCTCAGCACTGGCACCGTGTCTTGTCCTGGTGGCTGCCTTGCATTAGGACAGGGGGATTTTCTAAGCAGAGAGAGTATGTCCTGGGACCAATGGTGGCACATGGAGGGGGAAGGAAGGGCAGCCCTCATAGCCATCTAGTGCTGCTTAGGAGGTCCCCCTGACTGGGTGGCTCCTGGCCAGTCCCACAACTGCTCTTGAAGAGTGGTGCAGCTACAGCCTTTAAGGTATTTCTTGACCTTTTTGTTTATTATGGTACTGAACAAACACTTATATTTCTGCATCCAGCGTTTCAGTTCAGAAGAACAAAATTAACAACAAAAATAATGCATAATAAGAAGGATATGTGATGCAAAAAGGATGCTAATGTCTGTCATGTGGGCTAGAAGTGTGTGCTTGTTAATGCTGAACCTTAATAACATCCAGATAGGCCACAGAAAGTATATTTCCTCTGTTTTAAAAGAATAATAATTCAATACCTTCATAAAAGATCACAAAAAAAAGAGAATGTTTATCAAGTGGAGAATACTAGAACACAGTCACAATTGCTTTTTGGTGTAGCTGGGTAAAAGAGGATTAATGACTGGTTTTGATTGAACAGGAAGAATAATTTATCTTTTAATTTTTTTTAAATGCATGAGAATAAAAAAAAGTACATGAAAAATTCAAAATATCTGGACCAAATGTTTTTTTAAAATTAATAACTGGGCATGTCCCTTGAAACCCCTGGTACATGGGATTTGGCATCCCACCTATGTAGTGTAGGATACTGGGTCATGTGGAGAGAATATACATTAGTATGCTGGCACATACATAACATCTGGTGGTTTTACATATTCTGGGAAAGTTAATTTAAAGTATATTCTTGACTTAATACAGCCATTGCCCAGAAGTGCCGTTCTCCCTATTTCAAGATATTGCATTGAGCTTCCACACACAGATTACCTTCATTTCCCTCAGCCATATTTAAACTTTAACTCTTATAAGCTGACTCCATGCCCTGAAGACAAAGTTTGTGCCTTGGTGTGCATGGGTACAGGAGTGGGGCTGCTCGGGGGCCAGGCAGTAAGAAGGGGAGAAGGAGGTAACAATGCCAAATGCAGAATCAATTTCATGCTGCCTAAAGCCATGCTTGTTCTTTGATGGATGAGAACACATCAGGGGATACAGGGTATTTATTTGGCGTGTATCTCCAGCCAGTAGATAAAGGAAGAGCTGCTCAGAATCACTGTGTTGCAGGTTTTCAAAGGGAAAAGCAATGTCTAAAAGTGCAGGGAGAGAGAGCAACACAAGATTTCTTTAAAAGGACTTAAAGAAACCAGCATGAAAGCAAGTACTTTGACTAAAAACAGTTTCCTCTGCCAACTGGTTTGCTCTTTTCTCCTTGAAATTCCATTCAGAGACTTAAAAGTTGCTGCTGATATTTCGCAGGACATCTCCGCTCCCCTTGTCTCCTGGCCTGGCCCTCCCCTGTGCATTAGGAAATGTAAGCATTAATCTGTCACAAAAAAAATAACACCTTGAGCCGTTTCCAGGCACGTGAGGTGCTGTATCCTGCAACAGTGACTTTAAGCTGAGTGTATTGGAGGGAGGAAACAACGAGGCAGTGATGAAAGGCTTTGGAATAGGGGGCGACTGCTGACTCAGAAATGATTTCGTGCATGCAGCCACAGAGGTCACCGCCAGAAACGCTACATGGACTTGGCTGAGTGGTCACTCCAGGCCTGCTGCTGAGGAGGGTGGTTTTGCTATTTCTGTCTATCTGTCCTTATTCTTGGTATTTGGCTTCAAGCACCTAATTATAGAGAGACTCATACACTGCTTACTCTAACTGAAAGTCTTCCTGGAGTAAAGCCATTTAATGAGCCTCTGCTTTGGCTGCTTTGCTCCTTTCCCTCAGAAAATGTCTCACTATGTTCACACCCTGAGTGGACCAAACCTGAGCAGTTACCCACTTCAGCAAGCCCCTCTGAGAGGCAGCACATCTGCCGAGGCCGGCATTGCGGCTAGCACAGTTACCTGGCTCCTGCTTTGCTTGAGATGACCCAGTGTCTGCCTGCAGAAGTGACGTAGACTCTGCTTCATCTTCTCCAGGTAGGATAAGCCACATAAGGAGCAACGTGTTGGGGCTTTGGTAGGCCTGGAGTCATAGAATCATAGAATGGTCCAGGCTGGAAGGGACCTCCAAAGGCCATCTAGTCCGACCTCCCTGCAGTCAGCAGGGACACCCCCAACTAGACCAGGTTGCCCAGGGCCTCATCAAGCCTCACCTTGAATGTCTCCAGGGAAGGGGCCTCAACCACCTCCCTCGGCAACCTGTTCCAGTGCTCCACCACCATCATTGAAAAGAACTTATTCCTAATATCCAATCTGAATCTGCTTTCCTTCAGTTTAAACCCATTGCCGCTTGTCCTGTCACTGCAGGCCTTTGTAAACAGGCTCTCCCGTGCATTTCTGTAGGCCCCCCTCAGAAGTCAAGAAGGTCCTGGGTACCTACAGCTTCCCCTTCAGCTCAGGTGTGGCCTTAGGGGCTTTAAAATCATCCTGGCCTTACGAAATCGGGGACTCAAAAGGAGCCGTTCCCCAGCCAATAAAGCTAGCTTGTAAATGGGGGCCTTTCACTCCATGCTTCCGCTCTCCTTGTGCTAGAAGTGAAGATGATAATAAAATGCAAACATCAAACCTTGTTTTGTGAAGTTCTTTGATCCACAGATGGCAGGTTATATAAATGCAAAGCACTATCATTATTTATAAGGAACACACAGTCTACAGCTCCTTGCAATCTGGTGCAGTGGAAATAAACAGGAAGGCACAAATTTAGCATGATGACTTCACTGCCGGATCTAATAAGATGCAAAGACAGGCTGGGAAGATGTGAGTTTGTTTGAACACATGATGCTAATTTACCGGTAATTGGCAAATACAGGAATAATTATGAAAAAATAAATGAAAAAAGAATCTGATGTGCTGGATTCACAGGTAATGAAAACTGATCTGACCCCTCTTAGTGCAGCAATCTCTGGCAGTTTGTATTGGTTTAATTTCTCTTATTATCAAAGCCTTACTTTCAAAGAAATGTATGTTTTAGAAGCTGGCTGCTTTCCTTCCAGGTATAAATTAATGTAGCTAAAATGACTCCCTTAAACCAGTGCTGACTTACCGTGTGGGGTGATTTGTGCGGTTGCGATGGGAATGCATTTTAAACTGATAGCAGGCTGACAGCCACAGAAACTGAAATCCAGGAGTTACGCTTAAGAGGAGCAGGTGGGAAGACAGATGCTCCTCTTCTGCTAAAAATGAAAGAGCAAATTCCCTCACTTCTGCCTGGCTTTAGGGAGCAGCTCCTGCCCTCCTGTCTGGCTGGTGCTGTGGGATCTCTCTTTTCCCTGTTTTGACCTTTTTTTGTTCCCAATGAGTAGGCGCAGTATGGGAAGGGAAATACAAGCTCTCTGGCAATGTGGCTCAGCTCTTCCCTGGGGAGATCCCAAACTGGTGGAGGAGGGGAGCTCACCGAAGGCTTGCTCACGTCTTGGTTCCCCTGGGACTCAGATGCTGCTGAGATTTCTCATACCCAGGGATCGATAACTTGGTGCAGACGCTGAAGGGTGAAGGCTGTGGGCCCCTTCGCTGGCTTTTGCCTCGGATACTGCGAGACCCCTGCCTTTTGACAGGGAGGATACTGCTCGGTGTGATGGTGTGTAGCCCACCTGCTCTGGACAGGACTGCTCCCAGCAGTGCAACCCCAGTCTCCTGAAGCAGGCACTGGCTGAGGGCTCCTCCTCCCTGCAGTGCTCTTTCTAAGCCCCAAATCAGATTAAAACATAGCCCTATTTTCTCAGCGCTGCTGGGTGGTAGGAGCTGCATGGGCTGTGTTTGGAGCTGCAAGTGATTTTTTGTGGCTGCTCAGAGCTGACCTGGTTATGGGGCTGTTTCCCAGTGCAACTACACCGAGACCATTTGAAATTGGCACTGCCTGGAGAGGTGAGGTGAAGCAGAGGTGGGCATACTCATGGCACTGCAGCATTTTGGCATCTGACTCCAGCCCCCTCAGAGCCCACCCAGGGATTTTAGGCAGCAAGTCAAACCACAGGGGCTAAGGCATCACACAGAGCATGGTCTTGGCTTTCAAGGCACACCTTTGTTTAGGACAGGGAGATAGGTGAAGGGTCTGAGGTAAGAGAGACCTGCTTAGGCTTACCGATTGCACAGGCAAGCAGACGGTCATTCTGTTATTTTAAAATCTTGTTCCCTCACGCTGAGCTCTGTTTGCCCTCTGGTTGTTAGGCAAAGCCCTGCTGTCTGCAGGCTTTTATGAGCAGCTGCATTCTTCTCTCCTGGCATGGGGATTTGCTCATGCTGAGCTCCATGGGGTCAGGCTGCCGGTGATGCCTGCTGCTGGTTGTGCCTACCAGTGTGTCTGCTGGAGCTCAGCCTGGGAGGAAGAGATGCCCTCCCTCTGCCCCATCCACCCCTCCAAACAGAGATGCAGGAAGGAGCTCTCATGCTGGGCTCCCACACGTGGGAGAAAGAGTAAGAAGTTCAGCAAAATTTGTAAATTTGCCTGCTGCCATCAACAGAGAGGACTATGACAGGGGATGTGTCCAGAGATGGTCTGGACATCATAGATCTTCCCTGGGAATGACAGATACAGAATATTTCCCAGACCCTGAGGACTACTTGGTCTGAGAGTGTTGAAGGACTTCTGACCAGTCCTGTATATCTTTTGGGTATATACCACGGCCATTCCTGTAGGTGATACGAAGTGGTATATTTGATTAATGCTTCTGGACTGTGCCTGAGCTGGATGGATACTATAGGTTTTGTGAAGAGATGCTCTTGTCTTTCATGGAAATGTATGTTCTCTGGATTTTGTGTTGTGCTCTGGAAGATTGAATAAGTCATATATCTGGAGAAGAGATACTTTGCCAAGTGCTTTGATGCACAGAGAGATTGGAGATATATTATGTGGAAAAAAACCTTGTAGGATCTTTTGAAGCTCATGCTTTCTCCCTCTGTGTCCCCTGTTCAGTGAATAAGTACTATTACTTTTCCGGAGTACAAGACTGGCTGCTAGTATTCCTCAGAGTCTCTTACACATTTTGTACTTTGTACTGTACATATGCTGTACTTCCTGTGAAGATATTCTTGCTTCTTATAGACCTTTGGATAGATGGATAGATCCAGTAATTTCAGTGACACATGAGTTCTTGCCTCTTACAGCCTTCTGGACAGTTTCCCAAGTTTTGGCTGTTCACAGACACTGCTCTGGTTAACTTCTCCGCTTCCCTTGGCAGTGAATGGTGCCACAGTTGTTTGGGCTGGGAAAGGACATTGCCAGCTACAGCAGCCTAGAGATGTCTCTGTGTGCAACAGGAGGGGTCTGCCAAAAGGTCCTCCAGCATCCAGAGCTGGATGTCTGCAGTGGCAGAAATCAGAGCAGGGTGCCTGCTATGGATGAAGGATAACCATGTCTCTACCTATGCTATATTTGCCCCAGTATCCGTAAGACCCTGTTTCCAGCTCAATATTCTTAAACAACCATGTGCTTTTTCAAAAGCAGAAAGGATATGTAACTCAATGGGCAAAATCACAAATATCATTGCTTTTCCATGAGAGCTGTGATGTGACTGAAAAGCATGTATGAAGTGAGTATCGCAGCCCTCTCCTGCAGTTACATTTTTGTTTGCTGTTCAGCTGGACTGAAATCTGGGAATATCAGCAAGCAGAGGAGGGTGGAGATGTCACAGAAGTAAATTCCACACCCCACTGGGCCTCAGCTTATAGAGAAGCACCTGTGGGAAGTGGTTTCCAACAGGCATTTGCCTGCTTGCTCTTGCCAACAAGCAGCAAGCTGAAATGAGTGGTATCTGCGGTCTGAATTGCTTCTCACTGCCAGTAAGCAGGCTCACCAATAGGGACGATTGGGAAAAAATGCAATACATCTCCATGTCCTTTGACGTACACAACAGTTGAATATGCAGCAGGGTAACCAAATCCATGGAACAGCTTTTGCATCGTTGTTCTTACACCTGGGCAAACTACTTTAGCATACACTAAGAGCAGGTTTGTAGACACACAGCATCAGAATTTTGCATGAGGGGTAGCTAACCCAGAATGCCACATGCTCCTCCTGAAACATGTTCTGGGTGATTTCTCTTGGAGTCTAGGAGTCTGAACAGACCATTTCTGTGGTGGGATGATAACTGGAAGGTTGTTAGTACTTGGCACAGTCAGAAGAGGGATGCATCTTACTGCAGCTACATTATGTAGCTGCCTTCGCCACACAGGCTGAATCCCAGTTCTGGTGAAGCCAGTGGCTTTAGTGAAATTGCCTGTAGCATCAGTTCAGAGGAGGAACAACCCTCTTCTTCTGTTGGGAGGTTGCACACTTTTTCAGAGGTGGTGCGTGTAGGGAAGCATGGCAGCCTGCCCACACCCGATGGGGGTTACAGCCACTCATCTATGTGTCTGGCAGGACCAGTAGTTGCTTTCTCTGGATTCATAGATATCTCTGGTGGAGATTCTTGGTCTGGGTCATTCTCAGCCTGCTAGTATTAATAAAAGCCTCTTGGTCAAGCAGTGATGACCCTTCCCCTCCCCACAAACCTTCCTCTCCACCCTCCAGATGCGTTTTTGTTGACTACAGCCATCCAACCATTTTCAGTTACCCGCTAATCTCCTCCTAGTCATTGTTGAGCCAAGCTAAATATATGCTCCTTTACTTTCCCCTTGTAAATCAACTCCTCTGCCCCTTTCATCATTTTTTACTGCTCTTCTGTGAACTCTGGTTCACTTCGGGCACATGTTTCTGACTGTTAGATGCTAAAAGGAGAATATAGCCCCTCAGCTCTCTGCGTTGCCTGGCTGGAAAGGGCTATTACCTCCTACAGCACTTCAGGGGCAGGAAGAAAGTGATCTACTGCTGCTCCTCAGCTCTGGCCGTGGCAAACCAGGCAGCTGACTTCTTTCTCTTGAGCTAGCCAGACAGACTGGTGCGGACAGAGAGAAATGGCCTTCCCCAGTGCTGCTGCACAAGGTTTTCACCACGGCTTGTCCCACCGCCGGTGCTCGGTCCTGTCCTGCTGCCAGGGCTGGTGAGGGAGGCTGTGGGAGGAGAGGACTAGCCTGCATTTGCTCACAGCCACTTGTTGCCTGGCTGCAGAGGCAAAGATCCTCCGGCTTTTTGTCATGTCATATTTTATGGCCTGCTTGTATATGAATTTATTATCTGTCACTGCCAAGCCCCCGTCGGTCTTATTGTTTTCTGATTTTTCCTCTCTCCCTTTGTTTATCTGTTGCAGATCGCTTTTTTATTCCTCCCCCCTTCTATACTTTCCTTGCATTTTTCATCTGAGAGGGAACTAATTTCTTTTTCATTCCAGATCACAGTCTCTCCAGGTCTGCTGGTCTTTCTTCTGTCTCTCGCTTTTCTGCTACTTGCAGCAGCTGTGACTTTGGGACCTAAAGGGCAGAAACATAAATAAGTAAGGGAGAATCCCCAGGACAGCAGTAGGACACAGCCAAAGTAATGAAGCTAAAAGGTTGGCTTTGTCATATACCTAGCAGCATCAGCATAGTGCGCAGCCTCAGCTCCTGAGGTACCATCACGGTCTGTTGATGATATAATTGTAATGATGTCTCTTTCTGTGGGGCTGCTCAACTGTGGCTTGTCTGCTTAACCTCTGTGAAATGTTTTTCTTTGTAAAATAAATGTTTCTAGTTAAAGGCCATTGTGAGAGGACATAAAGAGTCTACAAGGTCAGGCCTACAGCTGCAGTTTGAAAGAGCTGGCTGCAAAAGTTGGAGATGCTGGGCAGCTGTTTGAAAGCTCAGTTTTGTGACTAAATGCATCTACTGCTGGTGTTTTGACAGCTTTCAAAATAAGATGGTATTTGCAAATACCCATGCCTCTTAATCTAAAAGCTTTATGGATGGCTATATCTCAGGGAAATATTCCCTACAGGTTACGGTTGCAAATGATTGCTCATTTGTCAAATTCATGCCCTTGATAAAAAGTAGTGGGTAGGTGGGGCTCTTTCAAGTTTTTCTCCCTGTCAATTGGAAATGATTCATTTTGTAGTCCAAATGTTTGTCCCTGAGCCTGAGCTAAACTTCCAATCTCACATTCCAGCTGCATTCCTGCTCACACCAGCAACTCCATCCCCAGTGCCTCCTGGGCCCAAGGTCCCTCAGTCAACCTGAAAAACATCGTGCTTGCTGCCAGAGTGGGCTTTGGTTGTACCGTCTGGCAGGTGACACCGCGCCTGAGAGGTGGTGTGCTGAGCATGCCCGTATGCACTACACCGACCAGGAGAGGGGACCATAATGCTGCTTCTGCAACCAGAAAGTGGCCTTTCAGTACCTAAACGGGGCTTATAAGAAAGATGGAGAAAGACTTTTTAGCTGGGTCTGTAGTGATAGGATGAAGGGCAATGCTTTTAAACTAAAAAAGGGTAGATTTATACTAGATATAAGGTCAACATTTTTTACAATGGAGGTGGTGAAACACACAAACAGGTTGCCCAGAGAGGTGGTAGAGGCCCTATCCCTGGAAACATTCCAGGTCAGGTTGGTCAGGGCTCCGAACAATGGGATCTACTTGAAGATGTTCCTGATCATTGCAGGGTGCTCAGACTAGATGGCCTTTAAAGATCCCTTCCAACCAACCCATTCTATGATTCTGTGTCTCCAAGCCACTGCTCTGGTCAACAAGGGAATGAAGCTAAAGATGTACAGTGCCTAAAACCAGTGGTATAATTGGGAAAACAGGAGGAGCTGCTTATTGACTGTCACAGCAGCTGTTATATCATACACAGGACTGAGCTGCATAGACCAGAATATTGTTGAAATATGGTGAGGTGGTTTATCTTCTAACTGGTGTCTTCTTGACTCTCAGTCCCTTAACAGACACTGGTGATGTAAATGTGCACATGTGTACAGGTGTGCACACATGCAAAATTACGCATGTGCAAAATTACAAGCTGTATACATGCTCATATGTGGGGCAGGCTGACTAACCAGGTTGTTCATGGAAAGTTGAGGTCTCTGTCCTTCAATTTCGATGATACACCAGAGTTCTTTGAAATACTGGTGTGACATGATACTGTTCTGTGACCTCAAGGACCTCAGGCAAGTAACTTGCTTTGGTGAGTGACAGAGAGCAGGGCAGGCTTTGTGGGAAGATAGATCTGGGCAGCAGAGCCTGTGCATGATGACATATGTTGCACCTTCTGGTGCTCTGAGTTTTCTGTGTATTTGTAAAAAGGTGAAATGAGATTTTAAGATTTAATCAAAGCGATTATTAGCACCTTATGAAGAGTCAAGACAGAGGTACATTGTGGGGTTTGCGGATATACACTAATTATTTGCTAATTATTTGCAATGCTGGCTGTGGGTATGTTTACTGGTGTCCCAGGTATGTTTTCAAAGACAGCATCAAAGAGAGGACCCAGCCATCAAAGCACTAGAATATCCTTAAAATGGTCCTGAGGATTTTCCCATTTACTTTTGCATGTTATATCACATGCTGCACCCACAATCTTGTTAGCAGGATGGGGCTGAATTTGTTTCTCTTTGCAGAAAATCAGAGCTACCTTAAGAGTGCTAAGTTAATGCTGAGTTCCCTGCTCTGTCTGGGACAGAGCAGCCTGTTGCCGCTGAATTTCCAGACAAGTATGAGAAAAAAACAGGGAGAGAAAAAATAAAAGACCAAGAGAAAAGGAAATGTAGCTCATATTTACTGCATGACAGTTCAGATCACTGCACTTGGAAAAATGAATCTACTTGCTACAAAAACATGCAATCCCCTGTGAAATGGCAGGGGGGTTGCGCAGCTGCAGATTCCTGGTTTGGTTTGAGAAATTCCTCTTTAGCAGCAGCGCTTAGCACAGGTTGGTGACAGGTTAGGCATGTCCTTTCCTTTCAGAATTGGAGCTGTCTCAGGAAGACTGAATGGAATAATTGATTTTTTTATCAGACATAATAATTGAGGAATAATGAAAAAGGAGAGTCTGGAGGAAGAAGGCCCTGGGAATTGTGGTAATACAAAGCGGAGGAATCTCTTGGGGGCAGATTATATCAACTGAAGTGGAAGAAATATATAGGCTTTTTCTATCCTGACCTCTTGTAATAGCAAAATGAAGAGGAGAGCAGGAAGTATGAAGGGAAGAATAAAGCCAGCTTCTGCTCTCATTCACTCCACTTTCAGATTAACCCTCTGCTGTCTTGTGTAACAGAGTAAAATGGGATGTTCTTCCTCTCTTCTTCTAATTGGGGATCTGGGCAACTGTAATGCTGCTGAAATAAGAGCAGTTCAGCAGGTGCAAGGCTGAAGATGAGGAAAAGGTAGGCCTGGTGGGTCCTGGGTTTGAGGTTTGGAAGGTGCCACTTGCAGCATGGCTGGCAAGAATAAGTTCATGCCTCCTTCTGAGAAGCATTTAAAGAAAGTGTGGATGGTCTACATCAAGCAAAAAACTGAAAATCCAAGAAATATCTGCAAAACATTGGGAAAACTTAGCAAAAGCAGCTGACAATTTCCCTATTCTCTGCTCCCTACAAAAAATTTTTAGTGATTTATGGCACCGTCCTATATCCTAGATCACAAAGATGCACTGCTTCCTCTTGAGGAAACCTATTACACAAAGTAACAAACTATCATTGCCTGGTAGCTTTCTGAGACTTTATAAATTAATTTATTTCTTTATCCCTTCTTATGCGTCTCTTCCTTCCAGTAATTTTGCTGTCCCTCTTTTATATCTGCCTACTTGTCAGCAATTTTCCTACTTAGTTTTAGTCATTGCTTAGTGAACTGATACAAACTTTGCTCTTTCCACTTTTCCTTGTAATTAGATGTCTGTATTCCGGTAATCAATGTATATTGCTCTGTCAATAGCTTTTGGGTATTGAAGTGCTCAGAACAGAAAACAATAGTTTAGGTGTAGCATCCGTAGAGAAATAAAAGCAGGGCTTACTGCTGCATAATATATACGGTGCCTCTGTCCACGGACGAGGGTGTTTCATTGCCTTGACAGTTGCATGCTATTTGTCCTCTATTATAACCTGTAGTCATCTTTTAGTGTTGCAGCTCTCATTCTCTCTTTCCCATTAAGCACCTGTGGTTTGGTTTATTTTCCTCCTCCCTCCCTGATCTTCTCAGCTACAATTTTTTTGCCAAGCTTAATGTTTCATTTGGGTAATTTCTTCCCATTGTTTGAATTTCTACAGCCCCCACTTTGTTATTTCTCCTCCTTGGCTGCCTTTGAAAGCAGGCTTTCACATCCTCTCTGCTTATTCCCTGCAAACTGTTCCAGATCTTTAGTGAAGATATTAATGAAACCAGAATAAACAATGCAACAATAACACGCTTACTGCAACACCCCTCCTGACGCTCCCCTTACTGGACCCATACCACCAGGCTTGGCCTGCAGCCATAATTCATGCTCTGACACGTCCACATCTACGCCCTTATGAATTTGTTTTACCAGTGTAAGAATTCACAACCTGCTCTTACCAGGTGGACAGAACCTGGTGCATTTCCTTTCTCCATCATCATAATTTTAGGAAGTGTGTCAGGAAAGCAAGCCAGTGAACCCTGATGTGCTTAATCATTTCCCATCATTCCTAATCCACAGTGCTTCTCCTTTTTCTTCACTTGGCAGCCCATCTGCTTTGCTTGTGCTCCTCAGCTTCACTTCACAGCATTTATCTCCAAAACCTTTCCCAATTCCCCAAGCAGCAATACACATCCTTAACCCGTGGTGTATGCAGCCCTTCCCAGTTCCCTTCCTCACTCACTGCAGTTTATAAGATCAGAGCCTCAGCTACTATAAATTGTCATACTGCCACAAAAATCAATTGAGCTATGTGATTTGCTCACCAGCTGGGCATCTGGCTTGGATTTTGTGAAAGGCAAATAGGTCATTAAACATCCCTAGGGCCAAGTGAACTTGGGGAATGAAGGAGGAAAAAAAAAATTGCAGAAGCAGCTAGCTCTAGCAGCTAAAGGACCTGGAAGAGGGCCAGGCAAGACAAAGAAAACCATCAGCATGAACTTCTGTGCTCTGAAAATGCCACTACTGTCCCCACTGCTCCTTATTCTGATGGTCCACCTAGTCCTTATGCAATTTGTTCTTCTTAGTATTGGGTTACCTCCCTTTCACTTGTATTACAGCAGTACCTCTGCTCAGGTAGCAAGACTCTTACGGTACAAAGTGCTGTACATCCACAAAAATACCAAAAACTTATCCTAGAAGCCTGCACACCACCTGCCACAGGTGGTTGTAGGCTGGGAACAGAATACTAATAGCAAAAAGGAGCACAGGCAGCTTGACAGGCTGTGATCCTGGCCTCTAAATGCTGGGAAACTTGCCTCTGTGGGCTCTTCCTTCCTCTACCTGCTTCCTTCCCTTTGTCCGGTCTCATCTTTTCATGTTGCCCCTTTCTTTCTAGTGAATCTCCTCCTGAAAACAATAAATCTGCTGGGATTCATTGCTCAGAATGATATAATAAAAATAATACTGTGATGCTGTTCTGTCATTTACTGCAATGAGCTTTATCCCTGCCTCTGTGTGTGTGTGTGTGCCTCCTGATCAGCCTGGCCTGCTCTGCTGGCATCTGTAGGCAGAAGTGGTACCTACAGAAGCTCTGGGTGAACCATGTGCAGCACAAATTATCTGCTCCTTTGGGCTTGTACAGCACCTACCAAGAGAACAACTCACTTCTCAACTGGCTCATAGGTGCTGCTGGAATACATAGAAGCCATAATTAAATGAGCCCCAAACTGAATAAGCAAGTGAAAAAGCCTCAACATATTTTAACACTTCTGGAAGGCAAGGCTGCGTGGCAATGGCCCTCTTCCATGATTTGTCATCACCTTTAATCAAGGTGTTTCTGAAGGGCTGGCCAGACTTCATCTATTATTTTAACTTCAGTTACCACAAAAGGAAGATGGTAATAAGCATGCCTTGTGTCTGTGGCTATCAATTTGTGTCCTCCTTTTTCAGGGAGGAAAATGGGAAGCAGAAAAACAGACCAAAGGGAAAATTCTCTGAGAATATGTCAGGGCTATGTGGTGCATAACCTAGCTGCTGTTTGTGAAATCCCATGGCCACTCTCCTAGAGATCCAATAATCATTCAGGTTGTCTGACTGAGCCACAGTAACTCACTGCACCACCTTCCCCTTTGCTGGAGAAAAAATGCCCTTGCTGAGCCCTTGGACATGGAGGTCTGAGCAGAGCTCAGTGCTCCCTGGCTTGCCACCAGCCCCATGAACCCTTGGGCAGCTGCTGGTGACCCTGAGCAGAAACTCTTGCCCTGGAAGGGGGCCTTTGCTGCTCACCTCTAAGAAATAGTTTGTACTTGAGAGGGAGAAAAGCTGAGGCTTCTAGCAATCATTAGGAAACCACTGAGGCATATAAGCTGTTGGGTTGTTGGTCATTTGGGCAGTCCCAAGAGGCATTTGTGTGGATGGAAGGGTGAGAAATGTGCCTTACACAACATATGTAAATGGCAACCAATTTTTCTTCTTTTTTTTTCCTCCTGAGTGCAAAAGGCCTATAAAACAATTAAAGCTTAAAATTGGACTCCTGGCAGAGAATGAGAGAGGGAGTTTATGCCTTGTTAAGTGTAATCAGTCTGGTGATAAGGGGACAATTTCAGCTGTGTGAGATATAATTACATCATAAACTCCACATTACAAACAGGACAAGCAGAGGTGAAAAGGTAAAGAGGGAATAAACGATGATGCCCTTTGGGGGACGTGGCAGAGGAGACTTTTCTGGACTTCATTTCCCAGAGAAACTTTTCCAGCTGGAATGGGAGGCGTGAGCGTGCAGGGAAGGGATGCTGGCATCCAGGACTAGCTTGTGGCCTCATCTGCTGGAAGGCTGGATGGGGTGCCTTGCCATGGCCACACCTCAGGTTGCACATCTGCCAGCTGGAGTGGGATGTTACTTTAGGCAAGTTAAATATTAAACATGTTTCAGAAAACAGACAAACATTTCTTTGTGGCCTGAAGCTGGAAGAGAGTGTCTGTGGCCAGGATGCCAGCTGAATGTAGGATGAAAACCAGCTCCAGTAAAAGGAGGCACAAATAACCCTCCCAAGTGTTGGTGGCACACCTAGGGCTGAGGATGCACATCCTGTCTGCAGGGACAGGGGTTGCAGCATAGCTTAGCACCATGTGGCAGAGAACATGGCTGCCTGAACACCTATGGGCATGCTGGTCTGGAGCTGAGTGTACACAGTCCTAAACCTCAAACAGAACCCTCAAGATGTCCCACCAAAGGGGTGGCGGTCAGAGCTAAGCAGGAGCTTGTCCCTCTCTCAGGCTACCCATGGCAGCAGTGGGAAAAGGTCCCTTCTGTCCATGCTGGACACCCCACCAGGCACAGGGGAGGGGCCAGGCACATGCACGGGGCTGGCTTGCCCTGAGGACCAGCTCTGGCCAGCCCCATCTGGGGACACATCTCAGAAATGCTGCTTAGAGCACATGTGGCTGCTTGGGTCTTATCAGGAAAAATGAGAAAAAAATATCCGGGGCTGGAGGAGGGTAGAGGTGGGGTGTCATGTTTGCTGCTTTAGGTAAGTATTTTTAGATGTGATGTTTTGAAATGGGGGAAACTGAGGAATGAAGGAGAAGCCGCACACTGGGGAGACACAGATTTATTTGTTTGAGAATAGTTTTTGGAAATGCAAGATTTCTGAGCTCTGGGACTTGAATTATTGACAAAAAATTAAAATAATCTTGGGAAATTCCTCTTTTATAGTTTTCTTTCTCAAAAATAAATGGGAATTTTTTAAACAGCTGTGTCAGAAACTCTGGTTCCCCTTTCTGGTTTTGCTGCTAAAGACCTGCCTTATAGAGTAGAGAACTGTGTTTGGTTCTGGGATCAAGAGTTCTAGTCTTTTCTTGTCACTGACATGCTGCATGGTATTACATAAATCACTTAACCTTTCTGTGACATGCTTCCCCATCTGTAAAATGAGGTTGATAATCATATTTGCTTACTTTACAAAAGTGTTAGAAGAATGAATTATCACTGTTTTTATAACCACTTATATCTCTCTCTGGGGCAAAGACTGCTTTTTTTTTTTTTTTTTTCTGTGCTCATGCAACAGCACAGGAGTCCTGCTCTGTAATGGATGTTCTTAAGTGCTTTTATGATATATAGAAAGCTAAAAATTAAATACAGCTTTTCACAATGCAGCAAACAGGGTTTGCCAGTACAGCAAATACAGTGGGTTAGATTAAAAGAGCAGGGACTCCTTTTATTTTTAGTGCTGAAGAAATGATCAATAAAGTATAGTGACAGCATCCTGAAATATAATACTACCTCAAAGTGGGCAGTGTAACCCTTCTCTGGCAACTGCTCTTCTGTAAAGGACAGAGAAAATGATTAATGTTTATACAGCTCCATGAATAGATTAGTATTACTACTTAGATTAGAGTGCTTCGTGGCTTTGGACAAGCCTGAAGCTGGAGATAGTCCTCACCTCAAAGAACTTCAGGTTAAAAGAGACAAAGAATGACCTTGAGGTTAAAAGCAACAAACCATGTCAAGGGAAGTAGAGACGTGTGTCCAAGTACACGCAATAGGTCACTGCCAGAGATGGGGATTCCCAGGCTGATGTTATTTCAAGTCATTCACATCGCTTCCTCTGCATGTCTATTGCTCATGTGCTGTTCTTGTATTGCAGGTCACCTTCATTCACACAGGCTTGGTATTTTTACTAGGAACAGGTATGAAAATGCAAACTGGCTAGTCTGGAGATTTAGTGGCCGTGCAGGCAACTGACAAAAGAAGGAATTGGGGAAGTTTGAACTGGCTTGTGGGACAGGGACCATCGCCAGCAATGGTCAGTGCAACCTTCAGTAGTGTCTGATGCTACTCTCATAGAAAAGACTTCCATGCATCTCTCAGGGCCGATTCAGTTATGAGTAGGGAGCTCAGCACTTACTGATATATTGCATTTAGAAAGATTAATTATTTCCTGGTGTTGTATACAAGGAAAGACTTAAGCTGCAAGTAGCTTAACACATTTTCACAGGATGGCAATGAAGCAGCCTGGACTGAACCTTGGTGTGAATAATGATTCATTGCCACAGCTGTAGCATTGTATAGGACTGATCACAAATAATTCATGCAAAGTCTGGGGTTAACATCATTAGGCATTTACCTGAGGCATCCCCCTTATGGCTGACTCAGTCTTTCATGCTCGTGGATGTCTTTTTGGTCCAGCACAGAGGGAAGAAGCAAGGTCCCTATTTTATGGACAAAGAACTGCAGCAGGGGTAGGTTGAAGCTATGTCTGTGCTTTGGGGCTCAGAAGTGGCTCCCAGTTCCTGTCTTTAGTTTGAGGTGAGACCCTAAATGTTCACATAGCCTCCCCACTGCAGTTGGTTCCCACTGGTGGGGAGTCCTGAACAGGAGAGCAGCCGTGGTGTGCTCTAGTATGGCTCCTGACCGGACTGCAGGGCCATGACTTGAAGGAAAAGCACAGCACTGATCCCCAAATCTGAATGTAACCTTGGTGGTTTCCCCAAAGATATACCAGAAACATCCAGCTATGCCAACAGAACTCACACAGAATTGCTGCTGTCATGTCTGGGCCACCTTGTCACCCTCCCTTGCCTTAGGGAGGGTAGTATTTGTCATTTTCCTGAAAC
Source organism: Gallinago undulata (assembly GCA_026546715.1). Taxonomy (NCBI): domain Eukaryota; kingdom Metazoa; phylum Chordata; class Aves; order Charadriiformes; family Scolopacidae; genus Gallinago; species Gallinago undulata. Next base: position 55,990,548 of record JAOTQQ010000001.1, read on the forward strand.
AGCAGAGCCAAGATTTCACGGAGCTTTAGGGACACTTCTCAGTTTAGCTTTCCAGAGTGTTTGAGGAAGATTCATACCCTGGAAGATGGGCCCCCTACATTCTTTGCCAAAATCAACAGGGATGGTAGGGAAGGAATGGAGATGAACAGTTGTGAGGAGAATTTCTAACCAGGCTGGACCTCAGGGAGCACTGAGCAAGCCTTGCCCAGTCTCATCATCTCTGGACCTGGATTGTGAGCCACAGTGAGACGTGTAGGAAAATCCTAGGTGTGTTTGATAGACAGCCAAAGTCCCATTTGCCAGCCTCCCAGTAGTATGCTACATACCATCAGCATTTCATGGCTAGAGAAATGAAAGTAGAGAGCAGGCTTAGAGAGGGATAACCAGCCCTGTTAGGGCTGCCTGCTGCGGGGTGTGAAGGAGAACAGGCAGTCCCCAGCATCACAGCCACTGTCAGCATCATGGCTGCATCCCACTCTGCCTTGGGCCGAGGTACAACACTAGGGCAGCCTGTGGGATCTTCTCATCACTGCAGTCACTGTGGAAGACCTGGTGACCAGAAGAGGATATGGCCTTGATGAGAGCATGATGAACCCTGTCCATGTCTGTCACCATCAGAAGGAGGGTGTTGGGGTGGAAGCGAAGTGTGAGGCTGTGAGGAGGAGAAGCAGAGATGGCGAGCAGCGATTGTGCAGGTTGCCTGCAGTGCTACCTGACCCTGAGGCAGGCTTCAGCTGCCAGACAAGGAGGAGAAAGCGCTGCAGAACCACACAGGTTCTCCAGTCACGCCACCCACGTACAAAGTACGCCCGTCTGCAGAAAATTAAGAGAAATATTTTTGCTTGCATGATTGCAAAAGAAAAACAATCTCAAAGCCAAAGCCAATGGAAATGTACCGTATTTTTGTTACTGATAGTCTGTTCCCTGCCTGCAGACATCTCAGCTTGGCAATGTGGTGGCTTCCCTGGGACGGTGTTTGCATCAGGACAGGAGACCCCTACTGCCTGTGTTCCCTGCGCTGTCTTTTTCCGCAGGGGAAAAAACAAAGAACTCTGTTTAAAAAACAAAGAAATCTGACAGCATCTAGAGAAGAGCCCAAAAAGTTGAAATCCATGATCAGCGTGGGAAAGAAACAAAGAAAGAAATTATGGCACGCAGTCCTGACACAGCTATTTCTTGGCAGGAGACGAGTGCCTGTGCATCTCAGATAACTTCCCAGGGAAAGTAAGTGTTATCAGAGCACAGTGGGGAGGAACGAGGAGCTTGGAGACAAAGGCCCCATCTTTCTGCTGACCCTTGTGGGAAAACTCATGTCTTCCCTGCCCAGACTCCCCATGCTTTCCGAACCTTCCCAGCCGTGGATGAGGAGCTCTGTTTCTCCACCGTGCTGTCTCAGACAAAATAAGTGGTTGCAGGAGACAATGCCTCCAGGAGCTGAGCCGAATCTGACAGCAATGCCATCACTTGGCTCCCTGAGCTTTGCTCGCTGCCGTCTGATGGTGAGAAATCATGGGCTGATATGATCGATCCCAGCTGAACACGTAGCCCTACAGTTGGCTTTTCCTGATTTCTTAGTCACATTATCTGAGCATTCTTGGTGCTCGCCTGATATGCATGCCCAGGCCTTTTTAATTTCTGGGCAAGGAAAAAGTTATTCTATACTTTGACTGTACCTGTTAAAAGGAGTTTGTCTTTGGGCTGAAACAAAACCTCAGGAAATCCTTAAAAAAACTCCCAGCACTGTCAGAAAAGTGACAAGAGACTGAAGCAAGGGCTTTATAATGGAGTGACTCTTCCAATCAATTGGTGTGAGTTAATTAATTAATTGCTGCACTTGCAATGACATTCCCTCTGGCTGAGTAATCAGGAAATCAGCCACCTGAGGCTCTTAGGGAGTTAATTGCCTTAAACTTTGTTAAAGCAGAGCGATAATACCATTTTAAAAATGCCATCAATGCACATTTCTTGTCTTTTGGGATCTTGCAAACCAATTCTTCATTTTGCAGAGCAAAACCTTTAGAATTTTACTTAGAACAATTGAGTAATGGAGACAGATGAGGTAGAGAAACAGGGAGCAAACTGTGAAATACAAGTTCTGTATCATCTGAAACAGGATCTGTGCTGGTGAATTTGAAATACCCTGAAGCACTCTCCAAACTTTCAGTGTCCATTCAGAATCCTGTCATTTCTTAAGTGATTTTTGTCCAGCAGGGAGTGGAGTTTCCCTACTCTCTTGGAGTCACTCCCCTCATTTAAGGCTTGTATGGAAACCCTTTTCTGCTGTTAAACCTGTTTTTATCTTAAAGAAGTGTTGGCAGAAATGAGAAAAATATTCTGTGAAGAGAAGAAACTCTCCTTCCCCCCCTTTCACAGATACCTATCTCTCAGGATGAGGCTGAGCTTCTCTGTGCTTTTGACATCCCTCCCAAGTGAGCTCTTTGAGACCTTTGGAGGACAGTAGTTGGTCCTCAGTCAATGGAAGTGGGTATTTTTTGCTAGAGCCCCTGCAGGTGTCTTTTAAAGGAGGCAAACTGCAGGCCTTTGAAAAATGTCAAGCCGTCCTGAGGCACAGCCAGCCCGGTCCCAGCAGTGGCAAAATCACTGTCAGATGAGCGAAGGCTAAACCTCTTGTACATCTGTCTGTCTGCCTCTGAGGCTGCCCATCTTTTATGCTTTCCCTGCACATCCTGCTTCTTTGTCTGCAGCTGCAACTCTGCAGTTTGCTCCAGGCGTCCACCTTCGCTTCTCCTGCCCAGGGCTCCCATCTCTACCCTGCCGGGTTTTGACTCTCTGCCAAGTCACGGCAGGGGGGAAAGAAAATTCCTGCTTGGACTTCAGCACTCTGAGGACTCTCTAGCCAGAGGCTGCTGGAAAATGTCACCTTTTCTTGATATTTCTAATTGGAAACAACCCAGAAAAAATGAGCTGGAAGAGAGAAACCAAAGAAAGGAAATAGCTTTGTCCCTCCAAAGTGTATTGTAAGAGAGACAGTAAGTGCATCTAGAAGAAACAGATATTGAGGACCCAATTATATTGATTCCCGTCATTTTTATCACAGTTATTTTTCAATGGTAATTTTTATTTTGGTTTTATTTCCTCATAAAGCCTTTTGAGTTCTACTATCGTGGCATAATCTCAGGGTATGTTAAAAATGAAAAGAGAGCCTAGCCCTTCAGATGACAGAGGAAAGCTTGAAGCTGTTAGCCTTACAGCCTCAGAAAAGAGAACAAAACCAAAAGAGACTCATGTTTTAAATGATACTTTCAAGCGTTCCTGAGATTTTATAGGGTCAGATTAATTTTCTTATTGCTTGAGGCTGGCAAAATTAGTATTTCCTTCCTTTACCAGCACAAAACACTTCTGGTCTCTGAGGGCCTTTTGGGGAGGTGAGTAGGGGCTGGGTGTCTCAGATCTCCCTGCTGCAGCCCTGACATGGGCTCCCAGCGAGGGACGCCGTAGTTCTCAGATGCAAACTGCCGTTTGTCCATTCTATCTTATCTATCAGTCACTTTGTGTGTAAGCGCATACACATATTATTAAATACAAATACAAACCCCAGGCACACATTTTTATCCTTAAGTAATAAAATCTAATGGAAGAATTTACAGTCATGGGTTATAAAGCAATAAGAGTTGTAAAATCATTTAGCAGGGTTCAAATACAGGTGAAAGCAGAAGTTCAGAAGTTCAGCACCTAAATACGTTTCCTAGCCATTTCCTGTGACAAACAGCAAATACCCTATTGACATGGTACCAGTAATGAAAACCCAGAAATGTTCTCAGCTGCTCCACTTGTATTTTCAAGTTCATGGCTTGTTCAGTTTAATTACTTTTTAAGCACATTTTCTTCAGGTCAGGTTATTCATAGGTGCAGTAGTGAGGACTGGCTGAAAAGGCCACTGCATAGGCATCAAGAATCGAAGTTTCTGTATGGTGCCACTCCAGCCCCATGAAGAGTGAAAGAACTTTTCCTGAAGCATAACGTACACAGTACATCACTGAGACAGAGACCACTGGCATTAACTGGAGCAAATGGGTGGAGCAAGCAGGCCTGGGCACTACTTTTCTTGGCACCTAGTGCTCCTCCAAGTCATCTTAGATGATATTATAATTAAAATGCTTACATGTATATTCCTTATGTTGCAGTTTCTGCCATTTCTAGCAAGTAGCTTTTTCTAGCAATGGCTTACTATGTGTAGCCATTCTAAGTTGTGCAACAACTTTGCTAAATGTCTTCATCATCCCAAAGCGTAGAATACCTCCTCTGTCCTTAAGAGATTGAGCCTGTCTTCTTGTGTCTCAGTTGCTTATTGTTTTAAGAATGAAAGCAACTAAAATTTAGACCTCAGAAATTACATGAAGCATGTCTGGGCATTGACTCTAAACTCCAGGTCCCTCTTGCTGTGTGGTGCCAGCCCAAAGCACTGAGACCTAGGAACCTCACAGCCGTTGTTAGCTCTGCTTCTGCTGCTACATTACTTACCATCCCACCTGAACCTTGCCCTAAGGACGGAGGCAGATAAGTTATAAGGTTGCTCACTGGATAAGAAGATAACTTTGCCCTATGTTTCATTTCATAGTTATTTTTTAAAAAAGAAATTATTAGAAGGTGTGAGAGATACTAATAAACAGAATGTACTTTCTCTCAATAAAAAAGGACTCAATTTCTTTAGGGAGCATTTCTCAGCGGGCTTGCAGAAAGAAGATAGCTACAATACGTGCAACACAAGAACTTTAGCATTTCTTGGTCCTTGACAATTTTTAACCTAATTAACCTGGGCAATCTAAACTACTTACACAGAATCAAGGGTGTACTCCCAAACAAGCCCCAGTTACTGCCATATCTGAAGAAAGAGTGCCACTTCCTCAAGACTAATCAAACACTTGTGTTTTTCTTGAGAATTTAAGAGGTTCCTTGACATAGTAGTGGGCATAAAACTTATCTACATGGCCTATGATGTTATTGAAACAGGCTGCCATTTTGTTGCGTTATTTCCACACGTCAGGATGCCTGCTGTGCTGAAGCAGGCAGCCAAACAGCTAATCCCCCAGCAAACATCCAATTAGGCCTTCTGCACATATGAATGCTTTATCATCATTTCCCATTGTCCTCCTCTGCACTAACACAATGGTGGGGAATGAGCTGCCCAGAGCAGCTTTCTGATGGGCTGGCGGGAGGATCTGGGGGATGACATGGCCAAGCAGTGGCTCAGAAAGGTGTTGAAACCTTTCACTGGCAAATGTGAAGATGGCATCCCCACTCTGCTTGGGGGAGGCTGAGAGCAGGCGAGGGGTTTCTCACATGGCGAGGCTGTCTGTTTTGGGTTTGTTTGGAAAAGCATCAGAGAAAGCATTAGTTCTCAAGGCATTTCACACATAGGCAGTTTTACTTTCTTTTGCCTGCTTCGCTCCCTCTGCCTTTCCTCTTTGTTTCTTGTGCTCTGTGCTGTTTCTTTCTTCCTTTAGTCCTAACTCCTGGTGTGAGTTGTTCTTCCTTTGTCCAACCCTTTCCTCAAGGGCAGGTCATCCAAAGTAAGCACAGGGTCACTGGCTGGAAAAAAAAAGGGCATCTCTGTGGATTGCCCCAATGCTGCATCCAACAGATACTCCTGAGAGTTTGTGCAGTCTCGCCTGCAGAGAAATTATGCTAGACACAAAGTAAGCTTGCAAGGTCAGTTCTTTGGAATGACAGGGAAAGCCAGCATTTTCGCTGCCTGGAGGGTCTTGGTCCCCACCCTCTCTGTGCCACCCTCTATTACAGAATCACAGAATCACAGACTGATATAGGGTTGGAAGGGACCTCTGGAGATCATCTAGTCCAACCCCCAGCCAAAGCAGGTCCACCCAGAGCAGGTTGCACAGGAACTTGTCCAGGCAGACATTCTCTGAATGTCTCCAGAGAAGGAGACTCCACCACCTCCCTGGGAAACCTATTCCAGTGCTCTGCCAAAGTAAAGAAGCTCAAAGTAAAGATGCCTTTACCCACCATAAGTAAAATTTTCCAGCTGGTTATAAAATTTCTCAGCACAGTCAGGTGCCCTGAGACTGCACCCTGGGAGAAGGCGGCAAGCAAAGCCATCCACAATGTGCATTCTGCCTCTGGGATCTCCAGGTAGCCCCATTTCGTTGGGAAACAGCTACACTCTCTAAGCATTACTGTATGAGGCAATTGGGACAAAACATCTCCTGCAGCTTCATAAATAACCAAGAAGAAGCACCACACACATGATGGCTCATGCACTCAGGGCATATGTTCATGGAACAAATTTAGCACTGACTCAAGCAGATTAACAATTGGTTGCAGCTTTTTATCCACATCTTTGTTGTCCCCCAGGACATCATGAGCCAGTGAGTGAGCTGTTGACAGCACGAAAAATCAGACCTTACCACCTTGTTGTTGTGAGAGCTTGTGGGGGCTTTAATTCGTAGCCTTGCAGGTGTCAAATACAGGGGGACAGGACACTGGCAAGGAGAAAACAAGAAAGCGTTATGGGTGGGAAGAGCAGATAACTACTCCACTCATCTGCCAGGCTCTTTTTCGTGGATTCTCAAGGAAGCAAATTGTGATTGGTCTTTTCAGCCTACAAAAATTAGCTTCCCCTGCAATTGGGAAAGGCAACTAAAGACCTGTAGAGAGACTGAAGTTGTATCTCATATGTGAGGTTAAGTGCCAGCCACAGCATCTCCAGGGCTCCTGGCATCCTGGTACTTTGAAAATACCAGGTAGATGAATGCAAATACCATCAATCACACATATATTATAGTAAATGATAAGAATGCACTATACAGTGCTGATTTTAGGAAATGGAAAAATTACCCCTTCATTTAGGAAGACAAGAAAATTTTTCTTATTGTATATACATAGAAGCAGAATTTGCAAAAGTTGGTCAGCTACTTAAGCTATATTCTTTGGTCTGGAAAGGGGATGACAAGTGTGGCAATGTTTTTCACTTAATCCTGAAATGGTATATCAGTGGTTCCCACTGAGGCACTTGAGGGTTAAACCTTTTTATGGGCCACCTTACTTTTCCTTATTTAGCTCCCTACTCCATTTCAGTCTTGCCAACACTCCGACTGCTTTAGAACCTCCCTCAAATAATGTCTCGGAACTCTGGAGCTGTTAGGAGCCAGTGTGTAGCTGTAAATGAGTTAAGTCAGTCAGGAGCCTAATTGCTGCTAAATGACTCAATTGTCTCATTGAGATAGCAGGAAGGTCTCTCTGCTCCCATCCCAGGTGTACAGTGCAGGAGTGGGGTCATGTAAACGTGTCTGATTAAAAAAAATAATGCAAAGGCCGCTAGTCTACCTGGCTAGGTACCTGTTTCCAGTCTGTGGAGCTAACTGGCCTTCTTGAGCTTTTTAATAAGCTGGTGCTGCTCGGCAGGTTTGCGAGCAGAGCATGGGCGCCAGGCAGTCCCTCCAGCTCAGCCACATGCCCCAGCTTCTGTGGAAATCCACATTATTTGTATTTTGCAACCTTTATTTCATTATACCCTGGCACTGACAAGGAGCAGTTCCACACGGATTGTGTGGCATATGCAGGTCATTGCTAAATTGCACTTTCTAATTAGTACCTGCTTTACCGGCTGGTCTGAGAGGGAGCTGGGATCCTTCTGAGCTGGTCCTAGGTAATAAAACCTGTGCAATGAGCAATTTGATGAAGTGAGTTCCCTGTTCCCCATTTTCTCACCTAGTGGGTAGAACAGGGCAGTGCTGTCAGCTACAGGAGCAGATACCTCTTGGAAAATCTATGGGGCAACTAGCTGTCCAGCTCCCTGCACTGACCTGTCTATCTACCCTTTTTGTTATAGGGAAATGGTAAAAAAATTGCAGGAGTGAAGCCAGGTTCTAAGGTAGGGTCATAGCTTGTAAGTGGTGCTGCTCAGGGAATGTAAAAGCAAGGACTGGTGGGGTGTTTCACACATAATGCTCTCCCTGGCAGCGCTCGGGGTGTGTGACTTTGCACCAAGCTTCCCCAGTGACTGCTGCTCCCCTGTAAGTGTTCTGCCTCACTGGCTGAGATATTTAGGAACAGCACTTGTGGAGAGGTAGGATTACATTGGACCAGGCTGCGTTTGGCATGAGTTTTTTGGTGCGTGAGTAGACACGGAAGGATTGAATACAATTTCTGTGTCTACTGAGGGGCAAATACCAGAGTGAAAGGCCTTTTCTGAAAGCAGGAAACTCAAGATGTGCGGCAACGCATAGTTAAATATTTATTTTGCAAAGGAAAATTCCAGCACTTGGAAGACAGTGGTTTTGTTTTATTTCTCTGTGGCATTTTTGACTGGCACATGAGCATTGCTACTGTGGTGGGCAGTGCAATCACTGCTTAGAGCAAGTGCTAAAGTTATCGGGTTTTTTAGTTGAATTTTTTACAAAGGAAAAATATAGCGCTGTAAAAAGTAAGATAAAACTTTGGTCTATAATAGGATAAATGGGGCAATGCTTAGATTAAACCATATTATGAAGCAGCATGGATTCTGGGTGGGAGAACTGAACACAGTTGCAGAGCTCAGCAATAGGAAGGCAGCCGTGATGCCTTTGGTTAATGAACACATTCCTGCTGTCATCAGCCCCGGCCCTGCCTTTACGCTGCCCAACTAATAAGGGAGAACAAGGTTGCTTTGAGTTTTTAATATAGTTACTACCTAATGTGTTGCTTCCATCTGAGTTTGGCTTTGAGCATCAGGTACTTTTCTAGCCTCAGAAGAAAACTCTGGGGTTTTGAAGCCATTCCTGTTTGGGGAAAAGAAGCCATTAGTGGTGTCTTGTGCGGGAGCTAGCATTCATGCAGGGTGGTGGCATTCTGCTCATTGTGATGCTGCGAGATGTGGCAAGATAAATCATTTTAATCACAGAGCCAGTGGAGAATGTTGTTTTTTCCCCTCAGATTTCCAGATGACCCAGGTGTAACAATGAGGGAAATAATCCCCTGAAAGGACTTGTAGCTACTTCAGCAGCAAGATTTAATATACCAAAGGATGGAAATACATGGGAAGCATCTGTCAATGTGTCGGTGTTTTAAAACAAGGAGAGAAAAAAATAACCAAACCAACAACCAACAAAGAAACTCCCAAGTGGACAAAATGGAGTCCGACTGAGAAAGACTATCCAGAAAGGACATTGTTTTCCTTTTCCTTAGATTTCTGAGGCCATAAACTTGCTTTGTTGTCCCCTTGCTCCATGCTAATACCTCAGTGATCCCAGGAGACCCTGCCTGAAACGTCAGAGGTGAATTGACAGCAGGGCAATTCCAGAAGGCTTTGTAGGAAACCCTGAAAACACCCTAGTGGGTTTTGGGTACTTTGATTATTTTCCTAGGTGAGGCAGCTCTCTGTGGAGAAAAGCTGAGCTGAAGCAGTGCTGTGAGAGAAGGCACAGAGGGGTGGGTGGTAGTCCACAGCCAAGGTACTGTGCATCTCTGGAGAGCCTGGGTGCTTGGCAAATGCTGTCCCCCATTTTCAGGGATCCTTGCCCACGTAGCAGTGCTGGAGTGAGATCACCAGGAAGGGAACCCGACATCCAAAGTAAGTAAAATGCTTCCACGTTTGTGTAGGTGGTTGACTTGGTGAACATAGACTGTCTTTCCATAGGAAGAGCTGGCAGGAGGAAACTCTTCCCAAGATGCCCACCACTGCCAGCCTGAGACTTTGCTCTCTGGTGAAAGGCTTCCTTGAACAGAGGGGTGATGTGCCATGAAAGTGAATAAAAACCTGTCAGGAAGAAGGTAATAGACTGGAGCACAGCCAGTTACTTCTCCTTGGAGTATGTGCAGAGTAACTTGCAACCCTGTAATACCTGTATGCCAGCTACTCATCTCTTGGTCACAGTGATTGCTGGAGAAACTCTACATTTCCTAAGCTTATCTATTTAATTTTTCTATATCTTCATCTGTGAGCACGATGCAGGTGACTAGCCTGGGGTATGAGAAACAAGATCCTTTAGGGGATGAGCCAAGGAAGAAGGACTTTGGATTCTGTTCAGAAGTTAGTGTAGTCCTGTCACCACCAGAATGATTTCTGGTTGTCTTGTGAAACTCAGACAGTGAAACTCATCTTTGTCAACAGAGGAACTCTGAGGCCTGACCTTCCAAGGGTTTTCTCAAGTTGATCTATATTGGCGTTATAGACCTCAAAATTGATGGCCTGTGCACGGAGAGATTTTATTCAGTTTAAGAACAGGCAAGAGGGGAGTAAGAAAGTTTGTATGTGTGACACAGGCATGCACAGAGTACAGGGAGACATCTGTGGCCACCTCAGCCAAGGGGAGGATGTCTGTGCTCTGGTGCAGCTCCTGGGTAAGTCTGCCCATGTGGCTTGCAGCCTGAACCTGGCTGGTGCCTCACCAGGTTGTTGCTCTGCATTGGCCAAAACTAAACATACCTCGACTGTCACACCAGTTTACGGTGAGGCGACATTTGCGGATGACACCAAACTAGGTGGGAGCGTTGATCTGCTTGAGGGTCGGAAGGCTTTACAGAGGGATCTAGACAG
>JAOTQQ010000001.1:56027282-56048466 GCA_026546715.1 Gallinago undulata
ACCAAGTGAGTCACTTTGTCATAGAAGGAGATCAGGTTTGTCAAGCAGGACCTGCCCCTCGTGAACCCGTGCTGGCTCGTGGCTTTCAAAAGAGCTTGCGCTTCAATATTTAGGTGGGAGTATGGCAGTGTGGCTAATCTTCATTAAAATGGTTTTCTGGCCTTTGTTAAGAAGGACTGTCATAGCCAGGCAGATTGATCCTAATTGGTTTGGTACAATGTGCTCCGGATAGAGCCTCCTGCCAGCGAAATTCAGCCTTTAGCATCCAGCCTCTGGCCATTCAGACAGTGCAGAAGTTAAAACAGAGCAGCACGACTTGAAATTTTGAAGGCTTGACTTCCCTCCCTTCAGTCCAAAACTCCTTGATGGAGAGTTGTTTCCACCCTGGTGCAGAGCACAGTGTCTAATTGCTTGACAGCAAGGCTGAAATGCAGAGAGGTACGGGCTTTAGGTGGTGTGAGCAGGAATGCTAAAAATACCAGTCCAGAAACCTGTTCAAGCAAGCTGTGTGTCAGCAGCCAGGGGAATTTCTTAGTCTGCTTGTCAGAGGAATCGGCAAGGAATAGACAGCTCATATGAAACCATTCATGTGGACAGTTTGTTTTGGGGGACAGTGCTCACCATCAGCCTGAGACCCTGGTGAATTTAAACCTTTCCATCTGTCCGCAAAGAAAAAACAGTGTTTACAAATATTGCTGCCCTGAAACTGTGTTGTCCGTAGCTCTGGCACAGCCAGTGGTCAGCAAAGTATCTGGAGGAAGAAGCATGCAGGCCATGGCTTGAGGGACCTCAACTGGCATGGGGATGTGTTAGTCTCCATCACCCGACACCAGTTCTGTACCCAGGCTAAATGACCTGCACCTTCATGAACTCCTTCAGGTCAAAGTGGATTTTAGGTAAGTATACGTGTAACTTCCCCATCCAGCTAAATCTCAGGCTTGAAACTCACTTCTGTGGATGTTCGCCTGCTGCCAAACTTCACCTTAAAGACAAGAGAGCAGTGACCATCCTAATCCAATAATGGTTCTCACTAAAGAAAACAGGTTCCGCACGACTCTCCTCACACACTCTGGCCAACCACCTTTGTCAGAGAACAGCCATTTGGCCACGGAGAAAGCTGAGATTACTGCAGGTTGCACAGATAGCTTGTTTTTTACTTCATTCCTGCTCTTTGTTGTTATTTGCACCCACAAACTGCTAGACATCAATCAGGCATGCTTGTTTACATCCCTGCCTCAGAGTCTGTGCTCCCTCCAAGAAAGCATAGTTCCATCATTATTTTAGTGTGTAGTCTCTGCTATGTCCCATCTCAGCATAAAGCACTTGCTAATACAGTAGGTAAAAGGCCTGCCCTCAATTTTAAAGAATAGTAATTAAAAGCACCAAATCCCAGAGATGTAATGAAAAGTTCTAAGACAATTTAGGAGAAGCCAATAAACACTAGAAAGACCTTTGAAATAAACTTATCAAGATGTGCCATCCACTCTATAAGTGGTCACATTACACATTTTTGACTAGCAGGAACAAATTAACCTCTGGGTTCTGCATAATGTACCCTTTGGACCAAAATTCCCAGGAAAGAAGGGGCTGCTGGAAGAAAGCTTTGAATGCTAACATTTACTTTAAAAAATAATGAAGAAACAACAGAAACAGAATTTAAGATATTCCCTCCAACCGCTGACAGCTTTGCTTTTTTCAGTGCCTACTTGTGTCAGTGAGACTTCTGTGTGAACATAGTCTGGAGGCTGGGAGTAAAGGATTCTGCTTTCATGGCTTTCATTTAATATTGTGAGTGTGATTATAAACAGTCAGTCTTCAAAGAGGGAGAAAAACAAAGAACCAGCCTGCAACAATGCCTCAGGTAAACCCACCAAAGGTCAATGGTGTACTGCTTTTCTAAATGTATATGGGAATATTGCACTTTAGAGACACAGCGCTGCGGGGACTCTTAATGCTGACAAATGGAAGACTGGGAAGACAGCTAATGACAGCAAAATTATATATATATAGGCATTTATTTTTTTACTCCTGCTTTTCCATTTAATTTAGAATTTCTTCCCTTTGTTTTGCAGGACAATGGGATGCTTGTGCCTTTTCCCTCAGTCCCATTGGCATATTCTGGGCAGATGATAATTATCTAGGATTGCGGCTCTACAGTGCTTCATTGTCTCTTGAGTGTTTTGTAAATGCATTAATATAAGTTAGCATATTGGGGAAAAGACTGTTCTGCAAGAGATAAACCATGCTGCTTCACAAGGGTACATGGATTTGACCATATTGTCCACAAATGAATGGTACAAATTAATTTATGGCTTCAGAGAAAACATAAACACTAAGCTAAAGATGCCTGCAACTGGCATCAATACAGAGGGTACATGACTTACACTGGAAGCTCTCCAGGACTGAGATCATCTCTATATTTCCTGTTGTCTGTATGATAATTGCTACCAGAATTTGTCAATATGCTTTGGGATCAAAGATGCTATCATAATTATAAACCCATTAGTTAATAACAAGATCCTTGAGCTCCCAGTCAGCAATGTGCAGGGGATTTTTTCTATGGAAATATTTGGATGATGTTGACTCAGTATGGCAGCGTCTTCTGCAGTGAATAATGGAGACATGAGCTTCAGGGAATAACATTGACTGGTTGTTCCCATGGCCTGAAACCCCCAGTTTCTGGTGGAAATAGGAGACAGCTCTGTTTATGGAAGCCTGATCTACCTTGTACTTGAATTATTGCCCAGAGAAGAAATCCTACAAGACTGGGCATCTGCCAGTGTCTTAGGGTAATGCTGCTCTCTGGCTTCGTCAAGGCACTGACTCCTCCCTCAATGGAGCAGGGGACTGGAACATTTCCCTTGAGAAATGCTGGGCACATCCAGCCACTCCATTTGGATGTGAATAGTTACAGCACACACAGGCAAATGTATAGAATCAAACCCAGCATGTGTAAAAGACATTGCAAAAGAATTTCCCATGAGGATCCGAACTAGTCTGGGATCTTGTATGTGGCAGTCTCCAGCAGGAGCTGCCCTAGGTCAGACAAGCACGGGGGCATGTAATCCTCTTGGGCTCTGGTACTTGGTTGTCATGAGCTGGTCAGGTCCCAAGAGTGTCACACAGAGCAAAGAGAAGGAATTAAAAGGAAAGTGAAAGGTCAGTAATTAATTTGGGGGCCTATATGAATACGTTGCTGTGATGCTGACTGACAGCCACAAGAGTTTGCTCTGCTTGTTCTTATGTTTTGAAGACCCTGGCAGTGATGGTGGTTGCACATAGCAAAACAGCAGCAATTAATTGTTTCATAGAGAGCTGGCCCAAGCCAGAGTCCCTACCCACAGCTCTAAAGTAAGGCCTCTATCAGAATGGTCTCCTTCTAAAATGGGTTTTATCAGCGCTGTTTCTGGGAGCCAGGCTTTCCAAAAACGTTCTTCTGAGCCTTCCATGTGGAAGGCCGCAAGTGAAAGCACCCAACCTTCAGAACAAAGGCTTCCAAATTGAAATGGGGGCTTCGCAAAATTAAATGCTATTTTCAGCATATCTCTAGCTTATGAGGGCTTTTCTCTTTTTTTGCTTACAATGCAACCTCTAAGTTCAAAGTACAAGCGCAAGAGGCATTGCTTCCTGTAAATGGCTTGTGATAAGGGCATAAATCTGTTTAGTTTAAATGACACTGCATTTCTAAAGCGCTTAGTCGCAGAAGCCATTTTGTGGGAAAAGCAAGTTTTGAGGAACAGTACAGAGTTATGGGCTTGACTGGAAATATGCTCCAATTCCACACTCAAGGATGCTCTTGCTATCTCAAGGATGAAGTTCATATCTCAGTATGAAGTTCATACCGCCATGACCTACTCATCATCTTTCTCCTCCTATCCAAAAAAGCACCAGATAAACTCTAGCCTTCCTGCCTCCAAGGTGATTGCATTGCATGCTTGATTTCTTCTGATCCCTGACAACTGTATCTGTAGTCAGAGCCCATGCTTACAAATTATGTAGGTGTTTTATTTCGATAGAAGTGGTCTGTGATAAAGGGGTGAGGGAGCACAAACAATGGTGTTTTCAGATCCCCAGAAACTTCTGATGCCTTTCACATCAGAAAGCTCTCCTGTCACTAAGATTGGTACTGTTTCCCTGCATGCTTGTTGTAGGCATCCTGGGTGTGGGTGTGAGGGATGTCTTGGGGACATCTCGTTGGAATATGCTGTGGGCATTTGGCACCGCCCAGGTGCCTTGTTATAGGGCCCGTAACTGGCTTATTAGCTGCCATGCTGAAAGCGCACCTGAAGCGCCTCAGAGTGAATAGATACAGAAATTCACTTGCTATCAGCTTGAGCTGTGACGATTACAAACTGTTCCCATGGATGGCGCCAGCCTACCTCTCTCATGGGTGCTGCTGCCAAACTCATCCGGGAAAGGAGACTCCAGCCACAGCCAGAAGCAGGAGAAAGAGATGCCAGCTCTTCATCTCTAACATAAAGTGGAGGAAGGAGGCTGAAGTTTATGGTGTTGGAACGGATTTTAAACCCAGCCCTATAGCTCTCTGCTAAGAATAATACGGTGTGTGAACAGAGTCTGAAACACCATTGTTTGTGCACAGCAGGGAAAATGCCAGTCCAGTGCTTTAGGATCCTCCCCCTCCTTCAACCAGTTTCTATCAAAGGCTCAGCAACTGCAGGAACCAGTAGCCGAGAAAATGGCACATCATTAAATCTCTGCTTGGTTTCAAAACCCTACCACCACTAGGGAACAGAGGGACTTTGTTTAAAATGCATTTAAAATATAAGTTGTCATTGAAAAGGCCTCCTCGGCCCTGAGCTTTGTTTTGTGCAGATAATTACATGCTTCCCTGCCTGTGTCACTGATGAGGCTGGTACCAAACCCTGTGCTGGTCAATGAGGCTACATGTGGAGCTGGGACACCTGCCTCCCTCCTCTATCACCCTGCGAAAGCCACCTCCCAGACCTGGTGTGATCCCCATGGTTGAGGACTCCCTCCTGCATGAAATACACTCCTTTTTAGCACTCACTGCCAGCCCTGAGTACCAGATACACACCAGCCTGGCTCTTCTGCAAGGAGGCAGTGAGATATTGCCCAGCTGCCATCAGCTGCCTGCATCTTCCAGGGCAAAGGCAGGCTAAAATATCCAATAATCTTACAATGCTTCTCTCTGCATCAAGGCAGATGCTGTCTTGTGCAGGAGGAAGAGGTGACAGCAGCTTGTCACATGACTCATGTATACGACAGCAGCAGCATCAGGAACAAGGCTTTTCTTTGAAATATATTTTACAGAAAGAAATGTTTCATCTGCCAGCTTGCAGAGTATGGCCTGAGGAAGATGTGTGGATCTTAGTGAAGCCAGCTCAGTTACCCTGCATTTGCGGTCACACAAGCCCACTAGGAGTCTTCAATGGGCTTAATTGAAATTGCTTTTTTTTTTTCCTTTTTTTCTTTTCTTTCAGAAAGGAATGAATAACAACAAACTATGCAAGAAACACCTTACTGCTGCTACTGATAGCTTGTTTCCTGGAGTGTAGCATGATCATTTGTATTAATCTTTCCTAAAACTCAAAGAATTTAAAGCAGTTTTTGTCACATGTTACCAATAAATTGCAGTCTGTTTGTTAGGAACTTGTCTCACTCAGGTTTCATGCACCCTGCTCAGCTTAAAGTCACCGTGCAACATATTGGCAAAGTATATTTGTATTGTCTTTTGCTTTGACAAAAGGGATAGACTAGCCAAAGCAAGAGACTATTCTACCGGTGCTGACAACTAATGCAATTAGCAGACCTACCAACACATCCAGGCTTGAAAATTGCGCCTGACACATCCCACATGCCAGACATATTGCACATCACCAGTTTGCCTGTGCACATGCTGATGACCTCTTCGTCACCTGTTCAGTGGGTCCAAGGTGTAAGGAACACTTCAAGCTTATTTGGCATGTTCAGCAGCCGCGCTCCCCACGTTGTGCAATGCCCCTTACCAGGAAATGGGCGTTGCACAACCCAGGGAGCAAGGCTGCTGAATGTGGTAACTCACTAGATTGCCACCCCAAGTAGGAGGTCAATAAACACCCCAATCACTAAACTTGGTAGGCCTGAGCTAGATCTTTAGCTCAAACAGTGGGATTCCATGGTTTTGATGGCACGACTAAAGAACCATCCCTGTGATTCAGCCAGCAGCTTAGCAGTATCACATTTGTGATGTCTGTTGCTAGGTATTGCCATGAACATAGAATCATAGAATGGGGTTTTGGGTACTCTGGGAGAAAGTTTGGGTGTAGAGGCACTCACCATGAAGTGGATGATCCACTGGGAAATCGCATAGCTGATCTTCCTCTTCCTCATGTTTTCTTTTGCCTTCCAGGTGTTCACGTGCTGTGTCCTCACCCAGGAGGGAAGCTGGGCTGTCAGTAGGTCTCCTGCAGTGAGCTGCCTGCATTTTCTTTGCCCTGGCCATGGGTGTAGTACATGTGGCAGGGAGAAGCATTTTGGCTGAAAGTAAGTCACCGTCTAAATGAGTCCTGCTGCTGGAATCTGTGAAGGACACAGCACAAGACAGCTTTGAATAAAGCCACTGTCGCTCACTGCACCTTCCAGTTTGTGTGGAATAAAAGAAGCACAGGTGTGATCTAGATACTTTACCATTCAAACCTGATCATATTTAAAATGGCCTTAATCCTTCTGTGCTGTGCATCAATGTTGCAGGGGCATGGTTCTGGTGAATTTGACCTCAAAACCTAGCCTGTTCTCTGTTTCCTTCCACCTTAAAACTTTCAGTGGTTCTTGAGGGGGATTTTCAAGTAGGACTGTAGAAGTCAGGAAACACCACTAAATGACCAAGAAAGCTCAGCTTCTCTGTCAGTGTCCAAAACAATGGCTACCTTTTCTGAAGAACTCAGGAGTACAGTAGATGTGGAGCTGCTCTGAAAATCTGTCACCAAGATTACTATGAAATTTGCTGGAAGCCAAATGCTTTTAAAAATTTGGTCCTCTCTTAAATGTTCCTCTAGGTACATCTGCCCTATAGGAAGACGGGCCAGAGTACAGGCTAAAGGTCAGCATCTTCCCTGATTCAGGTCCATTTGTCCTTTCTTCTGCACCTGGTCTACCTGTCACTCAGATTTAGATACTGGATAATTCTAAAGGCAGCCTTTGCCTGGGCTGTCAACATTTCCCATCTGTCTTTGTGACAGGTGACATTGGTGATATCTAGGAA
Source organism: Gallinago undulata (assembly GCA_026546715.1). NCBI lineage: Eukaryota > Metazoa > Chordata > Aves > Charadriiformes > Scolopacidae > Gallinago > Gallinago undulata. The sequence goes on from JAOTQQ010000001.1 coordinate 56,034,505, forward strand.
GGTACTGACAGTCAACTCGTCTCCATTAAATCACCTGCATGCTCTTGTTGACAAGACAAACATAAGAGAAGTGCATATTGGCCTATTTTCATGAAGTGCAGCCACAAGGTTAACTTAGATTTGAGCATGGGTGTTATAAACAATCTCTGTTTGAGCTGAAGGTAACCTCAGCAGCAACCAGTGGTGACATGTGCTAGGACATCTAACCTCGAATGGTGATGAAATTGATCACAGAAGCCACAGTCTTTCTTCGGCCACAGTGTTGCCTTATTGCTAACACCACCATCTATGTGTGTAGCAGAGGCATTGCAGAGATCTTTCAGATTAGTTTTCTGCCCTCATGAATGTAGGTATGAGTCTTCACTCTTCCTTCTAAAGGTAAGTGAACTTTGTGAAGCCATGCACCGAAATATAACATGCTGGGAAGCCTCGTGGTTCAAGACAGCAGGCTGCTTGTGTCTGTTAGCATCCTGAGGGACATGCAACAAAAGCCCCACCATAAGTCCCAATTCTGAGTGCTTCATGCAGTGCCTTTGGTAGATGCAATCAAGGCTTCAGCTTGACTCTTCAGATACAAGATACCTCGGTCTGTGCTGCTTTAATGACAAAATTAGAATTTGATCTAGTTTTTGTCCATGCCTGGATTTCTTTGCTTGGAAAGGCAGAGTAAGACACAACACATAAGCATAATGGATCCATTGGGGAGTTTGTGGTCCATGGTTAGCATGACCCTGAAGTGAATGTGATGACACAGGTTTGTCTGCTATTACTACCGAAGAAGATTAAAATCTTAATGCAATAATGGACTACAGTCCTGAGCAGTCACCCACATCTAGGCTCTGGGATTTGCAGCACCTGTTCCCCACTCCCCTATCATACCTAAATAGCCACAGGTTTGAATCCCAACAAGTTGTACTGGAAGAAACTCCATTTTTTAATACGTATTTTACTTCTGGTGCACTATCTAGCATTGGCAAAGCATCTAACTGTTTAGACAGTTTGTTTAGTCAGAGTTTTGTTTTCTGAACAAATAACAAGTTCTATTTGTAACCAGCAGTGCTAATCATAACATCTGGAGACAAAGTGCCCAATTCTGCCCTCAGTAAAATTCCCACAGAGGGCTGACACTGACATGAAGAAAATGCAGTTACAAGAGCTCTGGAAATTAGCCAAAGCCTCATGTCAATAAAGGATAATTGTTCAAAGGTTATCTTTTCAAATTATCACCAATCTTTGGGTAAACTTCTAAACACAATTGCATGTGTCCAGCCATGCAGACCTTAGAGGTCCACCTCTCTGTTTGAGGCATATTGTGCAAAATAGTACTCATTTAACTCCTTTAGGTTCAACGAGGTTTGAGTTTTCTGGTGAGAAAACAGGTGAGGTTTTGAACAATATTTGTTGGAAAAAGGAGAAAGGTAGACCTGGGAGTGATCACTAACATGGGGCTGGGGTTAAGTGATTTGCTGAAGAACTCAGAGAATATCAGTGTCGGCAAGGGTTCTTAGCCCAGGATTTCTATCTCAGTCCCTCATCCTTAAATTAAGGACTAGTTGCACTCCCTTGCTAGATTTGATACTGCAAAAATGAATATGTTACAGAATTGATGGCACTTATATATTACTTATACAGTAATGAAGAACATAAGGGCACCTGAGCAAGATGCTCATATAGGCAGTGATTAAAGCCTATGAATGACACTGGTATTTTCTAATACACAACTTTCCTCCTTAAATTTTTTCCCTGATATAATCACATACCCCAGCAATGAGCACAACTTATGTATGAGCATGGTTAGAATAACTAAAGGCTGAAGAAGAGAAAACAGGAAAGGAATAGAGTACTGTCTTAGGCAGATGGGAAAATACCAATGTTTCTGTGAACAGGTGAAAGGAGTGGGAGAATCTGTTGTTTGACATCAAAGCAGCAAATTAGAGTGGCATAAACCTTAAAGAGAGGCTAGAAAAATCAAGGAAGTTTTCTGGGGAATAAGACTGAAGATAAATAATACTGAGTTTAAAGCAAATATCTGAGAGTTAGGAGCCCAAGGTCTAATCCTAATTGCATTGCAACCTTCTCTAGTGCTTGTTGTCCTGAACAGGCAAGGAGTCTCTCTGAAATGGTAACTCTTTAGGTTAGCCAGTATTTTGGAGGGCTGTGTTTATTCCTGTGACTCCAGCAGACAGCTCTGAAAAATACCTACAAATTGGCATGGGGTAAAATTTCCTCCAGGGAATGCAATTTTTTTTTTAAAATTTTTTTTTTTTTTTTCAGCGATGGCAGTGACATTTCAGCCTGGCACAAAATATTTCTTACTGTCATGCACATAAATGACTTTGACTTGTGGCTTAAAATGGTCTTTTGGCCTTGACTTTCAATTGTGTAGGAAAGAATGGGAAATTTCAGGGAAGATAGTAAGATTTCTTTTTGGAAGCAGGAGGTTATTTCAGATAGCGTAAATTCCATTTAAGCCTTTTTGTGTAACCACTGTAGACAGACAAACCTGTTATAGGCATAAGACTAATGATTTTAGGGTCTTATTAAGGCTGTGAACAGGGAAGAGTCTGTCACTGAGAAGTGCAAGCAGCTTTTTATTGTGCTGGTTTTCTATACCTTTTCTTTTTTTTCTTACTTTTTTTTTTTTAGGTAATTTGTTTTCCCTTGTAATAGGTGGGGTGAATTGGTGATATTGGCCAGGTGGTACCATTTCAGTTATATTCTGTCAGCTGTTCCTTCTTTTGCAATAAAGCTGGGTGGAGTGTTGCTAAGGGTGAAGTAAACAATCACGGTATTGACATTTGTGTGTGAAGTGGCAGTTGTATTCCTATTAATTTGCATATCCTTTATATAATGGAGCATAACACAGGCAGAATGACAAAATTACTGTATCTGTTACTGCTTTTACTATTAATTTCCAAGGTGTAACGTCCCAAGTTCTCTTTGACTTGATAAAGGACCTCCTGTTGGTGGAACCTCACTGGTAGATACCAGGGGAATAATGAACAATTATTTCAGATGTACTTTCAAGCACATTAAAATCAAGCTCCTGGGGATTTCAGACAAAGGAATTCTTCTGAAATAGGTCTGCTAGTCTTCTCTGTTTAAAATGAAAGAGATGGCACAAGGGAGGAAACCAGCACTTGCTGGGTGTTTATTTGTGTCCCTTGCAAAGGTCATAGTACCCTTTCTAGGTACTGTGACAAAAAAAAAAAAAAAAAAAAAAAAAAGGAGCATAGACTGAATACTAAAATGCCATCTTGTTCACTATTCCTTTTTAACTTGGTAAGAGACTTCTAAAAATTGAAAAAATTTCAATAGTCTTCAGGTCAACATCTGCAGTTCCAGGTCATCTAGTATATGTGTTTGCGCAGTAAACTCACAAATGGCTAATACTGCAACTGGGAGGTCACACACTCCTGGAAGAGTGCACACTCCTTATTCCAAGTCCCACTGGAATTACACTCACAAAAACTTACAAACGTTGGAGTCAGGCCCAGAGATGTTCTCATACATGATCAAGTCCTACCCCAACTTTCCAGGAGAGACTGGCACTGTACATCATAAATTATTCTATGAGTTTTTGACAAAAAGGATGTTAAGTCAGAAGTGACTTCTAGAAGTCATCTGGTCCAGCGCTCCTGGGTTTTCTTGGGAAAGGACCCCAAGGTAAGCTTTGTCCATGTCCCTCATTTCTGACATTCTGCATCTTCTGGTCCTCTGGTCTGATCCATCTCCTAAGCTCTTAATGGTTAGATTTAGGGCTTCAGGTAGCTCTGAGTATGCATGTGGTGCCAGTTCTTGCTCTCATATGGATCATGGCTTGGCTCAGATCCATACCATATAGGATGTGGGAAACATTCTTAAAATCCATAGAAAAATAGAAAAATATAACTCAGCCCTGACCTGTAGTACTTCCTTCTTTGCTGCTGCTGAACTGTTCTGGGAAAGCAGTTGGATTTGTGTCCCATCCTGGAATTTCCAACAAGTTCCCTAGCTCATTTCAGTTCCCTGACCTTGGCCAGCACTGAACCAAATTAGATATGGCTGACTATTTACACAACTTGTTTAATGCCAGTGTTATATGACATGAAGTTGAATGACTTTGATGAAATACAGCAATTATCCCAAGATGTACAGCATAGGGTATTGCACTTCTGAAATAAATAAACCTTATCTGCAAAAATTGGCAGTTCTGCTGGAACAGCAAAGCGGAATAAGCCTAGGTATCTCTTTGGTGTTAGTAAAAAACCAACAGTGATAAAGCTTAATTTTCATTCCCTTTTTCAACCATCCTTGATCAATTGCAAAAGCAATGTACAATAACTTTCTGGAATATCTCTTTCCAGTTTTCCCAGCTCCAGTGACAGTTAAGTGAATCATCATGTATATACTATTTTCTTAATTAACATTTTTATTGACTTAAGTCAATATTAATCCAACCTTACTTTCTAGCAGGGGAAAGAAGAGTCGCTTTATTCTCTTGCTACAGCTCCTCTCTCTCTTTGGCTGAGTGATGAAGAGGAATCAAAGGTAAGGCCTTGCTGTTCTGCCTGCATTACTTTCAAGGTGAAAAACTGACTGTACTCTCAGGTGGAGCAATTTGGGATGAGCGGCACTGGCAGTGCAGTAATGCGATCCCAGGAACCCACCACGTCCTGCATACAGATTTGTCACACCTTGTGCTTGGAGCAGCACGCGTAGCTGAGACACTCAGTGAAACAGGGTTTCAACATATTGATCACAAAACAGACTTAATATAAAAAGGTCCTGTCTCTGCCACGCTTCTCTGTTCGCAGAGAAGAGCCTCTTGTTGTTAAAATGCAGTTCTATGGTCCATGTTATGAACAGCACCGACTTCATTTTCAGTGGTGTTATCTGTCTCACTTTGGATCCAGTGGCACGAAGTGACTGCCATAGGACCCCTGGAAAGGGCTTTCAGCTCACAATAAGTCACTCACACAGAACCCACACCAGCATCTCTCCTGCTCTGCAACCTGGCACTTTCAGCACACGGGCCCCATTACGCTTGCACCAGCATCAGTGATGTCTTTGTACACCCCTATAAACTGACAAGCTCTCACTTGTTTCAGGACTGTATTTAAATCATAGTATGCTCTTTTTCAGGTCCAATCTGCATTGGCAGCTTTAGGAAACCTCTAAATACTGCAATCCTCCAACAGTAGCAGTGGTGAAACAGCCAAACATCACTAGCCATGGCCTTCAGCAACCTCATCTATCTTTGAAGCTGCCTGTTCTTTGAGCAGCAGACTCAACTTCCCGATGACCTTGAGAGATCCCATCCAACCTCAGTTATCCTATGGTTCTGTGAAAATTCAGCAGCACGCTGAATTTTGTATGAATTTACGTACTCTTCCCCATACACAAGTTTCCATGGGAAGCCGCAGGTACTGACAGCAAGGCAGTGCTTTTATAATGCTTGGGGCCCCCATGGCTGTGAGCAGCACTGATGCTGCCCCATGATCAGGAAACAAGCTCTGTACAGAGTAAGGGAAGTTACCCTTTGTCAGAGGTGAACAAGAAAGTGCAAACCCTGTACAAAGCATGTCTGAGAGGCAGTTAGTGGGACTGGGCTTGAGCCCAACCAGTCATTAATGTTACAGAAGTGAGTGTGGTGCTCACTTCACTGCATTTTCCTTCCCAATATAGGTCTTGTTTGCTTTCCAGCCCGGGTGAGTATCCAGTTTGGCCATAGTAAGATTTGAAACTATTTAGATAAGCAATGGTAACTTGGACTGCCAGGCTTTTTGAAAAAGACGCTTCCTCTTACGGTTCCTGGGAAATGGGTTCCTGATCTCTCTGTGTTAAAAAATATGAAGTGTAGCCTACTTTGTTGGAAGCAGTTGAGCAAGAGGTGAGTGAAAATTTTCTGTCAAAACTACAGGTTATTTTTCATTTAAGTGGATGTGTTCGTGTACATAAAACATCTCCTTTTCATGGAAGATGTGGACTAAAAAAGAAGAAGAAATACTAAATCCAGAAAATGCTTGCCATTGGTCTTTGTTTAAGGAAAGAAGAGACAATTTCTCTGGGGGTAAAATTTCACTCTAGGCCAAAATAACTAAACTGAGGAAACTGAAGTCAAAAAGGCTAATGCACTTGCTGGTTTGCTAAGATCAAAGTCATGCTAGTTTTTCTACAAGCTGGTTTTATTTGATTCATGAAAGGACCTAGTGTCCATGATAAGGAGAAATGATTACACACAAATGCCTTCTCTTTTGTTGTTCCAGCAACTGAATTCTAAAACTCCTGAGCTGCCATTACCCTTACAGACCATTTCTCCTGCTTGAGGATGAATGGTTGGAGTTATCAGAAAATGGTACTGATATGAGATTTGGGTGTATTTCCAGACAACATTGAACTCTTGCTATAAGTGAAACTCCAACAACTTCATTAAGTTGCAGCAGTTTTAGGCTAACTTCTTAAGTTTGAAAGCCTGTCCTTCCTTATGACAGGCGATTCTTTTTTCCTTTTTTTTTTTTTTTAAATAACAACAGCATTGTATTTTAAAGGGAAAGGCACTGGGGTGTTGTATTTGTTTACAATAAGCACTTCTCACTGTTACTGAAGAGATCTACCTGCAATAACTGTTCCAGTTGCATACCCGCATCTCCAATGACACAGGGGCTTCAGAATGTACAAAATCCCACCAAAGGCTGGCAACAGCACCCAGTCTACAGTAAGATCAAAAGCAAATTATTTTTTAAAGATTATTTCTGTATATATAATGAATGATTTGTACCTGATTAGGGAAACTCCAGATTCCTACAAAGCTATTGAATAAAAACTCTATAAAATCAAACAGGATAGTTTTAGGGGTTAAAAAGAAAGAAGCATTTTCATGAAGTATTATAACTGCTACTTACCAAAGGCCAGTGGTGACTCTGCTTTTAGGGCTGGAGGTCTCTCAACATAGTTCCTTCTGTTCCTGGTTTCACAGCTTGTGTCGGTGCTGGCAGAAGGTTTCTTTAAGATCTCCTCAATGGAAAAGGACAGGCTGGGTTTCCCCTGGTTGGCATGCTCCCGGGGGTCTGTCATCTTCCTGCCAAAGCAGCCACGGGGCAGAAAGTCCTCTCCTGGCTCTCAGTGTACCCCAAGAAACATGCAGTTGGGAAGGTGCAAGTCTCTCCCTACTTGTGCCCGGCCAACCTGCAGCATCACCGGGAGGAGAAACAAAGGCAACTCACTACTAAGTACGCATGCCTGCTCCTCTCTGCTGATTCAGCCTGGGACCAAGATCTGTGCTCCCATGTCTGGGGAAGACAGCATTAGAAGTGGGGGTTAAAAGTCTTACTAACCCCACTCACTGCCACACATTCCCCAGCTGGTGCAGATTTACGGAGCTCCAAAGAATCACATGGCCATCCCAGGAGGAGGTGTGCTCCTCACAGACCTGGGTGAAAATACCCCAGGAAAGGTTACTTCTTGTTGGTAAATCCTATTTGTGGGACAGTTATCCTCTTTTTCTGCTTTCAGGCTGAAGTTGGTGACAAGCCCACTGCATTTGTACTTTTACAGAGTTAAGAAAAAAATCAGCAGGATGAATATTTTTCCCTTCTGCCATTTACTAGCAAGAGAGACATCCTGTAAACTCTCATATACAAGGAGGTGTCACACATGGAAACCTCCCTCACCAACAATTCCCAGGTTATCCTTCAGCCATCCCCCCTCCCATCAGCTTTGGTTCAGATCCTCTTTTCTTCTACTTTAGAAACTCTTTGAACTCTGCAAACAGGTGCTTTTCAACATCATCCCATCTTATCAGTCACAAGAGAAAAAGATGCCCCTTGCAACAGGCTTAGGAGTAGGAATTAGTGCCCTCCACCCCCCACCTGTATTCCTGAAGATAAAACATTATTTTCTTTCTCTCCTGAGCTATGAGGCAAGCTAGCTTGATAATCACCACCAGCCACCTGTGCCTCCCAGTCAGGCGTCCACCGCAGGGGGAGAAGATTTCCTGGATAATGCGGATGAATGCCAGTGATTTCTCTGCTCAGCCACTTCTATTTTCTCGTTAATTTTTATTTTGGGAAGAATGTGTGGTTAGATACATTCCCATTTGTTCCCTCTCCCTGCCCCCACTAGCATTTCTTGCTGCCCTCTGGGATTGCCCCTCACCTTTTAAATTGCTATGGTTGTGTCTCCCTCTCCTGCTGGTTGTCCTCTGTGCCTTCGTTATCGGGCTCTTATAATTGTATTGGCAGGCCCTGCCTTATTTGTCCAATGAACTGACAATTCTTGAGCTGATATCCCATCATATGACCTCTTCATGGAGCGGAGACCAAAATTACTGTGTAACCAGGGGGCAATAAACGACACCTGATAAGATGAAAGGCTTTTTCCAGATTTGAGATACTGGAAAAGCGGCGAGGGCAGTAGGAAAAAGAACAATGAAAGAGGTAAAAAATGGTGTAGCCAGTCAAGCTTCTCCCCAGGCGACAGGGTAGACAAGCGAGTGTCTTTCACACTGATGAAATGCATGGGTGGGAAGTGCTTTTCTTTGTTCCCTTTGCATCCCTCTGCCCAGTGGTTCAATGGAGGCACTTGTGTAAAGGAGGATTTTGTGCTTGCTGGTTGTGTGACGGGGTGGCAGCTGTTTCATTGGTGCAAAAGGCCTGGCCCTCTCTGCAAGGAGAGGAAACCTGCTGTTAAAATCAATGTGCGCAGGGGGATGTTGCTCTGGCCAAGCTGTCCTCTCCTGCTTTGCTGCTGGTGCCTGTGATTCTGGCTTGGCACACAAAGAGGGATGTTCTCCTTTTCTCTGCCTAGGCAGAATGGGAGAGTAGAAAATTTATGGGCTGAGAAGAGGTGAGCATGTCACCTGTATGCAGAGGAAAGGGAAAGAAAGATGCTCTGAATCTACTCCCTGGATGACAATTGCCTATTTAATAACAAGGCTCCAGCTTTTCCTTGTAATTCTTGATTCAAAAATCATTAGAAAGCCCAAGGAGGAACCTGTATGCATTCTCTTACAAATGCCTTACTTTCCCTACTCAGCTTGTCTAAGGCACAAAAAAGGGGGCTACTTCTTGCTTTTACTGGATTCCTACAGAGTAATGGCTTCAAATCTTACTTCCCAGATGTCATTACTTGAATATCCTTGGACCAGCCTCCAGTGCATTAATTTAGCACATATGACAGTGTCTGGACTCTGATGTTTACTGTGCTACCTTTTATCTGGAAGCTTTCAGGCACAGGGCAACCAGCTCTAGGGACCGGGAACCTCTGTTTTTTAAGCCTCCCTGCTGTCTGCTTTTCCAAAGGCTTTGTGTAGGTGCAGGAGTGAAACCCATGGATTTGCCTGCTTCAATTGCCAAGTGAAGCCTGAGAAAGGACATGTTTTCCTTTGCTGTGGAAACCTTAGGCTTTGGTTTGTTACTAAAGCCTCTTTGTCTTCAAGGGGTTCATTTCTGATTGCAAGGAGGGGAGGATTTAATGGGAAAGTCTGATATGTTCCAGAACTCCTTATGAGAGGACTCATATCTTTGGAGGTCACTGCCTTGGTAAATTAGCCTAGAGACTTCAGGGCAAAACCCACACCTCCTATCCCTTCTCTTTGCTCCAACTCCATTTTTGCTGAGTTAAATACACACTGTTTTGAAAGAAAGAAACGTAGCCTTCTGGCAGTTACATCTCTTATGAACACGCCCACCAGCTCCTAAAGAAACCCATGCAAGTCCGTGTTAGAAATTTTCTGAAGGAAAGAGAGCCGAGACAGGCACACTCCAAGTTTTCGTCTTGGTGAAACACCTTTATTCAATGATCAGATTGTCAACACGTAACGAGTGAAACCAGAGTATCTCCACATTCAGAGAATACAGGCTGCCTGTCTCCGCCACCGCTGACTCGCTCTGTGTAGGCGCCTGCTGAGACAACGCTGTAGTCCCATGTCAGAAAATCAAACCGTGCTTGTTTGTATAACTATTCTGTCTTAGTCTGTGACTTTAAACCTCCCTGCTGCTCCCAGGGAGAAGGTGATTTTCCGTGTGCGTTTAAATGAGATGCACACATGCAAATTTACAACTTGAAAGCTTCCTTGTGAAGGCTTTATTTTTGCTCTGACTTATTGCATTGTTCTTTTTATTAAAACTGAAGGCAATGCCAACTGAGAAATATATTTTTGTTCTTCTATATAGAAAAACACAACAAGCATTAAAGTAGGTAATAGGATGAGTAAGTGACAACTCTTGAAAGGGGATTAGAAAGCAGCAGTGTAATAATGCATAAATCCCATGTTTTGCATACAGAAGTTTTTTCAGAATAAAATGCAGATTTGATATCAAAATGCTCAAGTAATACTGAAAGACTTGAACATTCTCATATTTTTAATACAAAAGCAGAAAAATAATGATAAATGCTATTTCATTAACAAAAAATATGAAATAATTTCTTTGGAATGACTGCTAGTTTGAAATTTATTTGCTTTGTATTATGTTAAAATAAAGATGAGTGGCAAAAATAGAAGCTTGAAATGCAAATGAACATTTTGAAAATTAAAATACGTCAGTTGACCCCCCTTTTCAAATGATTGAGCTGCTGGAATGTAACTATTTATGTTCAAAACAAGAAATGATTTACTTTTAAATTACAAAAGAATGAAGAAGTTATTTTTCCGCCAAGTTCTAATTTGATGGCTTTTGTAAGGTAGTTATGGGATATTTTTACATTTCTGCTTGACCTGGAAATGCAGATGACTCTCATTTGTTACAATTATTGTGCTACCTGTCTAATTTAGTCTATAAATCCCTTGACGCAGAAAACACATATTCCCCTGGGGTTGCTGAGCTCTGAAGGCAGCTCCTTACACCAGAAGGCAGGTGTCTAGAACAAAATCTCACTGAGTTGATTTTCTCAACCCGTCCTGCCCATGCCAGGCAAATCTAGAAGTCCACAAAGAATGTGAGGTTTTTAAAATATGGTGAGCTTTCAGAAAGTGAAAAATCCTGGACATGAGGACTCAAAATGAACTTGGGATCAATATGTGGGAGGCTTTTGTCCTGTATTGCCATCTCAAATTGGAAAAAGAACTTTATTTATGCTGTCAGTCAGGAAGTGTGACTGCTCCTGCCCTACTGGTCTCTTCCTCTGCGTGAAGGCAATAATTGAACAATATTCCACCCAATGCCTTTGAAGATTCTCCTTTTAAGCTCCCAATTTTGTATGTGACTCAGAGTCAGAGCTGTCCGGTGTTTATGTGCAGCATGGATGCTGTAGCTGACAACACCTCATCTCCAAGGGCTTGTGCTCAGTCAGCTGTTCAGAACAAGGCTATGAGCTCAGGTGGTCAGGGGCACCAGCGCATAGGTGCACCAGCAGTTGCCAGCAACGGTGCAGCTGCTAATTGCCACATTAGCCTCTGGAGCCTCATGTCCTTGTAGGTTGTCTTCCGTTCTTTACGTGTTACCAGGCTCTGACAGTCTCCCCCAGTGACAGCTGCTCTGATCTTCTCAAAGTTCAACAGCTGGCAATGATCTAGCAGAAAGCCCATACAGCCTGCCTTCTGGAGTCCTTTTAACCTCAGATTTATTAGCCCTGTTGTCTCCACAGATTTCTCAACAAGCTCATAAATTAGAAATATTAAGAAAAGGGACACTATACGTTTAAACTGATAACATTTATTATGTTTTTTTATGGCACAATTATTATCAATTGACATTTAAAATGCCATCATAATCCATCAAGGTGAAATGGACCCAGAAAGATATTTCTCCCAGGCCAAAAATAATAACAGCAGCAGCAGTAAGACTGCAAGAGAGGAAGCATACAAACAGTTTGAGTCCAGGTCACTGACTATATAGTTTGGAGGTGGCTTTTAGCAACTTCACCCTCTGTTTAATCCGTTCTCCTATTTCATAATGCTCCTTTGCCCCTGCCAGGCCCCTCAAGCCCTTTATAGAGGTTTTCCTACCGAAAATCTTCAGTTAATCCATGACGGGGAGCTTGGCTCTTTGCTTCAAGCAGAGCAGGACCTGTTATACATGGGAAGGGCTGAAGAGATCAAAGGTTGTCCTTGTCATAGCAATTTGGACCTCTGAGCACAATTGCCGTGGAGAACTGTCTGGCATGGCTATAAACTGATTTTGATCTCTCTGCTGTTTGGCTGACAGAAAGTAAAAAATAAGGAATGTGCTTAATTTAGCCCATCTTGCAAACATGGTAAGAACAACAATTTCCTCACCACCTACTGAAGAAGGTTACAGAGGCTATATGTACAGAAATAAAAACAATTTTCCAGAGGAGGGGAAAAAAAAGCCCCAGGAATCAATAACAGAGTAAAACTGAAAAATTATGACCTCTGGCTCTTTATTTCAAATTGACTGTAGTTTGGTAGTGAATATATGTCCATAATGATGCATGAGAATGAACTTTCTGTGTTCCAGAATGGTTCTTCATAATCCAGATGTGGAGAAGGCACTGAATCCTAGCTGAATCCATGAATAACTAGCTCGATGCTGCACTGCTGTTGTTTTGTAGCAGTATGTGAGATTAAAGAATTAAGCCTTCACTAAATTTTCTATTATGGAGATGCCCATCAGAGGATGACAAGCTGTCTCTTTGGCCAACAGGGAGAAGACTGGCCAACAGGGAGAAGAAATGGGCAATTCAAGTTGTCCTCAAGTAAATGCCTGAGAGAGGTGCCCCTGTCCCTGAGAGAGGTTAAGCTGACCATCAGTACCTTGGCTGTAGGGGAAATGTTTATACTATACTAATGGGATGGAGCTGCCAGCTATTGTCTCATTCTGGAGAAGACTGGTCTAGAGTCATTCGTATTTTGGGTGCCGTTTTACGTGGCATAGCTGGGAGTATTTTGAGATTTCAACAGATGCTCCTACACCAAATCAGGAAGAAAAGCCAAACTCTCAAGGACTCAAAAAAGAAAAAAAAGGCTTTTTTTCCCCGTTCACTAGTCTCAGCTCAATAAAATCATATCATTTTGATCATAATAAAATGCTTTGTCTTGCTGTTGGACTTTCAATTAATTTTTTACCATTATAAATTTATTTTTAAATAAAAGAGTAATCTCAAACACGGAAAACCAACCTTTTAAAAACTATTGGAACAACATGTTTAAAGAATTCAAAGATTTTTCATCAACTTTTTTTTTTTTAAATTAATAGTGAATTCAAACAATGCCAGCATGGAGGTGTAGTGCTCTGTGTGTGCAGAGCAAATGCATGTGTTTACTGCTGACCCAGTTTCCTGATCTCCTAAATACAACCGGAAAATCATTTGTTTGGAAAAAAAAACCCAACCAAAATTCAGGAAAATGTATATTTTGTATGCTTTTCCTAAGGCTGCTGTCTGTCCTGATTAACAGGATGTATAGTTAACTACCTAGTCATATTATATTGCTAAGCATATTCTTCTTCAAAGAATTTTCCTCTATTTCCATAGCTATTTTTCTCAAAGCCAGCAGTCCAGTCTGTGAGTATCCTGCAAAGAATTTATTGCATCTATACAGACAATTTATGTGGGAATAAATTAATTCTGTGTTTCATGCTTAACAGGGCTTTTATCTGTCTTTAATGGTCACAGATACCAGTGTCTACAAGTTTGGCAGCCTCACCTTTCTCTAAAATTGCTTTGATTTCTACAGGAAAAAAAACATTACTGTGGCATCAAGTTCCCAAGTGTATCAGTTCCCAACTGAGTATACCCTCAGTGAGTTTGCAGATGACACTAAGTTAGGTGGGAGTGTCGCCTGCTTGAAGGTAGAAAGGCTTTGCAGAGGGATCTGGACAGGCTGGATCGATGGGCCAAGGCCAATGGGATGAGGTTCAACAAGGCCAAGAGCTGAGTCTTACACTTGGGTCACAACACCTTCATGCAGCGCCACAGGCTTGGGGAAGAGTGGCTGGAGAGCTGGCTGGCAGAAAGGGACCTGGGGGTGTTGGTCGACTGTCAGCTGAACATGAGCCAGCAGTGTGCCCAGGTGGCCAAGAA
>JAOTQQ010000001.1:56048566-56129449 GCA_026546715.1 Gallinago undulata
AAGCTGGTGAGGGGTCTGGAGCACAAGTCTTATGAGGAGAGGCTGAGGGAGCTAGGGTTGTTCAGTCTGGGGAAGAGGAGGCTGAGGTGAGACCTTGTTGCTCTCTTCAACTACCTGAAAGGAGGGTGTAGAGAGGCGGGTGTTGGTCTCTTCTCCCCAAGTCGCAGGCGATAGGACAAGAGGAAATGGCCTCAAGTTGCACCAGGGGAGGTTCAGATTGAATATTAGGAAAAATTTTCTCATTGAAAGTGTTATTAAGTATTGGAATGGGCTGCCCAGAGGAGTGGTTGAGGCACCATCCCTGGAGGTATTCAAAAGACAGGATGACATAGTGCTTAGTGACATGGTTTAGTGGTGTTTTTTTTAAAATCAAAGTTAGGTTGATGGTTGGACTACATGATCTTAAAGGTCTCTTCCAACCTGGACAATTCTATGATTCTATGAGAAATTCCACTGGTCTCTGACACCCTGCAAGGATTTTAACCAGTCAACACTTTTCACATGATAGATTTTGCAGAGTCTTGTGAAACAGTCCTTTAGTTACTTAATTTGATGTTCTGTCTGACAGAGCTGGTGTTAGGTGATCACTGTTTGAACCATTTCTGCTTCTCAAAGTGAGGCAGGAGGGGGCAACGTGTCCTGTGCGACTGCGCACCAAGGCTGCAACAACCCAGCTGGGGAAGTGAAAATTGTCTTACATGCTTGTCTTCCACCTTAAGTTGAGTCATCCCCATGGTTAAAAGATGTCACAGAATGAGAAGTGATACTCTCATCCATCTTATCCCTGCAAAGATTCTCTGGCAGTTAATTCAAACAGTAAAAGTCCTCATTTAGAAGCCAAAAACAACCTTGATTTTTTGCATATATGGGCTTCTGCAGCCTTAGAGGGTGGGAAAGATTTACAGAAATATTATTTAAAAAAGCCAGTAAATTAAGAAAAGTTAAAGGCTGATCACTGAAGCCCTTTTCTTTCAGGTGCCTCATTCTGGAAAGCACAAGGGAAGCTGAGATTTTTCCTGTCTCTTTAAACTTCAGAATTCCCAGCACCTAGACATGCAATTTTAAAGAAATTAATATTGGGAAAAATAGCAAGCATTCGTGTTTTTTTCCTGTCAAATAGCCCAAACCCTATTTATCCCACAAAGTGTTAGGGAGCGAACTGATTCTGATCCAGGCCCTGCTTGGCCAAACATTCTCTTGCCTAATGAGCCCTTAAATATTATTTCAGGAATAACTGGGAGCTGGGATGGTTTGTATTATCAAATTTCTCTGTAGGTCCTGAACGGTAATGGCAGAAGAGCATGAAGGTGTGCCCTCAGAGACATAAAAAGGGAGTACGAAGAGGAGAATAAACTCGTTGTTGTCAGAGGAATGAAAACAGTACACAAAAAAGTCTTGATAGCAGAATATACTGGGCAGGAGCAAAATGCATCAGCAGAGCAGACTGGGAGACATTATCCTTCCAACTTGTCCTGTCAAAACATCATCTTCATCAGTGCTAAAATTCAGGTCAAACTCCATGAAGAGAGAGTAAAAGAGATTGCACTGCAGTGATTCATTAGTTCTGCTTATAAAACCTGGGGAAAATGTCACTTCCAAATTTAGACAATACATCAAAATTTCAACCTCTGCCAGGGACAGGCGCATCAGGCTGTCCAGATGGCAGAGTGGCAAAGCAAGCAAACAGTCCACTGAGGCCATGAGAAATCTTGGGAGAGCACAAGATATCTGTGTACAGACTAGAGAAGGAAAAATACCACCTGCAGGCACATAAAGGAGACATTCTTCCACTTACTGAGGAGATATGAGCTGCTCTCACCTGGCAGTGCTCTCCCCTCATAAGCCAGCTGTCTTCCAGGCTCCTTCCCTCCACTTCGGTAGCATTGCAACGTTCCCCGTCCTCTCCCTTGGGATCCTGAGAAAATGATGAACGACACAATATTAGTAGACTTTTTTTTTCAGCATTTTGCTTTGTATAATGGGCTCCAGTGGGAACTTCTATTAATCTGCTCTAGAGAGAAGAGCTTTTTTTCTGTTGTTGTTGTTGCTGCTGCTGTTGTTGTTTGCCCCCTTCTGCCTGAGGTAGGTCATGAATTATGTGGCTGATGTTCTTCTTCACTCCTGGACTTCCCTGTGAAGTCCCACAGGAGCCCATTAAGAGCTTTCTTGCTGCATCCCTCCAGAGGAAGGCCAAGTGCTCATGTCTCAGAGGCAAGGGAAGAAGGAGGCTCTTGCGACTCAGAGAATTACTGAATCTTTGGAGGGGAGCAACAAGTCACCATTAGGGTTTGGATAAGGGCAGGACGTCTCCAAACCTACATGGGAGTGTGGGGTCTGCTGGGGGGATGAGTGCCATACTGAAATAAATTGTCCAGTTCTGGGAAAACAGTATCATTTGCGTGTTTTTCCTTAAGTTGATCTCTGTGTCACGGTTATTTCCACTCATGTAGTAGCATGAGAACTTCGACTTCAGGGAAATGGAGATTTCTGACCTGCAGCTGACTGCAAGTCCTTCTGTGGTCTGGCCTACAAACTACACACACTTGAGCCAAAGTTTAGCTGCAGCTGCTAACTCTGCATATGTCCTTGGGGCAGAAAAGCCCTAGTTTGGTTCCCCAAGGTGACACTTAACATAGCTGCTTTCATACTTTTCAAATAAATTTCCTGCAAGAAGCCATCCCATGTTTTTATGATCACAGACATTTTAAACATATTTCTGGATTTTCTGATGTGACATTGCCACAGGCTATGAAAATTGTTTGGGCTATATAGTTGGTAGTTTTTTCCCTTTTTCCCTTGCAGTTTGTAGGAGAAAAGCGATCTTTCTGTAGTTGTGTGCCAACCTGGCCTTTCTTCAAGTGCCCTGTCTGCTTCTTATCCATAAAATCACATACCGGAAAGTCCGTCTAAAGAATATTATTAGCTGAGGTTGCAGAGTCAAGTACTGGAAAGCTAAGGCAATGCCAGACTCGAGAGATTGCTTCTGGTCATACATTAAGAGATAGATGCATTAGGACGTACTAAAAGCTTTTGTAGCTGGTCAGACTCCTGCAGAAGGTGGGAGGAGCTGTCTCACAGGCAGGACTGATGAATTACCTGAAACGTGACTCATTTGCTTGGACTCTGCCACAGGCAGAGCAAGAGGAAAAGGAGGAGGCAGATGAGGATTGCCTGGTTCATAAAACACCTGAGAGAGATAAAAGGGCATTTTTCAGCCCAGAAGGCAAGAGAGGGATTTTGAGGCTAATACTTCTATTCAGGATCTGCTTGGTAGATCACTCCTCTCTGTGGTTTTTTCCTGGCTCATTCAGACTCCTTTGGTGATTAGCTGTTATTCATTGCTGGCAAGGCACTGAAAAAGGGCTACAAAGCAGTGCTATTTTCTGATCCAGTAAATGTTTCCATGGGCCACCCTAAGGAGAAAATGAAAATTTACACTCCGCCTCAACAGGTGAGCTCTGCATGGCCAAAGCAAGGCACAGAGAAGCCCTCTTGCATAGCCAAAGAGAAAACTGGTCAAGGACAGGTGAGGGCTGTTAAGGACAGCTGGTGCAGGGTCCTTCTCCCTCCATCCCTGTCTACACTAGTGGTAACGTAACAGGGCAGTGAGCTTCTTTTCTGACTGACTACTGAAGTTTATTCACAGTTTAGGTTCACAAAAATAAAACTAATTGGCTGAAACCTTCCATTTAGTTGTATTATTATGGGACCAAGTTTTGAAAAAATGGGAACATTTTCAGATTGTCAGTGCTCTTTTTCTGAAATTCACGAAAACAACATTTCTAAAAGTGAAAAGTCTTTTCTGTCTTTATTTATTTAGGGAAAAAAAAGTCCCTGTAATTTCCCTTTAGTTTTAGATACAGCCCTTCCTTCTGCTGGACACTGACAGCAGAGTCAAGCAGATGTTGCTCTATCCGTGACATGCAAGTTGCCATTTCCAGATTTCCTTCACGGCCAGGAGGGCTAAAAGCATTTCTCAATAATGAAAACATAGATGATGTTGTCATCAAAGCAGAGCTGGAGCTGCAGGCACATGCCTGTGCATTAATCTGTCCTAGGCATCATGTAGATTTGTTCATCTGGCTCTGTGAAGGCAGGTACAGCCTTGGATGTGCTTTATCCACAGGAACTTCCCTGCAGACACCAAATACTAATCGCTATCCTTATATTGTTGACATGACTAGGTGAATACACAAGACAGTCACTGTCAGCTTCGGTAGATTTTTTCTTGCAAATACTTACCTAAATTTTGTTTACATGCCAGTATACCAATGGTAGATGTGAGATGAGGTTAAGAATCAGTTTATAATTACCCATCACTTACTATTTTAAATAATAAGTTTGTTTTTCTCCTTTGAGGAACTATGAAGAATATGGAGTGCAAACACACTCCAAATCTATCACCTTTAAATCAGTGCTCAGATAACATATAATCTGCTGCCTGGCTAACAATAGTGACAGAGAAATTACATCTAGATCTTATTTCATATTCTGGCATTATTTAGAAATAAACAAAACTCTACTGCCAAGAAATTTCAATGCTACATTCAAGCATCCTCCTACTTATACCTGAAGATCCATAGTTTCACTGAAACATTTAAAAATAGTTGAAACATAGTGTGTTCAGGGCCCAACTTGGCCCCCATAAAATTAAAATTAAAAGTTCCTTTGATTAAAACGGTGGCTGGGTCAACTATGCAGCATGTCTGTTCTTTTTCATTAACACTCAAGTATTAGAACTACCAAATTAATCTGAAATATTAATATTCTGAGACTGTATTTTGAATTCAAGACTTCTGAAGGTACATATTTTGGACTTGGGGCTTATAGTTTATAATAGAAATATCACATTCCAATAAAAATCCACCTCAGGCATAACAAGCTAAATGGCTAAATATTTGGATGGCTCCACCTTAATACATCAAGTTACAGAGCAGTGAAAAAATTGCCCACATGCACAAATGTGAAGTCATACATAGCCAAGGACTGTTTTCTCTTGATAATGCAAGGTAATAGCGATACAGATGGCATAACACAATTCACAAAAAGCAGTAAGACAGCTGGCACTGAATGCGTTTGAAATAGGGTAGAGAGAATAGGGTGCAATAAGAAACCATGTCAATGTAGACATGCTCAGGCCAATGTACGGCAGAGACGGTGTCCCACTTGGGACAGTGCAACAGCATGCAGATGACCTCTTTGGATGTGGAAATAGCTTAGCTGTTCATGTGGAGCATCCACAGGTGACTCTGCACAGTTAATATCCAGCCTGGATAATGGGTATATAGAGCATCAAGGAGAGCTGCAGCATAATCTTTTTATTTCCTGCTTCACCCTCAAAAAAGACAGTCTCTACCTTCCCCAAAAATCTTCCCATTAAGAACTTTTCACTATGTGTGACTGTGTTAATCAAATCCAGAATTGTTCAGTCCAAAGAGAGTTCAAGGGTCCTTAGTCTGTGGACCCTGCCACACTACACTTTTTTTATAACCAAAATTAATCCAGCTTGCATATCTCTCCTATTTGCAGCTGGAGCAGGGAGAAAGATGGGCAAATAACATCTTCAACCTCGTGTCCAAGCTGGTTGCTTAACCTGACTTGTCTGCCCAGTTTGCAGTTGTTCTTCAGTGCTAATGGTTAACTTCTCCTCCCCTTTTTATCTCCACCGTGTATTGTTGACAAATCTTCCTGGTGACCTTTTAAAAGATCAAATATATAGAGAGTGTTTTAAAGACACACAGAGAGAAAGAGTTTGCACAGGCTTGTGTCTGTGATGAGGAAGCTGTGATGAGTGCAGTTTGAGAGTATTTTTATTTGCTTCCTGAGACAGAAAGAGAATGAAAACATGCATTTGCTTAGTGACCTTCTGCATGGCAAAACATGACCCACAAACCATCTGTGTACTTTTTATGTTCCTGCAGCTAAGATTCCTGCCTGGGGTGCTGGCTGAGTATTCCTGGGCCAAAGCACTGGACTTCAAGTGCACTAGAAACCTTAACATATGGAGGAAACAAGGAGCACTTTCTGCACTGCTCATGTAGAGTTTAGTTCACAGATGAGAAAAGCAATAGGGTTTGGTTCACACTAGTACAGTGCAGTGGGAGCGTTTGGAGGAAGATAGACAAAAGGAGTGAAGTCATTTGCAATTTGTGCAATGTACCTGATCCAGTGTTGGCTGGCCTGGAATATCAATCAGGTGAGGTTTTGCTTTTTTTGGCTTACAATTGCAACTGTTCCAAAGCTTTCTGATTGAGGATGATTTAACGCTGAAGTTAAATTCTGATTTAACGCTGAAGTTTAACCCAGGACAAACAGCACACGTACTGGGTCAGAGTGAAAGGGAATAGCTCTGTGCCTTCACAGGCTCTCCTTCACATCATGGCTGCATTCAGCCTTGCAGTGGATCCTCTCTTGCAGGGTCCAGACATGTAGGCTCCAGACCAATAGCCTGCAGTCACAAAGAAATGTTGGAAGTTGTGGCTTAAAAACATACGCCAAATTTATGCAATTTTCTACTAATACAGGGACTGGTGTCATATTATACATTGAGCTTGCAGTTTGTGAGTTTTTACATTCTCCTAAATTTAGCTTCCACCTGGAATTTTCAAGGCACTAGACTGAGTTTACAGATCACCTCTCCTTTAGAACCTAAGAACCTCCTTGTGCTAGGTGCTTTAAAAGTATAGAACAAGTAAACACTTCTGAGTGTAACATGAGAGGTGCCTAATTAATGCAGCGACCTTATGAAAACAAAAATGTTACAAAAATCTTGTTATGTTTTCATGCTGCCCTTAGTGGAATGAGCTACACTAAGATGAGCTAAACCATGGCTGTAGTTTGAGAATTTGAATCTGAGCTTTCCATGCACATCAGTGTGTGTCAGGACCACGCAAGGCAGAGATGTATGGGCTAGTTTCAAATATGCTGGCTCCTCCAGGTAGGATTGTGTTGAACTTTGCTGTACTAAGATGCTGCTTCTAAGACCCATGTAACTATCTGGGATAGCACAAACAGGCTATTTAATCCTGTTCCAGGGAGTGATCCTGTGAAGGAGTTATCTTTTACAGCACTGGCTTTTGCATCAACACACAGTGCCGCCCAGAGTGAGGGTGATGAACCTTCCATTCTCAGTGCCCTCTCCCTGTGAAGACTTCCCTCTCCCTTCACTCTCCAAGTAAAGAATTAACAAGAAAGCTACTTCTTTCTCAGCTTTTCTCAGCCTGCACTGTACAGCATAGATGGCTAGTCTGGCAGCAGTTTGCAGCATGAGAACAAAAGCACTGAGCTCTGAGTTATGGCTTGTAAGTTCCCAGATGAAAAGTATTACCCTCACAGGGTCATTGCCTCCTTGTTCATTAGCTTTTCCTCTTCAAGAACTTCAGTTTAATTTTCTTCTCCCACCTCCTTTGGGGAAGATGTGAACAGAACAGCAAACAGGATTTTTTTTTTTTTTTCCTGTAAAAGCTTTCATCTCTCACTGTTGCTGGGACACACACAAATTCTAAAGCATTGTGGCAGAGCCATGGCTTGGGAAGGTCTATTGCAGTAAGTGCAGCAGGGAATGACCGGCACTGCTAGTAGAGATATGGGACTGTGCCACTAACAAACACCTCTCCAAAAGCTTCAACTTCGAGCTCCGAAGTGCTTCCTGCTCTACCCGTGCAGTCTTGAAGGTTTATGCAGCCATCTCTCAGCCGCAGGCCTGGCAGCCTCGCTGACTCCTTCCTGTCAAGTAGTCTGTTACTTGCTCGCTCGGTAAGTAACGCCGGGATCCCGTGGTGGTGCCCATGCCGAACCGGCTGAGGATCCCGCCGGGCAGGCAACGCCGGCCGGACGCCGCCAGAGGGAGTCGTGCGCTGGTCTCCCGATGGGCTGGTCCCCACCACGCCTGGCCGACCAGGGCACCGGGTGCTCTGCGGGCCTGGGAGGTTGCGCCCGCGCCAGGGGTTGAAGGGGCTTCTTCGGGGGAGCCTAAGCTGGAAACAAACTATAACTATGCTCCTCGCCTCCCCCGCGCTGGGTTGGGACTAGGAGGCCAGGCTCTGAGAATGGACAAAGGGAGTTTTAGTATGGGAAGAAGGTGTGGATGAGCATGGGTCTGTGGAAGTAGCAAGGGAAAGTCACAAGTCACATGGCCAGGGTACCCCAGGAATATGGGGAAGTTTAGGGACTGTCAAGGCACCCTGGTGCTTAGCAGCTTAGAAGGGAGGTTTCACAGAAGAGGGAGGTTTCCGATGTGGTTCCACAGGCGGAGCATGCTTCTCAATACTTTCTTTGGAAAAGCGATGAATAATGAATTGGCATAGCCAGCTGCTGACATCACATTATTTACAGCAGTCATAGCTAAAACTATTTGTGAAGGCTTGCAGAAGGAGTCTGAGAAACTGATTGGGTAATAAAATGGCAGATGAAATTCAGTGTCAATAAATGCAAAGTAATGCACATGGAGGAAAACAACCTTAACTATACGTTCACAGTGATGGACTCTAAATGAGCTATTACCACTCAGAAGAAAGATTTGGGAATCATTATATATAATTCTTCAAAAACATCAGCTCAAAGCTAGCGGTGGTCAAAAAGACGAATATTAGAAATTATTAGGAAAGAAATAGAGAATATGATAAAAGACATGCTTTTTGTTACCATGCAGACCTATGCTGTGCTCACATCTTGATGCTATCTGCAGTTCTGGTCTCCTGGCAGAATAAAAAATAAATATGAGGCAGGTTTTGGAAAATATAGAACTAGAAATTTCAGAAAGACGATGAAAAGGTTCCCTGGAGTGAGGGAGCAATTTATTAGATGGCAGGTTTAAAAGAAACACTGTGAGTATTCAATGGCACTGTGGAACTCATTGCCACAGGAAATTTTGAAAGCCCAAATGTAATGAAATTAAAACAACTGCAATAAAACTACTTGCATTAGGTCAAATAAAGGCTGTATTTTTTGAGTGGTAGGGACACACAGCTTCTAGCTGCTGGAAAGGCATATGGAGATGGAGTAATCACTCTACACCAGCCTTGCTTCTAACATTCTTTTTTTTTTTTTTTATCTGTTGGGCTGCACAGGCCTTTGCTTTTAATCAACAAGGCCATACTTATATCATTATGCTAAAGAAACAGAAATATTTTTGTCCTAAGGAGAATCAATGGCAGATTTCACTGATTTAAAGAACAAGAAAATCCGTTCTGCCTCTAGCTGGGTTATGTCTCACTGCAAGAGGTGTTGCATTGATTGAAGTGAGACTGCTGGCACAGCATGAGCAGCTTATAACAGGTAGCTTTGAGCTACCCAGAAAGTAGCAGTGACTGCGAGTGGGATTCATTTCAGGTAACTTTAACTAGTGTTGAGAACTAGGTGCTTATTCTTTAGGCAACTGAGGTACTCCTTCCTGTCACAGTGTTTCCACTGTACCAGGTTTGGCAGAGGAAACGAGGACAAAATACATGTGATGTTCCTAGGAAAAAAAAAACCAACCAAAACATCAGGAGCGTAAGTCACCTTGCCTGCTTTTCCACATCTGAAATAGGAAATGAAGATGATGGTGATTGGACACTTTGGCATAAAGACATGAGCTGAGAATTCAGTTTCCCTGAGGAAAAAAAGTATGATACTGTTTGCCTTTGGGATGTAACAGAGTACTCATACTTTTCAGGTGTTCTAGTGACACAATGATTGAGCAAAACCCAGAAATAGTACTTGCATTAGAAGCTTTAATATTTCTGTTTGTTGCAGGATTAGTGAATAAGGATCCCACTTTATGTCATTAGTGAACTCCTGCTAGAAGTTAGAAGAGCTCTAATTGCTTTGTCTAGCCAGTGTTTCATCTCCTTTTACTTGAGAAAAACCTTCTGCCAGGGAGGAAGCATCACTCCTCAGTCCTGACTACTGGAGCAAGAAAGTTTTAGATTAATAGTAGCAAAACCAAAGCAGAATATTGCAAAAGGCAATGAACATGAAAGAATAATTTTAAGCTGTATGTTTTAGTAAGGCATGAAGGAGGGGACTAGGTTTGGGGGGGTCAGGAGGCAGGGAATCTGTTCCAGGGATATAGATTTGATCTCTTTTTTCTTTTTTTTTTTTTTTTTCAACTGCATATGTAGCAGCTGATCTCCAGTTCTTCCCCTTGCATTGAGTCTTTTTCTGTCTTCTAGAGAAGAGCTGAATGGATCAATGACTTGAGCAGTAATGAAAACCTCGTATATTTGTTCCAGAATTAATTAAAAAAATGGAAGACATCATTTTAAAATCCTGAAAATTTCATGGTTTAGGAACATTCCCCTCGTTCTCCCCAGGTCTCAAGCCTTATTTATCTTATTTTTTAAATGGTCAATCACTGAAGTTTTTCTGTGGAAAAGTACTGAAGTACGTATTTATAAGCAGAGAGAAAAATAAAGGGCTAATAATTTTTTCAGTAGTGGGTCCACAGGGCCTGCCACTCAGCTGGTTTCTTTGGTATACACAATTAATTCATATTAATTATCATGTATTGCAGTAGTGCTTAGCAGCTGCCCCTGAAATTGAAGCTCCCTTGTGCTTTATATGTACAAACGCTAAGAGTCCTGGCCTTGGAGCCATCAGTGCTTAACTAGACAGCAGAAGTCATGTCAGGAAAAAGGAAACATGTCCTCCCATTGAATTTCTCTTACTGTCCTCATAATTTGTAAACAGTGCTTGTTTGGAGACCTCTGACCAAGCTAGTGCCTTGAAATGGCCAGGAGCAGTACTGTGCAGACACCCTAGGACAAGGCCCAGATGCAGAAAGGCCTCACAGATGGGGTGCTTTGCCTGTACTGGAGTCCCTCCTCTGACCCAGGTCCATGTGGAAGAGCTGAGAAGCTGGTGTGTCTTCCACCTCCACAGCAAGTCTGGGGAGCATTGGCAGAAAAGCCATCACTTATCTTGCCTTGAGTGACAAATTGCACCTAAAGGGGCTAGCTGAGGGCACACAGAGGGGCAACACTAGAATAAATTTCAGGCCTGCCTAGATCTTCGAGATGAAGAGCTCCCAGTCCCAGGAACCTTATCCACAAGTGTGGTCACATCTAATTCCATACTCTTTACTATATTTTGCATGCCACATTGTGTCTGAGAAGAAATCATGTGTTTTTGCAGTGCGTATCAGCTTTGGCTACACCTATTGTTTCAATATAGTTTCTGGGTACTGGTTTTTATTTGTTTAAAAAAAAAAAAGTTGGTGGTACTCAGTGTTATTTCAATATGATGGTAACACATGCATTAAAAATGCATAGATAGATTAGATATTTATTTAACATTCAGTTGGAGTTCTAAGGGCGTGAACTGTAGCCAAGAATATATGGATTCTTAAAACTGTTTCCTGTGCTAAATCTCAGCATCAGCCTGTCTATAAGTAATGAGGAGAAGGATGATGTAAAATAATGGTATTGTTAAAATACTGTCACCTCTCTCTCTCTGACATTTTTTAAAGAAATATATTGCAAAAAATTTATAATGTACCTGGCCATCTTTCTCATGTCTTTCTTTCTTCCTCATCCTGATGGAATCAGTGCTCTATATTACTCCTTAGATTCAAAAGATTATGGCAATCTTCTCTGTTTTTTCATTAGTTGAACTGATTCCATGCAAAAGCTGTTTAAGATTCATGAGTGATTTTGTCTCTGCAAAGAATAGGAATGCAGCTGAAGGAAATAAAAAAAAAAGAGGTTTCCAATATTCTAGTCTGACCATGGGATACTGATGAGAAATCTGCACACAATTAACTTGAAATAAAATGCAACTATTTCTTCCTTCAAGATTGTCCCCACAAACGGAGGTGTGCTTAGCTCCTTGCATTCAAACGATTTGCATCCTCCCTCTTGTGCAGACTGATGTTGCACAGACATACTCCTGCTTTACTACGTCTCTGCAGAGCTGTAAACTCCCAACGTATATCACAGATTTTCCCCAGTCTGAGAACACTGAGACCTGTGGTTTCTGTGACAATGTGTTGCTTCAGGTCAAAGTTTCTAATTTTTGCATGTGAAAGTTCTAATTCTTGATTCTGTTGGTAGTTGATCCTGAGAAGCTGGAGGGAGATGAAACTACTGTCTGCCCACAGACCAGCTACATATGCCATCGTGTATGGGGCATGCCGTATGGGTTCCTAAACAACCTGCCAGACCTCAACAAAAGGGTGAACTTGAACTTAGATAATTCCTAGGCCCCATATCCGTCTGTAGCTCCTTCACACCTCTTAGTGGATGCAGAGTTAATTTTAGCTGAGTAATTTTAGGCTGATTGTCATAGATATCTCACAGGAAGAAATGTATAACTGGTAACAGGATCCCTGCTCCAGTGGGCTTATCGTGCTTAGAGGTGCCATTACAGTAGTCCTGTGCAGTGCAGTTCAGTACAATGCTTTTGTGCCTCCTGATCCTCCAGACAATTAAGGAGACTGATGTGAATTACTAGCATACCTTGGATCTGCTCGGGAGACTATTGCACCAGGTGCTGCCTAATGTCAGCTCTTCCACACTGGGATCTCTTTGTCAAAAGTGTTTGCAAAGAACACCCATTTCCCTTCTCTCCTGGCTTTCACACTGTGCTTCTGCAAGGTACTTGGAGCAGGAGTGTGGCATTAAACACAAGATAGCCTGAAGAATTACCTTCAGGCTTATGTTTAGGCACAAGTGCTTCATTATGTTCTTGGATCAGGGCCTTAACACCCTACAGTCACCAAGGGAACAACCCTAATATGAAACCAGTGCCAACTTTGAGTGGCTAAGCAGCAGAACTGGCACTTTGTATTGATGTTATCTTCTTCATTAAGAAAGATGATTCAAATATCATTATTTCTTGAAAAGCATCCAACCTGTGAAAAGATTCAAACACAGTTGATCAAGTTACCATGGATTTCTTTGGAGACATTCAAGCTATTAAGAGCAGAAATGTTTTGTCTGAAATGCTATACAGAAACCTACTGATAGAAATAATCATTTGCTAGCTGTTACCTTTCATCTTTTGTACAGGAGTAGAAGTTTACCATGTTCCTAATTACAGTGAATTAGATTAATTTATCCTAGCAAATCAGGCCATTCAGAGTGTGAATATTTTCAGGAAAGGGAAGAGCAAAAAAGACTTTGAACAGTGAGTCCAGAAGAAAAGGTTGTGCAGATGGGCAGAGATGAATCATAAAGGAGGGATACTCTACGTGTCCTTCATACCTTTGCTTAATCTTTTTTCTTCTCATAAAAAGGAAATTAGTAACATTGTACACTGATAGCAGAACATCTTCATTTGAGGACGTAATTTATTGGAGCTTCTAAAAGAACTGCTCACTATTTTGTATAATGGGGACAGAAGCCTTTGAGGCACTGTGGAAGATGCAGATTCTGTCAACCACAAGAAGACAATTTCTACCCTGTAATCCCTCTCTAGAAAGTTTCCCAGAAAGTTTCTGTAGAACAACTGTTACTATAGAAATAATTTTGCTCACTACATGTTGCAAAACAAAACAAAAGAGCAACTGATCTAAAAAAAGTATATGGTGGGTTTTTTTTATTTACAGAAAGATGTTTATACGAATTTTGGCAGTGTAGAGTTGAGTGGGTTGTGACCATAATTTAAGGATGTAGGGAAAAAGGAGCAGCCACTCCCCAACCTGTGGCTAAAAGTTTATATGATATCCAGAACAGGCTGTAAGCAGAGTTATAACCCCATCAACGCTCCTCCCTGTAAGTCTGTCCCTGATGCAACAGCAAGGAAAAATTGTGCAAAATTAATATTTACTTTCATCGTAAAGTCCCATTCCATTTTAGGGGTAGTGGAAATACGAATCAGTGTTTCTATACATAAAAGTGCCACTTGTTACTATAAACCTTTGCCCTGTCTTCCTCAGGGTTACGAGGCGGAACTGTGCCTGGTAGCACAATTGCAGAATCTCACTCTGAAGACGTCTGAGGTTTCAAATTGTTAAAGATCCCTCCCCAGGTTATGACAAAAGTTAACACCAATACCTCCTCTTTAATTTTCAATCCAGCTGACACTAAAACTGAAAGAAGCCCAGATTCTACTTACCTCTCTTAATGCAGCTAGCTCTGGGGCAGAATACAGTCACTTTTTAACCGTCTCTATCACAACTGCGTGATTGTCTGGGGCAGAACAGGAGGTGACTGAAAATGTAAGAATAACTCCTTAGTGAATGCTCAGTCCCCCTCTCTGTGCTAGGGAAGAATCTGTAAATTCACTGCATATCCTTGGTAATCCAAAAGCTGCAGAGGACAACATGATAAGGAGAAAGAGGTGTCACATAACTGTACCTCACAAAAGAGACTTTGAGATTCATTAGTTAAG
Organism: Gallinago undulata; assembly: GCA_026546715.1. Lineage (NCBI taxonomy): Eukaryota > Metazoa > Chordata > Aves > Charadriiformes > Scolopacidae > Gallinago > Gallinago undulata. The sequence goes on from JAOTQQ010000001.1 coordinate 56,062,880, forward strand.
CTCTTATGTTCCCACTGGGGCTCAGGGAAGATTATGACCTGTCCCCACTGAGAGCAAGGTGACTTTACTTCATACTTGCTTGATTTGGTTTCTCACTGACTGCGCTCCCTCCCACATGCCAGCTCGCCAGCCTGGTCTGCTGATTTCGAGGGGTTTTCCCAACCTCTCTGCGACTGAGCTTCACTTGATGAGAAAGTTGCTGGTATGCTTCATGCCTCACTGGGTGCAGCTCCTTAAAGACAGGGGTGAGGAGACTGAGTTGTCTCTCGCATGGGTGCTACTATTTTGATGTGTCACCATTTTGACACATTAATATTATTAGCAAACACTGAATGGCAGCATCTTCAAAACAACTGGGGCTGGGGAAAGGAGAGAGAGGAGAAAGTCAGCCCGAATCATCACCTAAATGAGAAAGGATCCAGGATTTGCTGTTTGGACTCCCTTACCCAATGAGGACATGTGTTACAGATGTAAATACTGCATTGCAAGCATAAGACAACCAATGCTTTTGGGACCAGTCAAGCTTTCTGGGTCATGTGTGCTGTCTAGGTAATGCTGCCACATTTCTGACTGGGATTTCCTGGATGGGAACACGCCACATGTGAGAAGCTAGACCCTCCCTAATTGCACCACAGCTGCTATGTGTGTATCTTGGAGGCAGCAAAAAGCCACTTCTTCCACTTCTTTCAGGACTGATTGTGCTAAGTGGTGATAATTGATGAGCAATGTTTGCCTGAATCCCTGAAAAATATCAAATAAACAAGAATCTCAAAGGTTACTGGTACAGCATTTCCAGGCAGAGGAATAAAGGATGTGCTCCAGGTACTGTGGGTGAATGGTAGTCATATATGAACAGTGTATTTCCATTCATGGCAGGTGAGACAGCTCAGATGGTGGGAGAAGCTGAAAAAACAGATATACAGGATGGCATGAGAACAGCAGGACAGACCTGCAGGAGTGACCAGTGCAGTGTCATTCATACATTCTTTTTCTTCAGCACCATAATAGGATGAATTAGGTCTGAACTGCCTTTTTGCCTTTGTTCTGCACCTGAGCTTTTTAGTTCTCTTCATCAGCTTCCAGGCTGCTGCCTGCTGGCCATTCATCTTTGCCTTGCAGACCAAAGACCGATGCCTCTCAGGGCTACAGTCACTCCTGCCGCCTCCTATCTAAACTGATTAAACTAACCTGGGTGATTTTACTTGGCACAAACAAAGGAATGCTGACAGAAATGGCTGTGTGGACTAGTTCAAAAGGGAGCTTAACACTAGGAGAGGGAAGAGGACAGGGGAGAGGACAGGGTACACAACAAATGAGCACCTGCAGTGGTACCATCCAGCAGCACAGCTGGATCTGAAGGAGAATGCTTGTCCACAGCCTCTGAAAGCAATTAAACTGGAGCCTTGGGTAGTCTGACACATTTGAGAATAAGTGCTACTTATTTTGTTAACTAAATAGGAATTTGGATATCTGTCTTTATTGCCAGATTGTAACATTTGTGGGCTTGTGTGTGCTGTGTAAGTGTTAAGATTTGGCTGCTTTAATTATGCATAGCAACTCCTTCATTAAATGTTGTATATCACATGAGAAGACTATGATGATGGTTTCTAAGTTGAGGTAGAATCATAGAATCATTTTGGTCAGAAAAGACCTTTAAGATCATCGAGTTCAACCATTAATTTAGCACTGCCAAGTTCACCCCTATACCATGATCCTCAGCACTACATCTACACATCTTTTAAATACCTCCAGGATGGTGACTCAACCACTTCCTGTTCCAATGCTTGATAAGCCATTAAATGAATTTTGTCTCCATACCCAATCTAAACCTCCCCTGGCACAAACTTGAGGCTGTTTCCTCTTCTCCTATTGCTTGTTACTTGGGAGAAGAGACCAACACCCACATATAGGGGGAAGAGTAGCTCTGCAGTGACTTTTGTCAATTTGCAAGGTGCCTTTTTTTCCAAATCAGTCTGTCTGAACTTAAAATGACACAAAGTTTCTGAGGAATTCAGCTTTAGAATCTGGTTGGATTTTTTTTTTGTTTGTTTGTTTGCTTGTTTTGTTTTGTTTTGTTTTGTTTTTTTCCTTTTTTTTTTTTTTTTTCCTGGTTTCTGCATTATCCTTGCCCTGTGACTGCTGTATCAAGAATACTCATGTCAGGGCAACCTGGACCTGGGACAGTAGCCTAAGATAGTGGTCCTTCAAACACTTCTATTGTATTGTACACATTGTATTGTACTGGGATGACTTGTTTCTTCACTGTCTATGATACCTAAGTGCATAGTTCCTTATCCAGGTTTGTGAACTTTTCATTATTTTCTTGTAATATTATTTCCTTTATGGAAATTCAAAAGTTTGGAAAATACCACTCAGGACTGGAGAACATTACTTTGGTTGTCTTTTAGAAAACAATAATTTACCAAAATCAAAGCATTTTTTTTTAGGATGTATCAATTTTATCCACATCACCTTGTGTGAAACCTTCTCAATCAGCACTCAGTTTTGGGTTAGCATTATCAAAAGAACTCTTAGCTTAACTTAGTCTTATAGCTAAGCTGCACCATTTTGGCTTTTAATATTGAAAGTTCACCTCAGCCTGCCATACAAAATTGAAAGGTTATGGCCAAAATGGCACTATTTATATATAAATACGGTCTTCTTCCGCTTTACCTGCAGCTGTGGATACACTGTCCAAGGTGGATCTGGTCACACTTTTCCCAGAATGGAACACACAAAATAATTGCATGGGCTGAACATCCTGCCACTGGTTTGAACTCTGATGTCAGACGCTGACCAATGGATCACATCTAAAATATACTGAAACAAAAGATACCAGACAGTTACTTGCAGGTTCCATAATACCCTTTAAAATGAGATATTAATTTCCTGCTAGTCAGCACAGACGTCTTTGATGTTTCTTCAAAGTTGCTGTCTATGATATTTTCAGCGTGATGTCTGGTCCCACCAAGATCCAATTCTACCACAGTTTCAGGCATGGTGAAATGGGTAGCCTGTACCCAGCCCTGCAGGAGCCCACGTGAAGTTATATTGGAAAGTGGTTAAGCAGTCTCCTCACAGCACACAGTCAGATTTGCTGGAGGCCTGTAGAGAGCTTGACCATGTACAGAAACCTATCCTCCCACTGCCTCCAATGCCTGCAACCACTTCTATCTTCCCTCAAGAACAAGGCCAAAGGTTCAATAACATACGTTGTTTTTAAAATTAAAAATTGGCAATGTTATCTATAATTGTAACATTCCAGGCCATTTTTCTCATTTACAATGAAGCTATAGTAAATGATGTAATTGTGTGACTCTGCCTGTCACAGCAAGCACATAGCACTTATTAGCTTCAATAGGAATTATGTGCACATAACTATGCAAGAAATGAATATACCCCTTTGATTACAATAAGGTTATAAGCAGCAGGAGTCCATTATGATTAGCAGTAAAATGAAGAATTTTTCATAAATCATAAATGTTACTTTATAATTTCCATTTCTCCTCATTCTTTTTATCTGTGTGCATCTAAAAATTTATATTTTGTCCTAATTCAGGCACTTTGCAATCATCCCAAAAGCTGTTATTCATTATAACCCAAAATGAATTTGCTGAGTCTTTTTCTTTTTTTTTTTTTTTAATTTCCAAAGGATCAATTATACCAACAAAAAGGGAAGGTAGAAAAGCCTAACAACAACAAATGTATTAAAATCACTCAATAATATTTGCCTGAATTGACTTTCTGCTTCTCTGCCCTAAGGCTAGATCTGACTTGAATGTCACTTTGCATCCTTGCAAAGTCTGCTACATCCTAAAACCCTCATATTCCCAAATGTCAATAGAGGTGCCATTAGTATCACCTCAGCCACTCCAAAGCAGTACAAGGTCTAGCAGGGAGGAAGAAAATGCTACTAGCAGCTCTACTTTGATGGCTGCTGCCACAGTATCTGCCTAAGGTGGTACAGTGTGACATTTTTTCTTTTGGTTGTCTTCGGTCTGAAAAAGTGTTTTCCCTGCCATCCAGTCATCTAACAGTGATTCTGAGTGGTCACACTTTACATAACATAATCGAGGAATGCAGATCTCGTGCAGGAAAGGCGTGAGATCCATATTGCCCGTGAAAGCTCTAAGGCAGCATTGGAAGGAAGGTGCAATGGTTCTGAGGTGAAGGTGTGACTTGGGCTATCTCTTTAGATATAATTGTGCATCCATGACTGTTGGAGGTAGGACAATGGAGCAGTCAGACTGCCACTCCGCTATGTCAGCTCCTGTATTTCACACATATCTGAACAAAATTGCAATTCAGACCAGTGCATAAGCTGCACAAATGGCCAAGAATTAAATCTTTCTTCGACATTACAGAAGACATTTATGCTGAGAGAACAGATAAAAATCAACAGAGAAAATCTTTGGCACTTCAGATGGAGTTGTATATATCAGAAAAGAATCATTTCTCTCCATGTCAGGAGATGGTAAAAATGAAGGAAATGAAGGTAAATTGTGTTTCCCAGAAGCAGATTCAGAATTACACCCTCTGGTATTGTGTACTGTGCTAGAAAGGACTGTTAAGCTTGTTGCCATTGCTGTTGTTTTTCCATAGCTGCTTTGGTCCTGGCTGAGAAATTGAATCTGACAGGAGCCAGACTTTGTCTGTGGTTCTGGAAAGCAGCCATCACATGTTTCCAAAGGACCAAGCCTTCCTATGGAGTAGATCTGCTGCTGCAAGAACCCACACTGTACCTACCATTAAAAATTAAAAAAGAATTCCTATCAAATGCTGTGCAGGTTCATAGTAAGTAGCAGGCACAACATCAGCTTGAAATAGGGGAACTATAATGACCAGGGGGCATAAAAGGCACGTTCAGCTACGTATACACAGACATTCATATATATCCTCAGGATACCACAGTAAGCCAAATCCTACTGTGCTTAACTGTGGCTGTGACGTGTAACCAACATATCTGTCCACATATTGCTTCTGCGTTGCATTATTTATCCTATCTCCCTAAGTAACACTGACTGCAGCATGACAAGAAGATGTCCTTCAGTTTGAGCACTAACCAGATGGAGTTTGGTGTGAGAATTAATATTTGCTTTCTGTGGTGGGATGGCCTCTCTCCAAGAGGTAGAATGGTAGCTTTTCTTCTGGAGTTGAAGGCACTGGCATTTTGCTTTTCTAATAGAGTTGATCTTCCAAAGAAGCTTTGGCAACGCAGCAAAAACTGGTCCCCAAGTGGAAAAATGTGGGTTGTGATGAAGGGGTCTCCTATTTAGTGTAGGAAAAGGCATGAGAAACTCCTTTACTTCCATTACTTAAAAATTCTTACAAGATTATAGCAGAATGATACCACTGTAAAAACAAGTAAGACAACACCTCATTGGTTCCTCCAACACCTGCAAACACTAATACATTCATGTTTCTTGTCATTCAAAAGTGAATCAAAAAAAGCCCTGTATTTTTATCATGTTGCTTCATATTTGGATACTTTTTTCTTCCTAGAAGTCAAATGCCTAGAATCAAGGTATTACATGCGAAATGGCATGTCATTTGTATATTTATAAAACCATATTATCGGGTATTAAAGTAAGTGACAACTAGCTCTATACTTAAGGTGACAAAATGGTTTCTATTATAAAACTGTATTTTCCAATAGTTGTAGCTTGTGAAATATCCACCTTCCAGGCTAAAATTTGCCTTTAAACTGTAAAAAGTTTACATATAAAGTATTCAGACCATTTTCAAGTGAGAATGAGAAGCAGAATGTTTTTCTCCAATTATATCTTGTGACTCTTTTCAACAGCTCTTGTGGGCAAAATGGCAGACAGTTGAAAACTGTGATTTGCCATGGAAATAGATATGCCTAAGTCATGATGCCCAGTCTTACTGTGAAGGAAATTGATTTTTATTTAACTGGGAAATGAATGTTTGAAAATCCCATACCAACCATGGGATTTTCATTTTTCCTTCATTTTTTTCCCCAATTTTGTCTTACAACCCTGATCTCAAAAAGACTTACACATACGCTTAACTATGCATGCTCTGAGCAGTTCTCTTAGCTCCAACAGAATGACCACAATGCATACAGCCTGTGTGGAGATCAGGTCTTTATAAAATAAGGTTACACACATATTTTTTTTGTTACTGACATATCTTGTAACTAATCTGATGAGCTGGCTGTATTTCAAATGTTTTAACAGCTTAAAATAATTTTGAAGGACCCAGACTCTCAGCAAAAGAAGTGCTCTTCTTAGGGTGTGCACACTGCCCCCCTGTTGCTGTGATCTATAGGGAACATACACCGGGCAGGAAAGAAAACTGCTCCTGAATTTTATTCTGACCTTTTTTTTTTTTTGTGATTGGTCTTCATAGCATTCTGCAATTTATGGCTTCTGTTTGCTGCCCTCTGAACAAGGTTGCAATCTAAAATGTGGGAACTGGAAAGCTGTAGTTCAGGATGCAGGCTGGCTCCACTAGGCAGGCATCCCTCTCCTTGTTCCTGAAGAAGCATTTTGCAGTGGATCAAAAGATGAACATTTGCAATTCCTATGCTGAAGCTGGAACAGTGAACTTTTAGCAAGTCTGGTTAAAATGCTAACATAAAGGGATCCAACCCCGCAGCTATTAAAGATGGTGGGAAGCTGCCTACTGCAGGAAAAAGGCTGGAAAACTCTTTCTAGTGGGCATTTCCTTCCAGTCTCTGAGGAAATCTTGCAGACATCTGCAAAACGAAGTGGAGACAAAAGACAGTGTGTTAACAACAGACATTGAAAGGTAGGTCATAAGCAAAGATTTGTCTAACAGAGTAAAGTTGAAGAGCATATGAATGACATTAGTACATATTTTTGAGAATAGCTTTAGAAGCTCGATCAGAGCACTGCCACTCGCAAATGAAAAGCATATATGGTTTCCACATGTGCTCTGTCCTCTGCTGTTGTATGGCACTTCCCATAACAATGATGGACTTGTTTAGAGGTATCAGAGCCAGCTCTTTGCCATCTGGGTATCTCCACAATGCAGTAACACATTGAGATGCAAGCTCCAGTTTGAAGGCATTCAAGTCATATTAATGTGACCAAGCTAATATGCTCTGCCTTGGTGAACCATTATCTACTGTTTCAACAACTATTTAGGGTAAAATGCCAAACCCAGATACTATTTCCACCCAGGGAGATGCTCTGATCAGTGGAATAGAGCTCAAATTAATGTTGAGAAAGATAAAGATGAGTCTGTCTTCACTAGGCAGGGAAGCAAACTGGATAAAGGCAAACCTTCTACTCTCCGTCCTTGGAAAAAAGGAATGAGAACATCTCTCTGTAGTGCTGGGAAGAGCACTCCTACTCTCTGAAAAGACAGGAAGCCCTAGGTGCTCAGCCCTCCTCAGCCACATTCTCACTTCATTGCTCTGTGCCGTAGTCAAGCAGCTCTGACATACCTACTCCCTCTTCCATAAGCCATAGTGTTCACGGGCCTTTACCACAGGTTTTGGGTGCCATTTTGAGCATACCAGCCCAAAAGTTGGGTGCTACAGCTGCTACGACTTCTCCTGGTTCAGGCCCATGGAGACACAAGAGCCACATGGCAGAACTGAGCATGGAGAACCATGTGTGAGCTAGACTCACGCAAGAGCTCCCAGGAAGGGAGGGAGGGAGAGAGACAGGAGAGGGTCTGTAGAGATGGAGTAGGTGCATCATAGAACTGTGCTGGGCACAAATAAGGCATAATTTTCATGATTTCCAAAGGGTCATTTGTGATCCATATCTCAGAACTTTAGTGGAAGGAAAAGAGTGGGTGCATCGCATCATGTTGGCTCTCATCTTGCAGTGGGGGCAAGTATCAAACCAGTTCCTCCTTGTTACAGGCAGTCAGAGGACTCATGGGTAACAAAACTAGCATATCTAAACAAAGAGGCAATTGTGCATTGCACATATATTATTTTATCCAGGGTCTATGATGACTCAAGCTTCCTTTCTTGCATCTGATGACATCATTAGAATTAGAACAGGAACCCTTGAAGGAATAATGGCCTCATAATTCATAGCCTCCTGTTATTTATTTGCTCTATAAATTACTTAATCCCGTCGTAGAGAGATCAGGGTGAGGCTGGGTGTAGTGCAGGGGCTGCCAATGAGAGTGAAGGCCCGGGGTGGTGGACTGGCAGGGGCTCAGGCCTGAACACATACGGGACTGCCTCTTTCAGGCAAACTTTAGGTGAGGTGGCATCCTTATTTACTGCTCAGAAACTTACTACCCACACATCTTCCTGGTGTACATTTCCACCAACTTTGAAGATTGGTGGGATGAGTTGGCCTCACTCCAGTTGAATTTGATCACTCGTAGCTCCTCTAATATTTCCTAAGCTCAGTGGGTTGTAGAAAACAGCCATTAAACATGCAAAAGCAACACTGACGTTTACTCTGCATGGAGGGAGCAAACATATGGAGTGAGCCCACACTTTGTGCACTGAAGCACTTCAGAGACTGGATTAGCATCTCTTTTTTCAGTTGCTAGTTTGGCCTGGACGGTTTGTTAATTGACTAGCGTTAGCATGGCAAAAACATCAGTGTGTTACCCTGAACACAGCTGTAAGCATGATCCTGATGTAACTTTATACCTTCTCATGCTTGATTTCTAGTAACTTTCAGTAGATTATCATCAATATTTGGCTGCTAACATCACAAGCGAGGTCACACCTGTTACCAAGATGGTTCTTTTTTATTATCTCTCAGTTTTTTCATCACCACAGCTGCCCCCTGCTCCCCACCGACACTCAGTGACTCTGTGGTAGAGTGTTTGGTTTTGTGGCTTTAGTGCATACCTTATAACTGGGGTCAAGAGATAAATATCACCTGTAAAGGCTCCAGGAATAATAGATGTTTTTCACTGAAAATTCAGTCAAAATTTAAAATACAATTAACAGGTTTCACATGGCAATAAACACTTCTAGGAATGCCATTCTGAGGAAAATGGGAGTACCTTTCTTTAACCCCAGTTCTTCTATGTTTACAGCTGGATGTTTCCTATTTGAAGTGAGAATGTAAGCAGTAAATAATGATTCTCTGCTAGAGGGAATTACTACAATGAGTATTTTGGAACTGGAGCTTGAGGCCCATTTTGCACAATAAATGGAAAAAGGTGGAAGGGGGAAAAGCTAGTTGTAATTGGCTCATGGATTTTGCAGTTTCTTAACTCTCTTTTTCTGTTGATAAATATATACATACATGCATGTATATTTAATGTGCTGAATTATTTCTCCTTCATGGCTTGTGGTGTAAGCTCAGACATCTTGATGTTAGGAAAGCCACAGGAGAATGCAAGGCTTGAATTCTTCAGTTGCAACATCTGATATAGTTCTTCCTGGGGCAATGGAAATGATGCAGGTTTATTAGTGCTTTTGGACTGATCTCTGGAACTGTATTTCATGGTAGACTTAAGTTGGAGTTGGGCGGGTTAGACTTCATCTGCATCTACACTCTCCAGTCCTCATCGGTGCAATTTCCTTATTCAGCACTCATTTCCAGAGTGTGAGAAATTAGGATTATTTCTTTGACAGCTGACCTGGAAACTCAGGGTCAAGTCCTCCTGATTCTTTGTAGAGTTTTATATTGCATCCATTACTGCAGCGTCCAAGCACTTTTTCATGTAAAAAAAAAGTCACTAAACCTCATGTAGCGTTCATAGGGCCTCTGGCAGTTTCCTCTTTTGGGGGGACAGCACGCTACATGGATGCCTTTTCTCTTTGCAGAGATTGAGGGAATGAAAGCATGAGGTGGGTAGAATAAAGATTTTTGTATTGTTAGTATCAGTGTTGGCAGAAAAGTTGTCTCCAACGAAAACCTAGTCGCATCACTTAGGGACCCCCAGGCTTGGGAGTGCACTTGCTCCCCACTTGAATAATTTCCATAGAGACTTCCCTTTGATCAGAGCTGTTTTGTTGTCAGTTCTCAGAGGCATTGGCTCAGAGGAGCCCAGCTGTCAACAAGGGTCACAGATTGAAATTTGGTCCTTCGCGGAGCAGGGATTCAATTCTTCATCTTTGAAAAATGAAACTTTGAATTGATGTCAGAGGCTATCTGTGAGCTAGTGAAGGAACTACAGCAGAAGCTCTGTGTGCCTGCTGTAGCTCCAGCCATACTGAAAGCAACATTTTATACCAGCTGGAATTGAGTGGCAGCCTTAAACTGAGGTCCAGATATGGTTACTTCTAATAACCCATGCCAATGCTGATAAATGCATAGATTGTGTTAGTCACGTCCCACTCCTGGGAGGGAGAGATAAAGTCGCCTTGCAAGCTGAAGATGAAAAAAAGAGCATTTTTAGAAATTGATGCGAATTGGTTGCCCAGATTAGTGAGGAATCTAGTGGGACTCTGGAGCTCTAAACCATTCTTGACAAATGAGCCTCACCAATGGAGCCGCCCTCAAAGCACCTTTGGCCCTAAAATACCAGCAGGTGGGTCATTTTATTACAAAGCTGTGTCAATGCAGTGAAACCTTCTGTCTCCAGACCAGCTCAGACTCTGCAGGTTACAAATGGTCCAACTGTGACAGTGAATATATTACCAGAGAAGCAGTGTATGGGGGTTGGATATAAAAAGGGGGAAGAACTACTTTGGTAAATAGAGACTAGTGAGACTGACTCCCATGCCTTGGGTGAGACTGCATCATATGATCAGTGTTGTTGTTTGGCACAGCAAATGGCAGGTAGTCATATAATGCTCAGGTGCTTCTGGCTCAAAACATGATCTCTGTTTAAGAGCCAGCACCTAGTCCATACACTGGTGGGCGCTTGGATACAGTTGAGCATCAGGAAAGACAGGGTGGGGAGGGAAGGCAGAGAAGACACTTCCCCAAGGTCAAATACTGAAAGGTGTGTGGTAACACAAGGGGAACTCTGCCTGAGAATCCCTTTCTGTATCTGCGTGTCCTTGAGAGGGTAGCATGGGGAAAGCATGGGTGGCCCACGAGTAGGAGCAATAGTGACAGATTTTTTTCTTGAGCTGCATGCTATAGTTTCTTCCTGTGTTTGGTAGCACAGCCAACTTTTGTAGGGATGCATGCAAATTCACAGATTCACAGATTAGACAGAGTTGGAAGGGACCTCTAGAGATCATCTAGTCCAACTGCCCGGCTAAAGCAGGGTTGCCCAGAGCACATTACTCAGGACTGCATCCAGGTGGGTCTTGAAAATCTCCAGAGAAGGGGACTCCATGACCTCCCTGGGCAGCCTGTTCCAGGGCTCTGTCACCCTCACCCTAAAGAAGTTTTTCCTCATATTTGAGTGGAACTTCCTATGTTCCAGCTTATGCCCGTTCCCCCTCATCCTTTCGCTGGAAACCACTGAAAAGAGGCCAGATCCATTATGCTTCAACCCACCCTTTAGGAACTTGTAAACACAGATAAGGTCTCCCCTCAGTCTTCTCGAGGGTAAAGAGGCAGACCAGGCTGTAAGAAGCAAACTGGAGAGATGTCACAGTATGGTGTGGGGAAAATAAGCGCTGGCCAAGGAGAGGGTGAAAATCAGGAGCAACAAACGGCTGGGCATCCAAGCCTTCTTCCCAGCACTAGCCATGGAAGAGGTAGCAGAAAAAATAGCAAAGTTAAGGTGAGAAACTGGCTTTATTAGTGTGGGGTTGAGGTCTTTGTGCAGAAGAGATGCTGAGGTAAAGTGGACGTGAGATGAAAGAAATGTCCAAAACTGGTCTTGTGCAATACAGGCCTTAAGTTTTCACTGGGAGTGTTCTTACGGAGTCTGGCATGTCGTGCTGAAAACAGATCTTACAGAGAAGCATTCAACCTGACTACAGAGATGAAGAACCCACCACTGCCCTGGGTATTTTGTTCCAGTAATTAATCAACCGTGCTCCTAAGAAGTTGTGTCCCATTACTATGTTAGATTTGCTGGGCTTCACCTTCTGGTAATTAGTTCTTGTTATGCCTCTCTTTGCTAGATTAAAGATCCCTTTTGTAGCCAGTATTTTCTCCCCATGTGGGTAATTATACCCTGTAGCCACACCGCTTCTCAATCTTATTTTTGATTAACTAAAACAGATAGAGCTCCTTACACATAAAATGTCATCTTACAGCTTTTGTTAATATAATAACTTCAAATATAGAGAGTGTCTAGGTGCAGATGAGCTGCTGTTGTAGACACGTCATTTTTGGGGGGGATATTGTGCCTTTGTAGTACTGGATTTCAAGGCTTTAATGTTGTACTAAGCCAAAAATCTTATGCTTAGGTATGAAAATACAGTCACCACAGTGGATATTCTTCAGGTAAACCTAATCTACATCAGCAATCACTTAATTCTGATATAATTAAAAATAGACAGTTGGGAATATAGTCAGCGAGAGAAAAATATTCTGACTTATAGATCTTTTATTGATGACATGTGCTGAGGGAAACATCAAAATAAACAGATTTAAGCATGGTTAGGAGCTTAGATTGTGTATTATTTCTTTCTGTTTATAACACAAAAGGAAGGGCTCTTTCTGCCAAGCTTGACTGATTGCTTGTGACGAGATTTGGAGGGATGCCTTTAGAACAAATGGAGTTTTTTCTCTTCAGTGTTTCCAGTCTGGGTGCCTCAACTGGGCATCAGTGAAATGTGACACAAAGCTCCCTAGATCACAGAGCAGGCTTGTGAAGGTGAGTGAGATGAACAGTTTTGAGACAGAGCAGATGAGACACTTCTGTGCTAAGGTAAAAAAAAAATCCATCCTGTGCTGTACAATAACTATTCTGTATATGCCATAAAACCCATCAGGAGCTGTGGCTGTTTGTGTAAACATGATGACCAGTGGCACAGGGCATGTCTCCACAGAGGGAGATGGGAGCCTGTTGAGAGGTGTGGGGTGTGAGCCATTTCTGGTCTGAGCCAGGTGAGCACAGCCCTGGTAGCAGAGCTGGAGGTAGCACCTTGTCCCAAGAGGTGCTCGCAGAAAGGCAGAGCAAGCAGAATTACTCCCTCACTGTACAGATGGCAAGCCCATACACAGACGGCAGTGACCGAAAAAAAGTCCAAACATCAGCATACAAAAAGTTAATGGTCAAGCAGGGCCTTGAAGAGGTCTTCCAAACCTCACGGAGGCACTGCTGGAGGGGTGGGAGTGAATGGCTGGAGCGGGGAGGGAGGACTGTCAGGAGCAGGGCAAATGTCTTGAAGCAACCCAGGAGATGAAACCAGGTCAGCAGTTGGAAGGGACTGAGGGCACACAGACCAAAGCTATGCTGTACTTAATCTGCTTAGATGCTGCCTTTGCTGTGAGCCAGCACCAGGGTATGCGAGATTCATGTGTTCCTACCCGCCAGCCTCTCAACCACAGTCAACTCCCCATGGCCGTCAGACACAGTTGTCTAGAATAATCAGACAATAGAGGGGGCAGGGGAAAAAAGAGAAAGAAAAGAAAACAAGGTAAAGAAAGGAAATGAGAAAGCTCTTTGATCAAAGCCTTCTATGGATAGGATTTATTATTATTATTCTAATACCTTTTACCACAACAGTGGGCCTTTCTCAGGCAGGGGATGCCAGCTGGGACAAAATAGGTGCCAAGCTGCTTCACTTCACAATATAGATTCTTGCCTAATAGGGGCTGAACTCCAGCCATCAAATGCATTTCAATTAGAGTCTCAGGTTTGTCCCTGAAATATCAGACAACTCCGTGATTCAGCCAGCTATGTCCATCTTCCAGGTAAAGCCTTTTTCTCTGGCTGTTGGTCTAAGCAGGCTGAGCCAGGACCTACTCCCTCCCTGTGGCTGATTTGTTGCTCCCATAGGAAGCAGATTCGCAGAGGGAAGGACAAACACCACAAAGTTTTTCTGCAGAATGGCTTTGGGAGGGGAGCACACCCACCCCTACCTCCCCAACCACCTCCGTCTAACACGGGGAGCATTTCCATGCTTTACTTTGGTAAGATGAGAAGCGAGGTTGGGTTTCCAGGGCCTTCTCCAAAGACCATGGCTGAGCAACACCAGGTTTCTTGGAGTCTGAAGAATGTCATTGCTGAGCTGGATTCCTGGAAACTGAATTAGATTTGTCCAGCACAAGCTATTTCATAGCAGGGGGAAGATTGTCGTTAATGCTGCTTCTGCCAGAGCCTGGTGGCAGGAGCGATACCATTGCCTCAGCAATTTTCCAACAGGCAGGAAAGTGGTTGTCAGTTATACCACCATCAGGCATGAAGCAGCAGAGTCCAGGACGTAGGGACACAGCAGCTGGGTTTCATGGGATCTAAGAGAGAAGAAACACTTTTATCAGCAGGATTCAAGTAACCCCACAGAGCAAATGGCAACAAGCTGATGGGTGGCAGCAGCCATATCAGAGAAACAAGTTCCATTCAGCTGACCTTACCTTCCTACTTGCATCATCTTTGCTAGCTGAGTGATGCCTTCCCATCAAACGAGGGAAGGAGAAGGAGGAAGGCAGAAGCAGCCAGGGTGCAAACTGCACCTGACTTAGACCTTCCAGGCTGAGATGTCACTGCTCATTCTAGATAGAAAAGGGTATTCTCATTTTGCAAGTTATAATTTTAGAGATCTTTCTTTAAGTCCTGCAGCAAACTCTGGCCACAGCTAAAATAAGCAGTAGCTTCCGCTTATCTTTAATTGCACACTTTAACCATTATTATTAAATAGTACTATTAAGGAAAAACCTGGACAGGACCTTACATGTTACATTGTCTGGCAAGTTTATGACAAGAGCTATAATAGTTTTAGGGGTAAGTGGATGAGATGGAGAAAAAGAAAAAGGATCTATTCTTATTAGGAGCTAGCTAAGAAATGTCCTAACTAAAACCAGTTTCTGCATAACTGAAATTTTGCAATGAGAAATTTCAAGTTTGACAACAAATTCCAATTTTCCACTGAGAAAATGCAAATGACAGCTGTAGAGCTGGCCACCCGGCAGACGTTTATCAACTTTGTTTTCTGTCTTCAGGGAGGCAGTGGAATCAACAAGAACCATTTTGACAGGCACAAAGTCAGCAAGCCAAACAATAAAGTAATAAATTCTGTTTTAACTTTTATAAAGACAGTATATGTGTGGGAATCCTACCTAGAATTTCACTTTTACAGAAAACATTTGTATTTAATGCCTGCCTTCCAAGTAATTGGGGAGCACAACAGCACTGAGCTTTGTGTATTGTGCAACAAGTGAAGAAGCGAGGCACAGAAGAGACTGCAAACCAGAGTTTCCCAAGTGACACTGGCTGCTGAGCCTGACCCACATTTTCAGAAGAGTTTTTGAGCTCTTTTCAGAAGAGTTGTTTGAGCAGAACACCAAAATAGACAGCCATATCTTAAAATGAAAAATCATAAAATAATAGATTAATTTAGATCATAAGGGACAATTCTGGGTCACCTTGTCCAACTCCCTGCTTCAAGCAGGATCAACTACTAAATTAGGTGAGCTTGTTCAGGACCTTATCTACCTGGGCTTTGAAAACCTCCCAGATTGCACAGTCTTGCTGGGTCACTCTTGCAGTGCTTTCACCACATGTATGGTGGAAAATTTTTCTTATATTAAATTGAAATTTCTGTTGTTGCAAATTGTGACCTTTGCCTCTTGCCCTTTTGCTATAAACCCCTTTTAGAAGTAGTAGCAATAGAGATGAGTTAGATCCTCTCAGCTTTACCTTCTCTGGAGATCATTCAGACAAAATTGGAGGGGAAAATTACTCCAAGCTCAAATACCAGCTATTCAGAAGTAGGTGTAAAAATTACATGACCCCCCTGCTTTTGGCTCAGAATGCTATTTTAGTGCAGGACACTGACTAATCAAACATGGTTTATGGTGATTGCTCCAGTCCAACTAACCTTGACCTTATTTAAAGGTGTGTAATATAACAAGGAGTGGAAAAGTAGCATCACTTATCAAAACTATCATTCCTCGTCAGGCTAACAGACACTAATCACCATGACTCTTCTGTTCTCTGCTCCTTAGTCGAAAGTATACACTTTGCAATGTGGTGTATGTCTATGAACAGTTAATCTCCTCATGGTATGTAGTTTTGGCCAAATCTATACAAAACCACCATGGTGGTTTACTGGAGTTGAGCACGCCATCAGTTTTTCAGTAGCCAACCAACCATTGGTTTACCAGTGACTCCAACCACAACATACAGGGAAGTGAAGCTAAAAAGAAACGGAAAAGCACAGAACCGTTGGGTGGTTGTGAGGCTGATCAGAGCCAAAAAAGCTCTTAATAAGTGGAAAGGTTTGCAACATGAGAGTGATAACTAGCACAGGGGGGGATGTCCTAAAGACAGAGTAGTCAGGGCCAATCTGGCCATGCAACACACCATGCTCTCACACTTTCTTTATCCCCCTTCCCTTTCCTTCTCTCTTTTTCCCCAAAGACAAATGTAACGTAGTGTTTTCACAGTAGCACTGCCAGCAGAGATCCCCAAAAGGGCATGCCAAACCAACACATCTCTGAAATACTCGGAATACTCTCACATGGCTTTTTGCTAGGCTGAATGAGAGAACAATCCATTACTTAATCTTGCTGCCAGTCCAAGATTGTTCCCTGCAGTATATTTTACAGTGCTTTGTCCAGGGTGGTTTTAAAACATCAAAATTATGAGACTTCCACCAGTTTACTTAGGAGAGCTATTTTACAGGCTAACAGACATCACCATTAGCACTATTTCTTGTCACATGCATCAGCAGCTGTCCCATAAATAATTGCTAACACTACAGCTATTCTACAGGCCCAGGGAAGGTGAAGGAATGCAAACAGGGAGTCAATATTCATGTAAATAAAGGAATAAAAAGATAATGGAAATGTCTGGCTTCTCCAGGAACAGATGGTGTTTGGTTGGGTTATGGACACTTGAATAAGTGACAGTGAGGTAACCAGTTACCTCCACAGTCATCCCTGAATAAATGTGAGGTAATCTGAGAGAGTTCAGGCACAGAGGGGAACTGGGCTGCTCAGGCTGTCAAGTTCAGCTGTGCCAGGATATAGCAGAGTTGGCTACAGACACCTCCATTTCCCCGAAAGGCCAACCCTAAGTAAATTACCTCACATGTAACATGGGGTAACAGTATAATTAGGAGAGTTACTGCAGAGAGGCTTTGAGTGTTCCCTGTTACTTCTACTACATCTAACAAAATGGATGTATGACCAAGTGAGTAATGTCTTATTTAATGTATCTTACATTATTTTATTGAAAAGCTGTTTCCTGCTCTTCAAGTTATTCTCTTTCTGCAGAGGTCAGCACCTGACAGGGTGGGAGAGACCTTACAATCCTGTATGCAGCCAGGTTTGAAATGTTCTGCAAAAATGAAAAAAAAAAAAACATCCTTCCTGGGCCCTGCTGGCAAATCAGCACCTTTGGTAAGCAGCAGTCTGCATGGATACTAATTCAGCACTGATAATGGCTGTGACACCAGCAGACGCGTTTCAAAATTTCTTGCTGAAATATTTCACTCAATGTCCCCCTTTGGCAAGTAATTCAATAGTTTTACTGTAAGACACCGGGCAATGCCACCTCCATTTCCTTTGTTCCTTATTACACGCCAATGTATCTCAACTCTTAAACAAAGAAAACCTGCTGAATACATCCTGCAAACAGCATTTATCTTAGAATACAGCCTCCTCATGAAACAATTAGCAGGCGGAGGCATACAGCACTGGTGATAATCTCATTGAACAACACATCACAACAGCTTTAAAGACAAGCTAATGCCTCTCACAAAAACGACCAGCAAGCTATTTGGGGAGGATTAAGCAAATAGAGAACAGCCCATGGTCTCTGGCTTTAGAGAGAGGCTGTCTGACTTCAGGAGGCTGTTCCCTCTTTTGATCAAAAGTGAAATGGTTCCTTAACTGTTTTCTTGTAATGGGACCAGTACAGTTTAAGCAGTCCTGAATTCCCCGGGGATCTTCTTCCACATCTTACTAGAAAGGAAGAAGTTTTTCTTAGCACTCAAACTTCACAACTTTCTTTCTCTGAAGTTCATCCTATTATGCAATGTCCCATTGTACTAAGCCTGCACAAAGTCTCTTCCTCTTGGGATTTTCCTTGAATTTATTTGGAGGCGATTATCATATCTCCTCTTAGTTGTTGCTTTGCCAAGATGTACATACCTTGCTCTTTTAATCTTTCCATATCAATCAAGCCTTCCCACTACCTAATAATAATTGTGCCTCCTCTATGAACTCCCTCCAGCTTTTCAGTATCTTCCCAGTGACATGGTGCTCAGCACAGTACAGGAGATGCCAGCTGCGTTTGCAGCTGTATAGAGAAGGTGCTTCATTCATCTGCTCTGCTGCAGGAGCATTTTAAACTAGATTGCCCACCTGTTCTACCGCCTCTCATTTCCAACACTTCCAAGAGCCAGGGGAAAACAGGTTCCAGTGCTGGAGAGCTGTCAAACTGGTGTAAAGTTCCTCTGGATATGTTATACCATGATCCCCCCTAAGTGCTGATACAATACAACTCAAGAAGCACATGCTGCCGATTTCTGGGCAGGTACTGACAACATCATTCTGAATACAGATTCAGAATGATTCAGGTTCCTGCTCAGGTTCAGTGCTCCTCTGCTTTGGTCAGACTTGCTGAGGCAGCACCATCAGAGCCCCAAACAATCAATGATGTAAGGTTTCTGCACAGAAAAAAAATAATTGATTTTTTAGAAGCGGTATGCCAAATTATAAAATCTTTTCTGATATATTCTTTACTACTTAATCTAATAAGAAATAAGTTTGTGAATCATATTTAAGTCAAAACATTCAACTACCAAGCCAAATTCCTGAAAATTCAAGCATGTGCCCTGCTTAGCATCAAAATGTGTTTGGTATTATAGGAAGAGCTATCAAAGAGAACACAGGAAAATGCATTATTATACTTCTACCACTATTTAGCAAGCATTCTCTGTTAGGGCTGAGAGATTGGCTTTGGCTTCTGCAAACATTACCATCTATCAAGTAATTGGTCTGTCCAAGAAGTGAATTCTCAGTTACTAATTGCAAGTTCATATCAGAAAAAGACAATCAATCACAAACAGAAGTCATAGGCAAAAGACAAAGAAGAGAAAAATGAGAGAATGGCAAAGGAAAAATGTGAAAAGAGCCCTCAGGTTTGCAAAGGTTTGAACATGCATAAAGGAGGAGATAGAAGAAAATGTATGAAACCTGAGGTAAAGCAGTATTTTGCTGTCTCAGAATCAGCACAGGCAATGTTTCACGTTGAGTTCAGAGTTCTCTATTTTCACAGTGCTGAAACCACCAGAAGCAGATAGTTGCCACAACATGGGGAATAACTTTGCCTAGTGACTGATTACACAGCACTGTGGTTTCAGTCAATAAACCAATACTGCTGGGTCAATTTGCTTTTTGCAGTTTTTTTTTCAAACTGTTAACAAACAGCATTCACCACTTGAGATCTGTAATTAAGACTGAATGCATTTTCAAGAGATACGTTCTCATATAACTTACAATACCTGACTTAGACAACTTAGTTATTTTGGCCTGTACTGTGAAGGGAATTAAATTGTTTGATTTCATTAAAGTGGACAATGTGGCATCTTCTGGCCTTGAGATCCAGAACAGTTATTCTTTCTGAATACTTTTCCTCAAATATTCCAATAAATATCTAATGGTTGCATTACTTTAAAAAATAAAATAAACTAAGTCTCTTCCCCCGTATCTCACTTTTTCCCTGAAAGTTTTGTTTTTCCTTTCTAAACATCCCTATTAGGATTTGAAACTCTCCCTCCCCCCGATTCAGCATTGAATGTGAATTTCATTAATGCGCTGTTTATTTTTATTCCAGACCAATTAATGAGGGTGATAAATGAGACAGTACATAGCACCAGTCCCTGTGGCACCCCAGTAGCTACCCACCCCAAATTAAAACACTGCCATTTATCATTACCATTTGTTAATGTTCTTTCTGCCAATTTGTAGACCCCGTGGCATTACTCCTACTGAAGCCAATCTGAATTAATTATTCAAGTACATTCATGGGAGACGCAATATCAGATACTTTATGGAAAACCAAAATGCAGTATACTAACTGAATTTCCAGTAAGCACTACTACTTTAATTCTTTTAAAACCTTTTATATCTGTTTGTGAAGATTTATTCTTTTATTATTTGTACTTTAGTGGTGCCTGAAGGATCCAATTGGTCTGAGGACCCATTGTCATGTTTATTACTAAAATTTTATCTCCAGCTTATTTGCTTCATTTTCACCCCAAGGATAGAATTTAAATTAATGGAACTGTAATTGTCAGGATCACTGACAATTCCTTATTAGGAAATCAGGTACATTTTCTATATTTTGCAATAGTTGCTTTTTCCACTTTGTCCCTTTCAAAAACCACTTTATTATTAGCCACTTTTGCATGACAACAGGCTTGTCTCTCTCTTTCTCTATCATGCATCTGCTCCTGCTGTGCATTCCTCACTGGAGTCCGTATCACTGATAATCCTTTGCCTGAGAAGTCTCAGTAAGTTGCATGGAGATGACTGATGTCACACTTGGAGGATTAAGTAGGGAATAAGCAGCAGGAGCACATCATCTCTCAGGAAACTGAGACCCCATCTTGTCTGTGCTGGAAAATGCCAAAGACAGATTTTTTTAAAAAAAAGAGTCATGGTGCTTCTTGATACAAGAAAGAAAGCCTTTGCAAGCCAAACTGAAAATATACTGCTTCAAAAGGAGAGGGAGAAAAATGGATATTTGAACAAGTTATATCCTGAGGCAAAGGACAGATGATCTGTATTAACAGACCTCATATGTCTTTGGCCAAATCACAAGGGGGCACTTTGATTATAAATATACAATTTCCTAACTTTTGGGGGGCTTTGGATTTTTTTGTTGTTGTTTGATTGTTTTTTTTTTTTGTTCTTTTTTTTTCTTCTTTTTTTTTTTTTTAATTCTCTCAAATAAAGGAGACTTTCTTTACTGTCTTCCCTGTGTTCCCTTTCCTGGGACAAGCAGGTGGCAGCGTCTGACAGAGACCCCACCTTTCCTCTCACCCAGAAAAGAGCACACTCCAGGCTGGAGAATATTTCGAGGAAACATTGCAGAATCTTCTCCTTGGTCAAGGAGCAGAGCTTGGAGGAAGTACTTTCCCCTACCCCTTAAAACCATAGGATCTAACTGACTAAACTAATCTTTCCCTTCCACTCACGCAACAGCAGTCTTCCCATCACTGCTGAAAGTGTCCCATCCCACCGTTCCTTTGTAAGGGAACCATTTCATGGTCTCAAAAATCATAGATCAGTTGTGCTCTGAGTTTTTGTAAGATACTTTGTCTGTCTGTCACAGGACAAAGATCAAAGGTTTCCAGCCCAACTGTGTTCCTATAGATGCTTTGGAGGTGCTTCCTTAAACAAGTTACTTAGTACTATAGTGGCATGCTGCTTCACAGTGCTTGAGGAAATTTGCTACTCAGCAGCATCTTGCCTGAGTTACAGCTCTGGGCTAGTGGTGGGGTGGGAAACAGATCTAAACCCTAGCCCATTCTGACTCCTGGAATGGTGTGTTACTGCCTTTTATTACTTCTCCAACTTAAAGGGAAATATAATATATAGAAATATTCATTAAAACCAGCAACTGCCTTTGTTTTCCTCTCTGCTGACAATTATGTGCAGGCTAGTTGCCAAAGGAGTTTTTTTTAAGCTCTATACCCAATAAATAGGCTTGGACTTCTGCATCATCTAAAACTGATTTTCATACCACTTCATCTCAGCAAAGTTGTGGATGTCCATCCATGGAAGTGCTCAAGGTCAGGTTGGATGAGTAACCAGATATAGTAGAAAGATGTTCCATCCACAGCTGGGGGCCTGAACTAGATGGTCAGGTCCACTTCCTTTCAAGGTCCCTTTTTAAAGGGGTCCCTTTCAACCCAAAGGACCTTTTCAACCCAAAACAGTCTATGATTCTATGATTCAGTTTAGATTTGTTTGCTGTAGAGAGAACCAAAACCGGGGCATCTGACTGTGAGCTACAGTTGAGAAAAGCTCTTAAGTTTTTCTCACCTAGAGCATACAGTTAGAGTAAACCCATTTCTTTTGATGCTGTAAGCAGCTGTTTACCCACAGGGGTTCAAAGCTAGTTTCTGCCTGCTTCTCCTTTACCCTGGTATTATTCAGGAGTCAATAATTCAATTCAAAACAATGCAGTGGCAATGAGGTGGAATTGTTTTAATGGTGTTTACTTGTTCTTAATGATGAGCTGTATCCCTGTCTCCCTGTTACAGATAGAAGCGGATGATAAAGAAGGGAGAAACTACACAGTAATGCAGACAGTAAAATCAAAGAGACACTCCTGTTGAGATGAAAGAGACTCCTGCTAGTTTCTGAAAATTCACAAATGTAGGATTTTTACTGCCACAGTTGAGGTCTTTCTGCCAACCAGGACCTAACTGTAAAACCAAAGAAAAATTCCCCAATTCAGAGTAGTTCAGAACCCCTTTTCTGTACATTCTACTCCCTAAGGAAAATTTTTGTCCAAAACTGGATAATTCTCTGCTTCCTGCCTTTTTTTTTTTCTTATTCTTTCCAGATTTTATATTCCCAAATGTGGCATTTTTTTCCCCTCTCTGTCAGAGAAAATAACTGAAAAGGAAATGCACTTATGCTCCTTGCCTCAAGAGAGGCAGCAAAGAAGGAAAAGGGTGGAAAATTGGTCTCTACCATGATTTACACAAGTCTTAAAGTTGTGCCTGTTTGAGCAGCTCAGCAGGGGACAGGAAGCCAGCTGCAGTGAGAGGGCCCAGGATGTCCTCACAGACAACCATACACCTTCCTCCAAGAGTGTGAGAAGAGGGAGAGTAGTACCAGTTTTAAATCTCTGCCTGCCTATTTTGGCCAGCTCTCAAAAGACAACTGAAAAAGGATTTAGTGAAAGCAGGATGTGTGTCTACCTTTCCATTTCTTTAAAAATGCTGCATTGATATTGTGTCTGTATGGTGTAACAGCAGTTTCTACGGTCAATGAGGGAGCCTTCCATCTCACATACTTGTTTGTGGCCAGCTGTTTAGGCCATGATGACCGTCACTTTTGCTTCTCCATTTTCATACTTAATTAATTATTTATCTGCGATTTCTACTGTGCTCTATGTGCCTGTTTGGATCTCAAAACCCTCTCCTGAATGGGGTGCAGATGTATTTTTGAGGAGTTTTTGTGAGGAGGGTGGATTTACAAGAAGCTGCCTCTATTTGAGAGACCGGAGTGGAAAGTTGTGTTGTGGTTATTGCTTATGAGACATATAGGTATCTGGGTTTGTGGATCCAGCAAAGATTGTTTGTTGATTTCCCTGCAGGCTGAGAGGCAGTAGGTGTCACAATGTTTTTGCTTGGCTTTTGGGAAACACTGGGAAGGAGCTGGTAGCCACTACCCCTGTGAGTGCCAGTGATATAGGGGTAGAGATTTTGGAGACAAAATAGCAGGACCGCCTCGGCAGCTTTCCCCAAAACAGTCCTGGTAATGCATGCTGGGCCAGGCAGATGTGAAGAGATAATGCTTTTGAGAAAATGATAAATGTAAGAGACTTCAAAGCCATCAAGACTAGTGAGATGGCTGGAAGGGAGGGAGCCTGCCCAGAGGAGTTCCAGCTGCCAGGTCTGCACAGGAGGGTGTTTCCATGAGGGTGCTGAGGAGCATGGGGGTTCAGAGAACATATCTTACATTACAAGAACTCTTCATCCTCAGGTGAAGAACAAGACAAGAACAAGAAATTGCCAAGTTACAAACAAATGGACAATGGCACAAATAGATAGAAGCAAATGAAAAATAATTCTGTGCATTCATCTACCTTTGTACTAGAAGTCTAGGGAGACAGGAATATTTAGATTTGAATTTATATAAAGGTATAGAAGACATATTGGAAATTTCATGGAAGGAGAAGTAGATGGACAATGTAATACTAATTAAAAAAATTATGTTGGAAAGACAAAATGGACTGTATAGATGAAGTGATGGTACTATAGCCTAAAAGAATCTTTGAGTCAAATCAGATTAACAATCAAGTAAACCTTGTCAACAAGTAATAGAAATTCTGTGAATCAAACTCCAGTCCCATGTAGGAAAAATTCAGTAATAAGGCTACAGTATAGCCTGCCTGATGAAGATGGTGACAGAGATTGACACATTGAGGGAGATCAAGGAATGCAGGAATGAACAATAGAAGACTACAATTGCCCTCATATACTCAGTAAACTTTACTGTGGGGTGTGACATGTGGGCTAAACTTTCAGGAACTGCCAATTTCTTTTTTATGGAAGTACTAGACAGGGAAATGAGAAGAGACTAGAAGAGAAAAAGTACTGATCAATGAAAAGGACTTGGTGACTGTCACAGAGCTGTTGGGAACAGTAACGGTCCAACATCCCAATTCCTCCCGCAATAGCCAAGAGACCCACCACTGAAGTCTTGAATTAAAAAAAAAAAAGCTGAACTACACAAAATGAAGGGTCTTGTTAAAAAGAAACTAAATTGAGTGGTTAAAGTAGAAAGCTTTTTTTTTCAGACAGCAGTGAAGCTGTTCAAAAATACCATGCTGGATGATCAGAGCAACCGCTTCCTACCTGTCAATAAATGTTTGAGAACGACCGAAAGATAACAGGCCTAGCTTAATAGAAGTGTGAGGGAGCTTTCTTAGGAATAAGGTGGTGTTCTTCAAAAAAACCAAGGGTGTGTCCTACTAAAACAAACAAACAAAAAAACAACAAAAACCCCAAAGGAACAGTAGGCTGAGAATGCTGAAATTCAGTAAGGCGTGCCAAAAAAAAAAAATATATCGTGCTTCAACTTGCAAACAAATCAGGCACTAATTATAAATCCTGTTGCCACATCTTAGGGGCTAGGAGACCTCTAGAATGTCTATAATGCCAAGGAAAGTTCTGTGCCAAGCAGGAGACTTAAAAGACAACAAAATTGTAGCAGAAAAAACTTAAATCTACCTGACTGCACTAAACATGAGGATCTTGGGGAAGTTTCCAAAACAGAACTTTTCTTTTAGGCATTCAACTTTCCATGTTGAGATCTGAAGATGGTTGATATCTCGTAGTTGATATCTGGTACACTTCTGAACAGCATTCTAAAAGGTACTCAGTGACAAAAATCCTAATGCATCATGGTATAAAAGCAAATGTCCTCATATGGACATGTCATAAGTTATAAGACAGGAAAGACATGGTAAGAGTAAATAGTTTTTTGTAGAGAAGGTGGTTGTCAGTGGAGCTTCACAACGGAGATCAGTGTTCAGACCCATGCTGTTCATGAGTGCATAAATGATCTAGAAAAAGAACTAAATGCTAAATTATTCTAAATAATAAAAGATATGACTGTGGAACACTGTAAAAGCCTTTCACTACAGCAAGCAATTGGGCGTAAAGTAACAGCATTCAAAGTGATGTATACTGGGAAAAATTCCTAATTTTACATATATAATGATGTGTTCTGAGTTGTCTGTTACCATCAGGAATGAGATCTTCAGGTAATAATATATAGCACTTCAAATTGTCAGTTCAGTGTACAACAGTAAACAAAAGCAATCAAGATGTTAGAAATGTTGAGGCTGGGATAGCAATCACAACAGGAAACACCTTTATGCTACTAGAAAATTCATTGTGCACCTGCAACATAGAGACTGAGTACAATCTCTGGTCTTTTGGTCTCAGAAAATAGGAAAAGCAGAGAAGGTGCTACCAAAGTCAGAAAAATAATCAAAGGCATCAAATAGATTTCCCTATGAGCTATATGAAATATACCAGGACTCTTCAATCTAGAGAAAAGACAATGGTGAAAAAGCATGATGTAGGTTTGTTAAACACAGACGACACGGAGAAGTTCTGGCCATCTTTTGGCAATGTGATTACTGTAGAAAGCAAACAAATACTACACCTTGTAGAGTACACTATGCAATCTTCATAATCTTGGTGCATATCAAGTGTTCACTGAAAATATGAAAAAGTCCAGTATAACATTAATTATTGCAGAACCGCTTGAGATGAAAACATTGTGTATGTCTAGGTGTCATGATTTTATATCATAAACGCAGACAACTTAAATACCTTCGTGTGTTCCCAAATGTGTATATATATGCAGCAAATTGGCCTGCCTACCTGGGACTAATTAGTTCATGAGGAATTACCTGGTGAAATAATATTCAAGCAACATTGTAGGAGGAGCTGATATGTTGCACTGGTTTAGTTCATATGCTAAATCCCTGAAAGTCCAGCCAAGCTGAGCTGAAAGCATTCCAGGTTGCCAATTAAAGATTAAGGCCCACATTACACTCGTAACTTTAATATTACTTTGCATTACAGAGTTTCCCATTGCAGTATAAATTGAGGCAAGGTAGCAGATGCTGGTACGGTTCATTGCATGGTTTTGCAAGTGCACAGCTTGAAATGGACTCTCCTAATACTAAATATTCAGTGACTGAGTCTAGTAAACAAATCCATTGGCTATACTTGTTTATAGCAGTTTGAGAGTCCAGTTAAAGTCTCCATAGAGAAATGTGCTCCTGCACATGCACACACACACACACAAATGCAGACACACATGCACAGAAACAGAGAAGTCTGGGAATTTTTCTGATTCCTGGGATGAATTTGCTATATACCTCTTGTGCTCAAATAGCAGGTGGGATATACAGGGCACACACACAAATGAGAAATGCAGTTCCAGCTGAACTAAACTTTTTAAAGTACTTGGAAATAAATATGAGTGATACCTGCAAGAGCATTCGCAATGGCTTAAGGCAAGGGAGCTGGAGTGGTGATCTTAGGAAAACTAGAGATGAGGAGGCCAGGGTTAGACAGAGGAAAGCATGCCAGGGAAAGCCATTCTCCCACTGCAGCAACTAAGCCAATGAGATTGACCTGGTGTCCTGTAGCAGGTGAGAAGGGCTCCAGGTCTGTGGTTCAAGTATTGTGTGTGGACTTTCTGTCTGTGCTGGAAGGACTTGGCTACAAGCTTGTCAACTTTTCCCAAAACATGAGTCACAGCTGCTCCACATTCTCCCATCTGTAATTGCTTGTTCAGCCCTCTGGAAGTATCTATAAATCCAGCACAGGCATTGCTATTAACACATCATGGAGAATTTTTCTTTCAGCCTTCCAATATCTGAAAGGGAGCCTACAGGAGAGCTGGGGAGGAACTCCTTGTCAGGAAATGTAGTGACAGGACAAGGGGTAAAGGTTTTAAATTGGAAGAGGGGAGATTTAGATTAGATACCAGAAATAAATTCTTTACTGTGAGGGTACTGAGGCTTTGGAACAGGTTGCCCAGGGAAGTTGTGGATGCCTCATCCCTGGAAGTGTTTAAGGCCAGGCTGGATGGGGCTTTGAGCTCTAGAGGGAGGTGTCCCTGACCATGCTAGGGGGATTAGAACTTGATGATCTTTAAGGTCGCTTCCAACTCTAACCATTCTACGATTCTATGATTCTATATGCCTCTTTCATCTTTGTACTTTGTCTTTCTGTATGAAATATCCAACCGAGCCTGATACAGAACCTGTTCCTTCTCCAAGTCCTTTTCAATTACTCGGTACCAGCTAGGCTGAATGCATGTGAAACCCAACTACTGCAGAGATGATCCTTCTGTATATGGGAATATATAAAAAGGTTTCCTGTGCTAACACAGAGTGTGTTAAATCAAATGTGATCTTCAGTTCAGGCAGCGGACCTGCTGACTGTTAAGACTTCATTTAACTCAAGGCTTGGACTCACACTAGAACCCAAACTCCTCAATTGACAATATCTACTTATAGGCTGGAACGTGACAACTCAGTCTGTAGGCAAGAAAATGCAGGCAAAGCTCAAGAGTGCTCCAGCCCTCCAGCCTTATATCTTCAAATGCAGTACTGACATGGGTGTCTTGAGACACTTAGCTTCACACAGCTCACAAAGCTTGTAAAAGCCACCTCGTCCTTTCCACCCTATGTAGCAGATACCTGCTCTTAAGGTCAAAGTCTTATACTAGTGGTCACAAGTGGGTGACCAAACTAAATGAAACCTGTCTTGATGGATGCTGAAGAATAGGTTCTGAAGAACAAGAATAACTCGTGAATACTGTCATTTCACATTGCAGTGCCCGACAGCCCTAGGAGAGGTTATGTACTTGGCCCCTTGAGTTTATATGTACAAAAGGCTTTACAGGCAATTGGGAAAAGAAGGAATGTTAGCTTGATCTTTATGCAATACAATTTTTAATGAGATTATTATGGAAAGAACACCTGAACAAAAAGCTAAGGTCACATATGTAGAAGTATCTGAGTCAGAACAGTGAAGGCTACAAGTAAGAACTGTGTGTTTAATACACTATAATTATAACTGTAAATTGTACTTCAGCCCAAGGCTTTACAGCAAAGCTGTAAAAAGTAAAATCAATTTTAATCTTTAAGGGCACTTTCGTACATTCTTCTTCTTCAAGGATAAACCCAACTAGGTCAGTCCGGGTAGGAGTTGAAAAAATATGATCTCTTTGTCCCTAAGCAATAAATATTATCTTCAATATCAAAGGCTAGATTGCTACCATGTACACTGCATGGCTCCTTGGAGAAGCTTGGTCCTGGGTCTGTGCATCTATCAGAGCTGAATGAAGGTGTCCAGGGTGGGGGAAAAGTGTTCTAGAACAACAGAAAAGACAATCTTTCACCCATGATCTTTGATGATTATCACATCAACAGTTGCTGCTTTCCTGGTTTTAATGTGGGTCCATTTACTCTTATTGTGGATGTACCCCTGGGTGGAAGGGTTGCTTACATGAAACTTCTGTGTTGGGCGTGTCCCTCTTCAGAATCCAACTGAGGAAAGCTCTCTTGATTTAAATTGATTCTAACCCCGCAATTACACTCTGCAAACCCACTAGCCCTTGGTAAAGAATCCTCTTGCAGAATTACTTCTACAGCGAGGGCCACAAAGCTGAGTTCAGAGTTCAGTGCTTTCTCTGTCCTTGTTTTATGCTGGAGATGAGGGAATGGGAACACAGGCACAATCAAACTTCCTAAGTAAGTTTGTCCTTCTGTACTACTTCATGTGCAGTAGCTTTCATCTCATCTCAAAATGGGCACGTTGCTATGGTTTCAGGAGTAGAGGATGGCCACCCTTATTCTCTCCTGCTCCTGCTTCTGTCTTCTTTTACTCCATTAAAAAGTAAAAGTGAGTTCTTGAGGTAGAAAGATCATATTTCATCACAATAAGTATTTTATTAGAGATAAGCAAAAAGTCTTCCCAGAAACCTCAGACATGCTTATTTGGGCTTCCAGTGGCCATTTAAAAATGCACTTGCTAGTAACTCAGTATTATTAGAGTTGGTTGAATAATATTAAATGGATAATTTATTTGACAAATGTTACAATTTTTAAAAAACAAATTATTAATCTAGTTTTAAAAATATTATTCATAAAGGTATAGGACAGAGTGAGTTATTAAATATATTCATCAAATAAGTTGCTCAAGTTTTGCAATATATCTGAATAAACTATTCAGTTTATTAATTATTAATTGTGTTCTAATTATTATTTTAAGCACTTATATAGTAATATTAGTGCACTGGTGTAGTAGTCACCAGTGCATTAGTAGTGCAGTCACCAGTCAGCAGTGCACCAGTCACCATTGTAGTAGTCAGTGAAAAAAATAACAGGTCTGATGGATCTGTGCTATATCTAAGGCTGGATTAAGGCATGGAAAAAATTGGCTATCTCTAATTTTCTCTGGGAAAAGCTAGCACATATGCATGTATGTAGACATATTGTCCTCTTTTCAGTCTTACCCATCATTCACTTTTGCTATTAATTGAAAACCAAAACTTGTGAAACAGCATCCAATGTTATTGAAGTAAGAAACTGCATGGCACAAAGCAGGCTTAAAAAAATATTTCT
The DNA here is from genome assembly GCA_026546715.1 of Gallinago undulata. Taxonomy (NCBI): domain Eukaryota; kingdom Metazoa; phylum Chordata; class Aves; order Charadriiformes; family Scolopacidae; genus Gallinago; species Gallinago undulata. The sequence goes on from JAOTQQ010000001.1 coordinate 56,092,727, forward strand.
TCAATGACACGGTGCATATCTGAAAAGCCCAAATTGTCATTTTTGGATAATGCCTTGTGGAATACTTTGTACTAAGTGGAGCTATCCCCATGTTCCAGCACATCTCTCCTGTGTCCCAACTGGGGTAGGTCTTATTATAACCCTGAATACAGAAAGCAATTTACTTGAAACTAGACTGGAAACTTAGAAATGCATCAGGGAGATGAGTTACATCCACAAAATGCAAATCAGGAGAGAGGAGTCAACCCCCACCAGTGTATGTTTGTTTATCTATCTATCTATCTATCTATCTATCTATCTATCTATCAATCATTCTATTTATTTATTTATTTTCTGGCCTGAAAGTTTCCTGCTAAACATGAAGGCAATCTTTGAGCACTGAGCTGTAACTCTGCTGGGCTGCCTTCTTGTTGATAAAACTTGAAAAAGCAATTTACTCTCTTGGGCCTGTTTAAGAATTTACAGTGCAGAAAGGGGAAGGGGTAGAAAGACAAGCCACATCCTCCTACCTCTCTCAAATTCTTGCTTGGTTTTCAAGAAATGAGATGGAAGGGAGAAAAATGACACTCACCCACCCACACATGAACCAAGGGAATCACAGTGTTTCCCTTCTTCCTACATTGTCTTCCTGCCCCTTATTTAGAGGACCACTGCCACCCATCTCTTTGCTCTTCAAGAGGAGAAGCAGGGCGAACACCAGAGCCTCTCCAGCAAAGCTGAGAGCTACAACAGACACCCCTGCCTTGCTCACACACATACATACACTCACAACATATTTGCAAATAATAGCACGAATTCCTGCAAGCACTTCCATTAAGATAAATGGAAGTATCCCAGTATTTCTCAGAAGAATTGTTGGAATAACTTGGCTGCTAATTGATGCCCTGATGTAGGAAAGAAAACAGGATTTGTGAGGATGGAACCGTGAGGGCCTCTGAGGGAGCGAAGGGGTTCCTCTGCCTTTTAAAGTTCATTTTACTAGAAGGGATTGAAGAACATTAGAGGTTTTTCAAAACAGCTCTACTATGCAGAGTTTGTAGCCAGAAAAGAGTACTGGGTTTCCAAGGGACCCTTCTGTGCTGCTTCAGCCTAATGGTTCTTTCAACCAAAAGCGCAAAAATCTGCTACACACCCAAACTTGAAGTGTCTCCTTAGTTGGTCAAGGAATACACTCCCCTGATTGCTTGCCTGAAGCTGCTGCATCACTACTTCCAACTTTCTGTCAGGGAAGAGGTTTCCTACCATGAACTAGGACTAGGACACTTGCAAATAGTCCTCTCAGTTATTGAGTGCTGTGGTCAGGCTCGAGCCTGAACCTAGATTTAACTCCAACATGAGGCTCCAGGATTTGGGTAAAAGCGTCGGCCTTGATTCAGGTGACATTATAGACACTTCATAAACCATAATAGGTGTCATGTTGCTTCACAGTGGGCAGGTTCACATCCTAAAGAAGCTCCTCTCTGTAAGATGACTCCAGAGAGGTAAGGCCAAGAAGCCTTCTGTCTGGAAACTCTCCCTTTGATGTGTTCAGCACTTTAAGGGAATCTCCTGACACTGCTTCTTGTGCCAGGGACCAGAAGGGGTGCTCTCTTGTGCTCCCTGAGCCAACAACTCTTCTGCTGGGTTGCTTTGGACATCATGGCCAACCCATCTGCTTCTATTCTAGACACCTGACTTTCATAGAGGCTCCTCTGGGAAAGCAATATATGTTCTACTATCTAAGCATTAGATGTTCAATCTGCATCTAACCCCAAAATTATCCTTGCTTTTTGTGAGCAGGCTGGTTTTGTGCGCAGATGGTGGGAACTGGGACAGAATGTCTGTGCCTGTGTGAAACGACAGGAATTGGCACGACTGCAGATGGAGAGCCAGCCTGTAGGGGGAACAATGATTCATGGGTCTGTTTCACACTGAGTCCATCTTTAAGATTTACTTTTTAATATCATTTACAGACAGAATATAAAAAAAACACCGAAACACTGAAACCCTGAGAGACATTAATTGAGCAACATGAGACAAGTGCACAGCTTAGAAGGAAATGTTACAAGTGCTCCTTAATCCTTCCCAAACATTTGCTCTTTTCTTAATTTAGGAACAGGGATGGAAAAGGAACTCTACCGGGCTACAGCAAACTCTTTATAAGTAATTGTCCTGCACAGGATAAAGATTTCACTGCAGGGTTGCTTTAGTACCTTGGTTTTAAAACTAAAACAAAATCCTAATTCCCATGTCAATGACAGTAATACAAAGCCCTTGTGATTTATAGAGTTAATGTCAAATTGCATGAATTGCCTCCTGAGACACAAGGTCTTGCCTTGCATTTTTATTCTGTATTGATTTTGTATGATCTGGCTGGAGGCACTGTGCTTGGACGTGTCCTTCAGTTCTCCAGCCTGAAGTCACTTTTCCTTCTAGCATACCTGCCTGAAGCCTGAGACACTAGGGTACTTTCCAAGAAAGCACAATAAATGTTCTGGCCTGCACCTTTCCCCTTCACGAAACTGGTGTTAAAAGCTCCAGGAGAGATATTACTTACAGACAACTCAGTTGGCTAGCACAGTAACCCTGTGACTACTCTCTATCTTAAATGTGCTTTGGAAAAAAACTCACGTAAAAAAAAAAAGACTATACAAAGCTAAATCCTCTTTTTGTATCCAAGCCATCTCAAGGAAGATGGATGCCATTTATTATAAAGTAATGCTGGCAGGCTCCATGCCGAGGAGTACAAGAAACCATTTTGTGAACTGCAAGAATTGCCAATATGTTTTGTGAAAAGGGACTCTGTCTGGAGTCAAACTGAATTCCTTGTCCTTCAGGATGAGAAGTAGCAGTTAAATAATGGCAGATTAGTTATAGCAGCTAAAAATAAAGGCTCATCTAGAGGAAGTGATGGAGTGAGGAGGATATTGGTGTTGGAAGAGTTCTTCAGCTTCCCTTTCTCACCATCCAGAGCACAAGCTCTGCTTGATCCACAGGGCCAATACTCCAACTCTTATTAGTTCCTTCTGCTGCAACATCTTCAGAGACCCGAGCACCTGATTGCTTCTTTGGTGTGCCGCGCTCCTGTCACAGCCTTCCTACCCTGCTGCATTACTCTCTGTAAAAGCTAGCTTGCGAAGACTCTGGGATCGTCTTATCTCCTCCAGTCTTGAACTAAATATTGTGGAGGCACTGCAACCTCTCCTCCCACTGAGATTTCATCATATCTAGTGTGCTGCCCAGCAGCTTTTCTTTCCTTCTACTCATATTATCTCTCCCTCAACTAGGATATGGCCTCACCCTGGTATGGGATCCATGTGGCTTAAAATTGCTTCTTTGTTCATCATGTTAGCAATTCACAAGTTATTGTATGTTTATTTTGGCCCGATGAACCTCAAATATGCTTGGGCTTTGAAGGAAACATTTTATGCATTTGAAATATTGACTAAAAGCATGCCTGTAAAAACCAACAACATTCAAAGCTAGATGAGCCAAAGCAAAACTGTCCAACAGACAGGATATGAAATTACTGCTGAGCATTCGCATTAAAATCACAAACACTAGGAAATGCAATGCTTAGGCTGAAACAGTGTTTTCAAGCGGCAGGCAGACCTGGGGAGAGCAGGAGGATATTCCAGCTCATAATTGACTTCTACGAAGATGTAAAAGGCACAGAGATGACAGCTGCTCATATCTAAACACAAATTAACTGCAGCAGTGCCAAAAATAGCATGGAGAAATGTACTCCTAACCTTCCTTCTCAGCTCCACCTTTCTCTCCATTTCTTTCCTCTCAGATGAAGAACTTTCCATCTCAGATCAATGCCTGATTAATGGGATTATTGGGCTGCTCTGTGTTTGGATAGTCTCACCCACCTGATGAATATAGCTTTAATCCTGGATTTAAATCTTTTCAGAAAGAAGTTTTATTAAAAGCAATACATTTCCTCAAAGTTTAAGTTCCACAAAACAGTATTTGCAAGTAAGAAGCAACTAAATATTTTCCTGGGTGGCTGCTGGAGCCCACAGGTAATCTTCCACATTAACATACAGAAAACATTTGGTATTTCTGTGAATAAAAACATCAGGTACTTGAATAGGAAGGTCCTATGAATAAGAACAGAGAGAATTTGCATATTTTTTTAGGGCTATCTTTGCAACCCCTATTGGTGTAACGCAATCAGCTCAAATCACCTCTCTAAAGAATGCCTCCTCTGTCAACCACATCAGAGAAGCAGTTAGATAATTTTTCAGGGCTGTGCTATTGAACTGAAGTTCACACTGGTGTTGAAAGGTTAAAAAGGCACAAAAAAATGCAAACAGGAGTTAGGATTGGCAAAACACATGGAACCAAAAGGACTGCAAGGTGATGCTGTGTATTGCAGAGAGACACACTGGTAGTGTGGCATGCAATGGGTTAAAAATAACAAATAAGAAAGAGCACGTGGCAAAAGACACTACACACAGAAATGAAATTCTGTTCTTTTCTGCACATCTGTAGGATACAAGTTGGGGGTGCACACAGGGTACATATGCTGAACTCCAAGATTATGCACAGCAGTCCAATAGCATATTTGCTCTGCTGCCTGCCGATCTGGATCACAACCTGATGATGTGAGTTTCCAGCCCTAACATCGTCCATGCATTTGCCATGGCTTATATGCCTGATATTTCTTTCCAATAATAACTTCCCTTTAGGCACGGTTATTAATACCTCCGTCACTGTGAAATAGCTTGTGTTCAGTGAGGCAGTCTTTTAATGGGATGTGATGCTGTATAGCAGAGTTTCATTTACTACACTCAAGAAGGTAAATGATAGATTATTTACTCCCCTAATCCATCTAATTATGGCAGCTTACAGAAAATTGGAGAAAAAGAATTTGTGCCGTAGGTGATGCTGAGAGAGATCTGAGAGCATGTTGATTTAAAAGGCCATAAAGGCATTGTCTAAAATATATACAGAGTAGCTTGTTGATCTCACTATAAGAGACAGCACTGATAATTCAATCCCCCCCCAGGAGATGCCCTGTTACCAGATATTTCTAGCCTCTTTTGTCTTCCTTTGAAGGGTGGGGAGCTCAAGAGGGAAGCTGTAGAGCTGTCCTTATAAAGCTACATCTGAGTATGGAAGGGAGAAGGTGTGTAAGAGGAGTTACTACAATAAAAGCAGAGTTGCAGGGCTGGGGCCTGCCTAGGGATCAGCACAGAAACTGTGCCTCCCACCAGCTGCCACATCAGCCTTCTCCTGTGCCCCCTTCCTTGACAACAGCAAGGCTACCATGTGTGGGAGCACGGCCTGTGATATCCCACCAACACCTCCTGGTCACACTGCACTTCACAGAGCAGAGAAAGGAGGACTGGTGCTTCTTTCATCGCTGATATCTACTGTGATTAAAGAAAATGTTTTGTTCTGGGAGCTCTGGTGCAAGTAAAGCATCATGTCTGTAAGGATATCTTTCCTTGGCCACTGACTTTGGTATTTAAGGAGGTACAAAGTCTGCCTGGAGCTTTTTGCCAGGTGTCCCATGAGGACTTGCCTCCATGTGGGTTGCCTGGGGTTTTGGCTCATGAGACACAAAAAGGTCTCTCCCTCAGGCTCTAAGGTAGATGCCCTTGAGTACACAGCAACCTAAATCAGTGAATGTGGTTGGCATGTTCATCAGGCTGGGTTAAAATTCAGCATTGTGTTCAAAATGTATTGCCGAGCGGAACAGGAGAGGATACTCACACAAAGTACGGTTATGTAAGCTTCTAATAAGAAACCAGATCAAAATGCAGACTTGTTTTAGTTTGCTATATAAACAGTTGACATTTCGGACACGCATAATTTTTCAAGAACACTCTCTCTTCTGCAGCTTTATTGCTTTCTATACTACTACCATTAACAAATCTGCTATTTTGAGGGTTTCTTTTCTTCCTCTCATTGCTTTTTGCATCTCTCAACATTTAAAAAGGCTTTTTTCTTCTCCCCACCCCATCACACTGCCCCCACTTGCCGCTATGAAGTGAGGTCAGATGCTTTTAGAACTAATTGCATCTAATTATCTACAAAATAATTAGCATTTCTAATAGAAGCTGCTTGTGTTGGTTTTCATTGGGGTGCAGAAGAGCAACAAGGTAAAGAGCTTGACAATTAAAGTTTCATTATCATGTTCTCCCCTTTACATTCTCTGTTTAATAAATCCTTCACTGCAGAAATGGACACACCAGAGCTCATTTGAGATAAACATTGTGAAGAGCTCAAGATTAGTTTTTCATCGGTTTTGCACTCTTTACAAAGGGGGCGGGAAGGCAGGTAGGGAAGGAAGAAGGAATTTGAAAGATTAGGGAAACTAGTAATATAGAAAAAAATTCTTTCTTCTTGCAACCTGCTTGCCAGATGGTCTGCCAGACACAGATTTCAGGCTGAGAGAGGGAATTGTTATATCTTTCTGTAAATCAGAACTCAAAAATATGTAGTCTGTGGAACATGTGTGTGAGAGATGCCATTTTGGTTACCAGGGATTGAAACAAGAACTTCCAGAAATGCAAGCTGGAAGGCCTCCAGTATGCATTGCTGTGACATGTGGCCCTTAAATCCCAAAAAGAAAACTCCTGCTAAGGCTGTACCAAGTGGAAGGTGCAAATACAGTCTCTCTTAATCTGAGGTTGCAAGAGACCTACATGTCATTGCATAACTTGTAAGGCAGTTGCAATGATGTGAAGAGGGATGAGGTGCAGGAAGTTTTAGCTTTTAGGCAGAGCTATTAACTGGGTTAGGAAATTGTATATATCAGTGAAGCTTTAGAAGTTTGCACCTGGGTGCAAAACACCTTTAAATTCATGCCTGAACTGAACTACGCCTGCAGAATATGACGACCTTCCTCCCCCCTCTCCTTCCTCCCAGCCAAACATGTTTGGGTGCTCTGCAAAGCCCCATTTATCCTGCAGACAGTAAACCCTATGTTCCCTCTCTTGGTGATGCTGTATCATCATGTACTCCCCTTTGACTCAAAGACTCTGTCCCTTCAGCCAGAAACTGCAAAGTTAGCAATTGCACGAGGAAGTACGGAAGGAGAGGAAATAAAGAGACTCTCCAAAGTTCAGCTTTACAAAGGGATTTGGATGCCTAAAGGTATTGGTAGGCTATGTAATTATGACCCTTTGAATCCCAGCTTCCAAAGAGATCTCTGTGCCCAGTCTTTGGAAAAGGCAGGCCTTACTGAACAGAGGTTTAAGGGGCTTAAATGAAAGTGCTGAGCAGAAAATTGTCTGGAGGCAGCCTAGAGAAGACATCAGCCAAGAATGTTGCATGAAATTCAGTCTATCTGCAAGTGTTTTAGTGAGTTGCGGTCTAACTTCCATTCTAGTACAGTAAACATGGGGAGTAGGAAAACGAAGAAACTCATAAGAAAAAGAGCATTTATTTTTCCCCTACTACGTATAGAAAAAAGCGACAGGAGGCGAAACAAAACTGATAGCTCACTGGGAGGTTAACGAGAAGGTGAGAGGAGAGCAAATGATGGAAGAGCCCACTGCCCCCTACAAATTCCAGCTGCTCGTGATCTTCTTTCCCTCTAGTTCCTGAACAGTGAAAGTAAATACAGCAAAAATCAGCAGCTGGGACTATGTTTGCAAGGCAACAGCACCAAGCAGAATTCCTCCCTCCATATTTTATAATTTATCTGAAGGCTACAGACATCTGTTCAGATGGCCGAGGGGAAAAAAAGCATGAGGGAGTTGGGCTAAATTCAGCACCACTTAGGAAAGATGCACCTGGCCTGCCATTTGTTATGTTCTCTCCTCTCTGCTTTACGATTTATATTTTATAAATCCTTTCCATTGTGGCTTCCCCCACTTCTCTCCTTCTGTGCCAGTTTGATCAGACTGTAAAGGTTCAAAGTGTACTCCTGTTACTTTAATTAAAGTAATTTCCTCCTGCCCTCCCTGCTAGAACAGATGTATTGGAAATCCCCAAGCACCTCCTTCTTGGGCAAAATTGGACACAAAACCATAAAACTGCATTAAGACAAATTCCCTGTGCTAATTGCTTTTCTCTGTACAGTAGAGATATGCAGGAGAAAAGTGTTTCTCTGTGTTAGCAAGTCTATTTTACTCTCTGTAATGATTTTATGATGGCTACCGAACTCCTTCTCACACTATCTTGCCACTTTCCAATCAGGGTCAAGATAATAAAAGCTACAAGACACATATGTCACGTTTTGGTACCTTTACTGCCTCTGCCACCCATATCCTGGGGATCCTGTCTCACTGTCTGGTTCACTGAATTTACCATTCCAGGTTTAGTGGAGAATCATGCCCAGTGCATGGAGATTATTTAGGCAGCCTTATGCCTTAACTAGGTTTAAGGCTGAGAGAAGGAGAATATAACCTGAGATAAAATCAGGCTTGCAGTATTAAGTCATGCGATGAGGCAGGAAAATACATTTCTACGATTATGCTCAAGAGGAAAGTGCCAGCTCCTGCATTTTAGCCAGCTAGTGAGTTAGCTAATTAGCCGATATGATACTGTCCTGGAGAGCATTTAGAGCTGTATCTTTCCTGCTATTGGACTTAGCTGTGCCCTTAGCCTCCCCCTCCTCTTCAACCTTGCTTAATGGAGATTTATTCTCCATATGTTGTTTATAATCCCGCGTTCAATCTTCATGCTAATTTCCCTCTCTTGCAGCTTCTTTATCAGCACTGCAGATATTATGCTGTGTACGCCTTTCCTGTCTGCTCTAAAAGGATAGCCCTTACAGGTGGGAAAAACACACCTCTGCAGAGGGTCATTACATCCTGGCCAGAACATATCAAAAGGCCTAAGCACAAACACCAGCTGACCCAGGCAGCAAAACAGCTGTATGTCCAGTCAAAGCATTATTGGCAGGCTGTGGGGACCAGCAAGGACCTGTGGGGTATGGAGTATAAAGCTCTGCTAGTTTCGAGGAAGTAAAGCCTAGTTGTGTGCAGAGGTTAAAAGGGAAGTACAAGATCGTGCATTTTTGTCCTTGATTAAAGATGTACTGTATATACTGTGTATATACTGGCCTGTCGTGTAGTCCTGGCTATGCTGCCCAGGTGATATTCCCAACCTGTGGACACTCAGTAACTCCGTGTGCATGCCAGACTGTATGTTAGTGAAACCTCAAAAATGCCCAACCCTAGCAGCATTGTCCAGCAAACACCGTGCTTTATGTGTGAGGAGAGCTCTTGGTTCACCCCCAGAAAGGTACATTCTTTTTATCCCTCCCATTCATCAGAAATGCAGAGCAGTGTAACTCCATCTCCTTCCCCACAGTCCTATGCAGATTTATAATTTTAAAAAAGAAAGACAACAGCATTAACAAAGACCTTTCTCCCTTCTCTGTACATTCTTTTCTAGAGACAGTTTTCCTCTCTAATTTTACATGGCATGCTGGGATTTACCATCTGTTTCAGAGTGCCCTCAGATGAGCAGAAAACAGGCCATGTCTTAGCAGAAGAGGAAATCTTTGAGCACCACATGGTCTTCTGACAGAGCAAGATTTTGGAGAACAATTTAATTTAACATTATAAACACTTCTGTCCCTTCCTAAGAACTTTTTACTTAGTCTTGCACTGTCAATTCCCAATCCGGGCTCCTGCTCCCCAAAGGACAACAGAAATCTGCTATTCTTGGGAAAAGTCCCATTTTCCTCTCCTTCCCAGGTTTTCTGATGGAAATACCAGTCTCCTACCTGCCTCTGTGCTGCATTAAGACAGTCACTGGAACCTAGATTCCCAGCCTTCCCACTACACCCTTAGTCAATGTTCCCCAAATGTCCTAAAAATTTCAAGATTGTGTCTAAAGCACTTTAAAGTTATTTCCTTATTAAAGTGGGATTAGACTGGACTGATCTATAGTCACTAAGCCAAAGTCAGCATGACCAGTACACCGTCTGTACATTTGGAAATTCAAGAACATTTAGACTCTCCTTCAAGCTTCTATATTTCATATTTAAAACATATGGGATTATAAGCAAGCATCCAGGACAGTACACAAAGCAATCATTTTTAATTAAGACTTGTAAGACTTATAAGACTTATAAATTAATAATATTATTCAAATGTTGAAATCCAACAGCCTGCAGATGACTGCCATACTAATGCATAAATATAGTGAAAAATCCAGACATACATGATACAAGAAAATGAACCCAATGGGAAAAGGTAGTGAACCGGCAAGGGTAATGACATTATATGAGATTCCAACAACAAGCACAAATGTGCCTTTTAAAAGAATGCAAAGATGGAAAATAAGAAGAAACACACTTAGTTATGATTTTTTCATTAGAAATCCCTTAGGCTAAAATTGATAAACATTTCACTACTACCCAAAATTTCATAACCATTGTGTGCTACACCAGTTACTCCAGGTCAATAATATCAGGCCACAAAAGCTCAATGTTTGACATGGGTAGGTGCCTGTATGCTACTTTTAAACCTGGAAAAAATCTGTAAGTAAATTTTAATTTTCTATCAAGCCAATTGTCATTCTAGAATAAGGGGAACACATTCAAAAGTGTATGTTTAACAGAGAAGGGAATACAGACGGGGCATGTTCTGGAGCAAGCACTGTTGACAGATTTACAGGGTAACTGATGAGGTTTTGGAAAGCAGGTTGCAGAGGATACAAAGGACACCTTGTGCCTGTGAGGGTTGTGAGCACTGATGCGTATGCTGTCAAGGTTTGCACAGCTTGCTTGTGTGTACATTTGCCTTTCCACACTATACGGGAGGTGAGAAGAGCCTGAGCTGTCATGAAGACACGCAGCTTAAACATGACACAGAAGAGAGTTAGTGATCATATATTTGCTGGAGGACAGTACAAGTTTTGGGTATTTCTGGGGGCTTTACCAGCTAATTTAGTTGCTACTTCTTATGAATTTGCTTCTTGCATTTTTTTTTCTTTGGTTTTGTTTCATGCTTGGTCAGAGATGGATACTTTTTTCAAAGTAAAAAAAAACATTATAAATTGGAGCTCTCTGAGTAATGAAGGTATCTGGGGGCTGTATCTGATAAAAAGGAAAGTCCTAGTGGTAATAGGAAGAAACAATTCACTTGCACAACCGTGTAGATTTTTAGAGATTTGACACGTCCTTGAGAAATGTTTTATGCCAAGAAAAGGACTGTGTGCCTTATTGGTTTTGCCTGCCTGGCATTGTATAGGTAAAGATCACACAGAATCACACAGTTGAAAACTGTGTTATCCATTTTAACGCAAGTACAACAAGAGTGAATGATGCTTCTGAAAAGCCCAGCTCCCAGGGCTGAGAGAACATCTGCCTCAACAAAGACAAAACTGACTACTTCTATCAGGACCAGAATGAATGATGCCAAATTTCTTACAAGCCTGTGAGATTCTACTTGGATTCTCTGCTGTCCTATATGTCAGCCTCAGTAGCAGATTTCGGATTTCAGAGTTAGGAAATTCCTTATGTTTCTTCTTTGTTCATGTAGCTTGGACTCCTGTAATGGATGATGATAGTATTAGCTTTCTGGTAACCATTGGTCTTTCCTTTGCCCAATTGACTATTCTCACAAAATTTAATGGAAGGTAACATGTCTGAAGACCACTAATGCTTTCACACCTGACTGAAATTGGACAAAAGCTCTTCCAGCCCCAGTGAACTCTTTCAGAGATTATCCATTAGGGCAGTGTGTGCCATTTTTGGAGGGTCAGCAATGATGGACAAAGACATACATTCTGGACCAGTAAACTGAGCAGTCACTGGTGCTGGTGGCAGCAGGAGTCCCAGTTCTCAAAGGCTCTCTCTTCCTTAGCACTGCTCCTTCCTGTCTTTCCTCCTCGTGCTGAGGAATACAGACTACAAATTGTCAACCATTGAAAAATTCAGGTTTTCTTACTCTGCTGAAAGGCATGTAGTGAATCATTTGACTGTGCTCTATGCAAACCACTTTCCTTTATTATGGCAGAAGTGTTGTGAGCATCCATCTGGTATCAACATTGTGGAAGCTAGTCTTCCCAATCACAGCAGTTCACCATCCTGCTATCAACTCTAAATAATACCCATAAAAGACCGTTTCCTTCTCAGAGTTCTTAAATGCCACGTGCACTTAAAACATTCCTCTTCTAGAAGTACCCTGTTGTGATGCCTAGTTTCAGTCCTTAATGTGGAAAAGAGCAGTTAGAACTCAAGAAGTAAATCCCAGAGAGTGCCACGTTTATCTAGAGAGGGTCACAAGAGAGACTTTACTAAAGAAAAAGAGACCCACTTAGCTCCTTTGATGATAATGATTACAGTTATGCTTTTTTTTTTTTTTTTTTCCCCCCACATCAACTGGACTATAGTAAAAGAAGACAGGACACTTACAGATCTTTGACCTCACAAGATACTGAAGCTGTTTTGGAGATACAGATTAGATGGTGCTCCTAAAGTCCATAGGCGATTTTTAGAAAACACGATCTTTATCCTTTTGTGATTAGTGCGTATGCAAAGCCCTTCTTCTGGAATTCAGATGGCCCACACTTTTTTTTTTTTTAAAAAAATGAGCAGGGAAAAGAGAGTGTTAACTGTGCCTCAAAAGTGAAAATCCTAATGTTTCTTATCCTACTTTGACTGCACATTCTTTGAGGCAGGGGACCATGCTTTTCTGGTGTGTTTATACAAAGTCATCACCCCATTAGTCTTCTACGTCAAGTGCTACTGGTTACACAAGCAGTAAGTATAGCAATAGATATCATGGTCCTAATGGAAATCAGTCCATAAGAAAACCATTTCTGTCCCAGCTAAAGAAAGTGATTTCTCTAGGTCCGTTCTCAATGAAGGCACAGAAATCTGATGGTGATTTTCCAGGTGCTGTGATACAGTGTTACTTCACAGAATTTCACTTGAGGCAATTATAGATGAAGTAGTGAAACTAGGCTACCTTTTAATCCATTGATCAAAATGTCAGATCATCTCATGCAGAGGAAGGAAAACCTACAAATATTGCAGCTATATGAGCTACTCTGTTAGAAATATATGTGGTTCTCTTGTCCAAGTCAGGAGTTACCTTACAAACAGCAACAGATTTACATTTGCATGGATGTGGGATAAAAAGGAGGATAAACCAGCCTAATAGTTATTAAAAGACAACCCCTTCTTGGCTATAGAATTGATCAAGTATCTATTGTTTATTGTACTGGGAAGGACAAAGTATAAGAAATGTCCTCTTAAATTGTATAACTTACTCTGTGGGCTTGCAGTTGTTTGCCTGATAGCTCAATCTGTATAGCGTGAGTCTCCAGTCTTGGAATTGCTGGTTAAATAATTTTAAAGCATATTAAATTGGGATGCTACGTTTCTCTAAGGTGTTTTCGTGTTGCCCAAGAAATATCTACTGTTGAATTTACAGACATTCTTGACCTTCACCAATGTCTTCAGTTTTGGAAGGTAACTAAGTGTTACAAATGTGTGAATTGGCTCTACAAATCACGATGCATTGTATTTACATGGTACTGTTACTCATTTTCATTATTTGAAAGTTACTGTCTAGTCAGCTGTGATACACACTCCTTGAAAAAAAGAATGCTTATCCCAGTGCCTTTTATTAGACCCATGGAACCTCATTTGATCTTTGACTTTTCCCCAGCTCTCCAGGCCTGAAGGGTTTGTATTAGAAAGTCAACAAGAAACTTTTGTAAGAAACCAGAGCTTGAGGGTCTTGCAGAAAGCCTGTGGACACACGCAGTTTTCACTGTTGTAGAGGGAGGTGAAGGAACTAGCTGATATAGCCTGAGGAGCAGAGGGAGTCTCATCTTTTTCTTGTGGATTTTCTTAGCAGAGAGGTAGTTGGATAGAAAGGAGCCACTTGGATTATTTAATCTAGGCTGTGTCCATCACTGGCAACTAGGCTGTAATTCCCTTTTATAGACTGAATGATCAGGTACCAACTTTGTTAAGGGTTGAGGTTCTTTCCCCCATCACACTGTTAACTAGGGACCATCTTCTGAATCTATTTGGTCTTCTATTGACATCCTTTAGGCAGGCAGCAGTCTCCCTTCCAATGTTTATCCAGATGATGTATTGGTAGGCAGACACCACATTCTTTATCAGCCCTAAATAAGAGCTAAATAAACCAAGCTCGATCCCTCTCTTATCTGTGGGAAGGCTTCAGTGTTTCCCTCTTGTTTTAGCAATGTGTATCTGTGCCTATTCTGATTTAAATTAATCCATCCTCACCAGAACTGGACACTCTGCCAAGCTTTGGTATTAACCTTGCCTCAATATATCTTGAGATCACAGCTCTTTATTCCTCTCACATTGGTGGGTCATAGACAGCCTGTATTTTCCAGTTATCCACAAGACTTCCCTCATTTTGAACTGTTGACTTTAGAGTGTGACTTTATATCTTAAACTATTTTCTTTGGGGATTTCAACTTTAACACTCTCCTCTTTATTCTTTAAGTTTATTGCATGCAATGCTTCCCCACCTTTCTTTTTATATGTATCTGTCCTACACAAAAGGTGTCCCTCAGGACAAGCAGCAATGGGAAGCTATTAGGGTGGAGACAAGAAAATGAAGAGAAAGACCCTCTGGGTCCCTTAAGAATCACAGAAGATCTATATTCCCCCTTAGAAGACAAATAAGAGCCAATTTGTTGGCTTTTGCTAACTCGCATTTGTTTCAACACATGATTTATCACTGGGGTCTCCTCTCACATCTCTGAAACAAATGCCAGATGCTTTCCACGCTTGTTTATTTCTCCAGCCACTTCAGATTCAGCCAGCATCAATTCCAATATCTCAGGGAGGGCCCTGTTTGTGCAGCCTGACAATAAAATCTATATCTTTATTCAGAGCACTTAGTGAATTCATAAAATGGGGTCGATGGCATCATAATAGTTATTTCATCTCTGGGTCAGTTTTAAGCAGATCCTCAGAATACGGATGGATGCAAGCCCTAGGGAAGCCAAGATCCCTATTACTGTGGTGGCACAATGAAGTGACATGCAAATTAGCTAACTGGACAAGGAAGCTGATTAAGGAAATGGTGTGTAAGCACCAATTCTGACTTTCCCCTATGAAAAGGTGGAGGGAAGGGTTTTTCCCCATCAAGGTGGAAGGCTGGGAGATAAGTGCAGGAGATGCGTTAAGACTGGGATAGGGTTCAGAGCTGCAATCATTTTGAATTTCCTCAAAGGGAGCGGACACAGCCATGATTTTGGCTATGAATTTTCCCTCCCTCCCCATGGCTGGAACATGGTAAAGCATGTGCCCTTTAGACTGAGATGACGAGTTTCTAGGAGTGACAGTAGGGAGCTGGGAGCCTGTAGCCCAGTTTGTGTGTTGTGTGTCCTCTTCAGGACATGCCATGCAGGTGTGCCTGTGATGCTGTGCAGCCAGATTGGGTTGCCAGACTTCTCCCGCATCCCAAATAATTCTGTGTTGACTGCTGGAGTACTACTGCTGCAGGGGCAGCCCCCCCCTTCCACAGCTACCACTGTGGTAGCTGCAGGTGCTACCACCTCCCTCAGACCTCTTGAACACTTTTGCACAGAGATGTAGGTTTGAGGTGAAAGGAAAGAAAGAAACATAGAGGAAAAATAAAGCCTCTTAGTTGGGGGGGGGGGGAGGCAGGTAAAGATTATTTCAGTTGTATGAAGACTCCTCATGACCATTCCTCATGCTTCCTTTGTGCTATTGATCTGATAGCACATCTTATGTGTGTTCAAAAAAAAAAAAAAAAAACCAGACCAAACATAGCATTGATTTTTGGAGGGAAAATAAGAAAGAAAAGCAAAAAGCAATACATCAAGATAGACAGTTGCTTCTGAAGGAAAGATCTCTAGAAAGCAAGTGTCAGTTCAGCTTCCATTTTGCCTGCAATTTTGAATTGAGTGACCAAACCCCTATGATGACATCACTAATTCATCAGGCATTTTCAGCTTGGGAGATGACAATGTGCCAAGCCACAGGTTACAAAAGCATGCAAGGTGCAAGGCAGCAAGTGGGAAAATTCTAGCAGGGTGTCATTAAGCACAGCCTCTGCTGTTCCAAAACTCCTCAGCCACCCCACTGTCCTCTCTAGGCCACTGTCCCCACATTTGACCACTATCATTCCACTGAGGATATTTTTTCCCCAGTGTCTTGTCAGAATTTCCGATGTTGCCTGACAAGTGCTGAACAGAGTGGAAAAATCTCCTCCCTTGACCTGCAGGCTACACTCTTGCTAGTGCAGTCCAGTGTCAGGTTGGGCTTTTCAACAAGGAAATGCAACTGACTTGTCCACTGAGATGCCCACAACACCCTCTTTAGAGCAGAACTGAATTTCTCAGAGAAACCAGGAACCAGTACCATTTGTGGTACATCTCTCTGAAGTGAACATGGAACTTTTAAGAGATACGTAAAAGCATCTTTTTTACATATGCCCTGTAGATTTAAACCCAGCCCCCAAAAAGAGATGAATTCCTGTGTTGTTCTTCTGCATGTCATGAGGAAATCTTTCAAGAAACTGTTTGTTATGTTGCTTCCCTTACAGATCCAGGGATTTATAGCTTTACATGTTTTTATGCAGGAGGAAAGAGAAGGAAGCATCATTAGCATATTTTTAAAGACACTGGAGTCTTTTTCATCTCCATTACTGAGAAATTGAGTCATCTTTACTCTATATAAATTCTATCTCTGAGAGCTTTTGTTCAAATGATATTTGCTGCTTACCAAAATTTGATTTAGTGAGGGGGTATGCATAGAAGAGATGGAAGGGAAATATTAGCATTTCATTGAATGGCACCAAAACCCAGACAACTCGGCGCTTTTGTTAACTTAGACTCCTAGTCATTAAGTGTTTTTCTTCTACTGTTGTTCCTTCTTTTCTTGCTTTCTTAATACTCTAGCTCTACAAATTACAGGCATTTTCTCCTGTGTGGCATATCTAAATGGTATCATCCATGATTTTTACACAGTACACAGTGGATTTATGGACAATGTGGTATGCATAAGAAAATGAAAGACAAATAGCAGTGACTACCTCCAAGTAGAAAGCAGATGAACCTTTCCCACATGACTGTAGTGGGATGGTGTATACCGTACTGATGAGGTGTGAGGCGGCCAGTGAGCCTCCATCAAGGTAATCTCCATTACTTGCATTTCTGCTTGTAGACCTTCATTCAGTCCTGTTGGTCCCAGCTTGCAGTAAGGATCCCATCTAAAGGCCTCTTCTCATCTTCACATGTCAGAAGGCTCACCCAAGGACACTTCTCCCTTGCAGAGTGCACAATGAATTGTGAAGCCAAAGGTGATTTGTCTGAATGGGTTTGGGAATGTTACTAAAGTATTAGATAATAATGATATACATTTCATTCCCTATTCTGATAATTACTTTAACATTGGTGACCATAACTTGTTTTTAGCCTGAAAGATGACAAAAATGTGGGAGTTTATGCAGTGAAGCAGTAATATCAGGGTAGTACCAATAGGGAACAGGTTCATATATCACACATCCATATGAGACCATTAGAAGTGACCAAGTCTGACATCAGATTAGAGATATGGAACTTCTCTTAGCAATTCCATCTTGAAATGAGAAAAAATTTGAGCTTTACTTAAAAATTGTCAGAAGTGAAGAAATTACCATCAGCCTTGGTCACGGCTCTGAGTTGATAATGATTCTCAATCTTCCAAACTACCATCTTATTTTCAACCTGAATTTCAACGTGATTGTATCCACTGCCTGCTTCCCTGCAATCAGAATTTGTTATTTCTGCACGAAACTTGGCTAGAAGTCCCTGTACAGGTATTTTGCCATTATCTGAAACAAATTCCATTGCTTCATTGTTTATTCTAGGAAGAAAAACATTGACTCAAACAAAAAGAGTCCTCTGCTCTTTGTTAGTCCCTTTTGAATTATTTCTAGCTAGTCTGCCAGGTCTTGAGATAAATTCTCCATTGACTGTGCCCCTGATTCATTGATCTTTACAGCAGGCTCACCCAGAACCTGTTGCTATCACTGGTAAGCACTCACACAGCCAAATAACACATATACACCCCTGATGAAACTCAGCTCAGTAACTACTCCTGAGGGAGCCAGTGATTCAGAGTTTGATACAATGGAGAAGGATATTCCACTTGCTAATAGTGTCTAGCTGTTCATTAAGATGTGTATGCTAAACAAGACTAAAACTGAAAAGATGCTGAAATGTAAAAGCCAAAGAAGTAAAATCTAAAAGTACTAGTGCAAAAAAAAAAAAGTAGCAATTAAATAAAAAAGAATCAGGACTATTGTTTCACATTCTTTGCAAAAGTGCTGCTTCTCTAAGAAGAACAAAAAAACAACAACACAAAACCAAAATATGAAGAAGTCTGAATGAAAGAAAGAATTAACAGGTTCAGATCAGTTCTCCAGTGCTATATAATTCTCCATCACTCATTGGATTTACACCTCCCACACAGCCTCCCCCTTACCTCTTGTTTTGTGCTGTAATGGAAATGCACTGTTGGATTTCTGCTGTTGACTTTATACGTTGTTTATTAAGTGTGTAGAACATATTTTGAAAGAAACATGTCCCACGGTACATCAAGACATGTCAGACTGTGATAGGTTTTCTCATAGTGTGCTAAACTGGTGAAGCAGAAGAATCTGCTTATGGTGAAGACTAAAATGATCGATCTGTTTGGTGGCTTGAAACATGTTGATTATAGGGTGTTGTAGGCTTATGTAGGTGTATGGGCAACTTTCTAGTTAGTATTTCACCATATTGTATGAAATATAATATGTTATAATATGTTAGTAGCTAACAAAAGCAAAAGGGATATTTTTAGCACATACAATAATTTATGTTTGAACTTTAGCACATTAAAATCCCTTATTTCCTGTTTAAGGGATCCATTTCTAATTACCTAGCAATATCCTCAGTTGATATTCACATAGCTTTTAGAAGAAAATTTGAGAATTCATACATGATAATTGTACTTTTGAGGTGAAATA
This sequence comes from Gallinago undulata, assembly GCA_026546715.1. Lineage (NCBI taxonomy): Eukaryota > Metazoa > Chordata > Aves > Charadriiformes > Scolopacidae > Gallinago > Gallinago undulata. Next base: position 56,111,635 of record JAOTQQ010000001.1, read on the forward strand.
AAAATCAGATTGGAAAGCAGACATTTTTGAGGCATCAAGAAATTAAAGTAGTTAACCGTTAACCGCTTTCCACTTAACTAATTAACTGCTTATCCCTAAGGTAGTTATAAAAGAAATATGGTGGAGTCTCTGATCATCTGCAGACTTTAAACCACACTCCAAAACCTTTCTAAGAAGTAACCTCCAGATAATCAAGTAGCTATGGACTTGCTGTAGGAATTGCAAGGAGAAATTTCATAGTTAAGTAGGAGATTAGGAGATCAAATAACATTCTCTGCAATTCTATCATTCAGAGCGTTCATGGAATCAAAGAATTTTCTTCTGCAGCTCTCCAACCACTTAAAAAATGAATACATTAAACTTAATCATGGACACATCACCCTCCCCTTTCTCAGCTTGGCAAACTGAGGCACAGTGAAGTTACTGGGCTTGTAGCTTTAGAAGTGGGCTGAAATGCTGGTGCCATCTCTTTGATGCACCAAGAGGGGTTAGGCATCTTGTGGTAAGCTGTCTGAGTTCCTGTGCTCCACCTGTGCAGTGGAAAAATACAGGACTGCAGGAGACTGACATCCCCATATCATCCTTTTCCCTTTCATTCTTATCTTGCAGCGATACACAGAGGTTAGTACATTTCTCCATGTGTTGGCAACTACGATTCTAGATGACTGAGTGGATCTGCCAGTGTGTTTCTCGGCACCTCTGTGTTCAATGGGTGGATCAAAAGTTCACCTAGTAGATTGGGCAAGGCCAGACAGAGTCACAAAAAGGAGGAGTGAATTGTGAGGTGCTGAAAATGTTGCTTCTGCTCCTAAAATCTAAGACAATTTTCCCCTTCTCTCCCTGCCTTTTACCAACAGCAATCCACATATCTGTAACACATCATGCAGTGACAATAATTAACCACCAACCTCTAGAAATGCAGAAAAAAGAAATAACATGATAGCCTGGAGCCCTCTCTAGTCCCATGCTTGGCCTCTTCGCCTGTCTCACAGTGATGTCGCCCAGCATAGACAGACGTAAGCTGCCTGCATAATATTTTTGGCCTTCTCCCCTGAGTAGCTTCTCTGGCCAAGATTTCTAATCAGTGATCAATGATCACCAGACCAGCAAACGGGACATACACACCCAGCAGCAGATGGCAGTGACTGTACTCAATCATGAGAGCTCTTTGCATGAAGAACTGGCTGCAGAGGGAAGCAGACTGTTCAAGTCACCTAGATACAGCTCCCTGCTCTGGGCCTCAAGTAGAAAGCTTTTTGTTACCTGTTAAGACATCTGAACATCCTACTGAAGGTCTGGAGCATTCTTTGCTCTATGCTAGAAATGTGCCTGGGAAACAAAATAGTTTCTCTGGCTTCTGCTTTCTGAGACTCCATAGATGGCCCTTCAGCTGGGTGAATCCGTAGTGTCCAACGTATGTGAGCAGGGAAAAAGGGAAACCTGGTCTCTGTAGCACTATCTCCTATTCAGCCCAGAGATACACTGTCAGAAGTAGCCTTATCTGTGATTGTAGAGGAAGCACTAACTTTTGAAGGACCCTAAAGACTTGAGAGCTGCCAGAGGCAGCCTCAGTCTCCTATTTCTCCATATATCCTGCTTTCAAGACCTGGAAATCCTCAAGACTCATCTTCGGCATTTGCTTCCATGTTTCTCTGAAGGGAGGTAATTGAGCTCACTGCTAAGGCAACTATTCTTCATCATTATGTTATGTTATGGCATTTTGAGACTCCTCCTGCCCCATTTTATCTAATCATGCTCTTCTTGAATGTGGTAGATTATTCCTCCTCTGCTAGTACTTAATAGCTGTGTATATATATAGGAACCATTTTTGTTTGTTTGTTTGTTTATATTGTTTATATTGTATATATTCAGTTATGGGCTAGAGCCCCATTATGCAGGGAGTTGTAAAAACAGGATTCACAATAAGCTTGTAGATGGTTATCATATCCCTCAGGCATTTTGCATGTTATTCTTTAAGTGGAGGAGAGTTTAAATGCAGATTGAATTAATCTACTCTATAATTTTTACCTTTAGAAAATTTTGATTAAATCCCATAAAAAGGAAGTTCCAGAGCATCCCCATGGAAACAGACCCTGCAGCAACTTCTCTGCATCCAGCTCATAAGACGATGTCTAGAACAGTAGCCAGTATTCCCAGTATGCTGAGGCAGCACTTTACAGGGGACTGCTTGTTCTGCCCTGTGACACAGCATCCCCATTTGTGTTGCATGGGTCTTTTCTGACATTAGCAAATGAGATATGAGTTTATATTACAAATATTGGTGCAAATTTCATGAGTATGCAGTCCTAAATTGAGGTAGCCTCTCCCTTTCTCTTACGTGCTGGAAATTGAAGACCTGTAAACCCACTACATAACCATGCTATTTAAATCAATATGTTGTCATTTTCAATTAACATTTGCTTTCAGCTTCAGCACTGCTCTTTTTCAAATCTATTGGACTCAGTTTTGTGCATGAGTTTTCCAAAAGCATCATAATTTTATAAAAAGCAAGCAAGAATACTTGATGTGGCTCAGCTCCTCATGGGCTTAAAATCGTTGTGACAGAGAAACTGGCGAGTTAATCTAGGTGAGGTGCTTATAGCATAGCATCTGGGAACCCTGGAGGGAGCAGGTGGAATTGTGGAGAAACGTCAGGAACTTGCAATAGCCCTACACTTTGCATATTGCCAAGTGGAACGGAAGGCCCAGAGGATGCCAGTTTAGTTAAAGATGAGTGTGAGTTGGATTACAAGGCAGGTCTGGTCTTGCAGAAACCTCATAAGATTGTAAGTAGACCAGAGAGGCATGTCTTCTAGTTGGAATTCAGTCTCAAAGAGCTCATTTAAAAAAAAAGTATGTCTGCTTCATACAGCACCTCCTATGACAGAGACATCATCTATGGAGGAAATTATTAGGACGCACTGCAACAGAAGCAATCCATCTGTAAGGCAGGAATATAATACAAAACAGACTGAAAATCCCTGCTGTAGAAATACCTGAATTTGATGCAAACCATTTTTGGTTGGGGTTGGTTTTTTTTTTGTCTGCATAAAACATGAAGAATTTTTTTGTGATTCATCTGTATTATATGTAGCAGTAGCACGTTATCCAAAAGTAGATTAAGTTAAACTTATCCTCCCAAGTGGCCATTTCTTATAACTAGAAAACAATCCCAAGGTTAAGGGAATTGAATATAAGATTTACTGCTCACATTTATACCATAGTTTTAACTTTTGTGCAAGCAATAATAGAGATTGATTCAATTGAAGAAATGAAATGTAGATTTATTGCAGAGACATACTTCCATTTCAGAGTGAAAAAAATGTCTTCAAAAATAACTTTTATAACAAAGCTTATTTGTCCACATTTAAAGTAGATTGTCAAAAGAATTATAAACAGCTATAACATTGCTATTATCAGAGTATATAAGTAACAATAGCATGTAAGAGCTCAAGTTGTGTCTACAATGCTGTTCCACTAGATACAATAAAAACAAATAATGGAGATGTTTTTTTCCCTACACTTCAGTGGTTTTCTCTGAAGGAGCACCTAGTTAAAGATTTGGGACAATTACCTGGTCAGTCTCTTAAGCTAGAGTAAATTTAGTGTTTTAATATTGCATGATTGTTCTAGATCTTGTCCCAACATGAAAACCTAGACCCAGACTCCTCCTGTTTGCACCAGGAGGGATACAGAGATGATCTTTGCTTCTTAGAAGAACATCATCTAGCTACTTAACAAAACAGGGATAATAGCCAAGAAATGAAAAAGCAAAGCTATCAGCCAACATCTTATCTCAGTTATAAAATGGATTTTTAATTTGTATTTTTGTTCTTCCAGAAATATTTATAAGGTAGAGAGGAGAAAAAAAGAATGTAGTTGGAATGTCTGCCTTAAAAATTCTCAGACCTTGGGAAATTGTTTGCTTCTGACTCTGAAGTACATTTCACTATTCTGTTTAACAGTGAAACAGCCTTTAACAATGTGTTTCTACTAATACCATAATAGGGTTCCAGTTGTAAACTAGGGTCCTTTTGGAAAACTGCTGTGTTAAATATTTACCTCCAAATACTTGGCATTTCTTTTAGCTTTTTTCTCAACAAACTATGCCTGTGTCATCCTCCTTGTTTTGTCTTTATAGAAACAGTATGCACACTTTTTCCTAGCTTGCTTGCTTGATGCCTAGGTCACTTTTGCTGTCAGAATCTATTTATTGAATAAAACTGATTTTTTTCCCTTCTCAAGATACAGTGAAAAATGTGCAAGAACTCCCAGTACAGGGATGCTGGTTACTAGGAAACAGAGTCTCCAGAGAGCAGAGTAGGAGCACAAACCTTGGACTACAAAGATTTGTTTTGGGGAGAATCCTACAACAAGGTTTGGAATTAAAATAATAATAATCTAAAAAACTGCTGTTGCTGAAGGACAAGTTTAAAGACAGAAATGGGTACCTGTAAGAGACTTACAACAATTTTCTCCTCTTGTCCTAAGAAGATGTTTTATGTAGTGGTCCAAACTTTGTGGATTTCTCTCAAGAAAAAGTGAAAAAACTCTTGATCTCAGATCTGTGCACAGTCATGACACATACAAGACCTCTTTCTTGACATGGGCTTATACCTTCAACTTCAAGTGATAAACAGGTGCTTGAATATGGCTTTGGAATATGACCTTTGTCTATATTTGTGATTTTCTTAACCATTCTATGATTCTATGATTCTCTGGTGAGCTAATTGGCAACATAGATGACCGAGTTGAAGAAAAAAAAGAAGGCCAAAAAGAAATAAAAAATCAACCCAAAAAATAAAACCTATCCAAGAATGGTGATGATATTCTGTATAGTTTGTCTGATGTTTGCATTTTTTGCTCACTCAAAAATGGGAATATAAGTTAGATGGAGCCTTCTGGGAGGAGAGACAACACCTCTCAGGGAAGAGATGGTTTAGGTGTGGTAGAAAACAGAAAATAAGGATCATAGAAAAGAGTTCATGGAGACACAGTGAGAGAGTTGAGAGGAACATGGGAAAGACCCACACCCAGGCCTTAGACATGATGGAAAGAGACACTTCTCAGGGATCAGGAAATACTGCTGAATCAGCTGTAAATCTGGAAGTTATTGTGCAGATTAAAACCAAGCATTGAAGCAAGTTCCTGTCTGCAAAACCACAGTGGTCAGGGGGACACTTGTATATAAGCATTATTTCTAGGCTCCTAGTCACTGGCTTAACAACTTAATTAATAGCCTAATAAAATCCAGCTTCTTTAAGTTTAAAAGATTTTTACTATTCTTTGGGATAACTTCCTACAAGAAGAAGTTCTGGGCACAGCTGCACGTGCCTGACTAGGAGCCCTGTCAGACTTACGCATTTGAGATATATCATCAAAGCTTTTCCCAAATGACTCCCTGGCTCTCCTGTGAGAAAGCCCACAATACTCAGTGGGCTGTATTGGCTGAAATTCCTCGATGTGGCCTGGAAAATAAGCAAAATAGGAAGCAATCCAGCCAGGACTCACTGAAGACAAACTTCACCCAAAGCATTTAAGGTACTGGAGCAAGGTCCAAAGTACCAGTGTTTCTGCTTTACCTATTTAGATTCACATACTTTCGGAAGAGGGTTGCAGAAGAAAGGCTTCTTTTGTAGCCTCTCGTAGATTCACCCATCCATCACCAAAAAGCGTGGTACATGGTCCAATAAGATTTGAAGCATATGAGGAGTCCCATGATCAAATGGCATGAATACCATTACAGTAATAAGTAAATTCCTTTTGGACAATTCCTAGAGAGACTGTCAGTTGATAACCTATTATATCTGGTTTGCAAGGACCATCTAAGAAAGCACTGCCTCTGGCTATTTGTCGTAGATGTAATTAGTGTGTGTGGGATGCTCTCATGTTCCAAAGCACAGAGCAGAGGTAATTGCAAGAGCCAGCTGGAGCCTGGCCCTACCAAGTTGGTACCAGGCATTTTGAAACAAACACCAGTCTTTCCCACCCAGCAGTGTCCAGTGCTAAACACATCAAAAGCAGGCAGGCAGCCAGAAGCAGACTCATGGAGGTATCCACATATGAAGATACGATGTGCTAGATACCAGAAAAGAAGCTAGTCTTAATCTTGACAAGTTGTTCTGAGGTGAACAAAAGAATAACAAGCTCTCCTACTCTTAGTTAAAAAAAAATAAAAAAATACAAAGAAGGTAGTGGAAAAAAAGGAAGCAAAGAAAGCTTTTAGGCCTGTCAGCACCAAGATAAGAGATCTGAAAATGTTCATGGCCTCTTTTGGGAATAGAGTTTTGAAGCCTCTACCCTAGGAAGGCTGCGTGCAGGCCTCAGGGCTTAGGAGACTGAAATGCCTCTAGAAGGACAAGATCTTCTCTTGGACTCTGACCCCAAAGGAGGACTAGAGAAGTTGTCCAGATCATAGGGAAGGTGTGTTTCTCTAAAGGATTGAAGACAGGTCACCCACCCGCAATTTAAAAAAAAAAATAAGCTCCCAGGAAAATTGTGGGACATCTGTAGATCAAGGTCTATTGTGGTGTAGTTCTTCTCATAGATGCTGATAAATGTGCTTTCTAGGTTTAGTCAAGGTAGCAAATTGTGCAGGAAACCTGAAGGTTCTGCAGCTGACCAAAGAGGCTAGGAATAGTGGCCCTAAGAGAGAAATTCACGAATACAAACAGAGAATAAATCAGTGTCCTATGTGCTAATCTCCTGGGTTCTCTGAAAAAATGGCCTTAGCTAGTATCTACTCAAAACTGAAAAGGTACAGAAGCATGCAATCCACTTGCTAAATTCCAGCTTTGATATTAGAAGTGAAGGGCTCCTTTCCTAAGCCTTCAGTCTGGTATTTCATTTTTTCATTTACAAGCTTGAATTTGAAGGTGAGGACTGCCAATTTGGAGAGAGCATCCTCATTGCATTTGAACGTTGCTGATTACTTGACCCTGCTAAACAGCTCTTGGGACAATCAAGAACATCACCATAGTAGAATAATTTCTGAGCCTCTCCTGTTTATGGATCCAAACCAAAATTGTCACATTTTACATCAGCTCAGCCACAGAAAATAGCTGTGAAACCTGGGTGGCAACAATCAAAAGCACTCTATACGGTCAATGTTAGTTAAGCATCAGAAATATCTAGGAGTAGTGGCTGATCTGTGGTTTGGCCCACCAAAATCAGGTTGTACTTGTTAGTCGATACTTGGTTTAGTAGAACTGGAAAAGCTTATTTTAGGTAATTCTGTGTCCATGAGTTATAGATTCATGTACCTGGCAGGACACATCAAAAGTCTTAACATTTTCAGTTCTATACCAGACTTTATAGTGCTAGGACTAGTGGGGTGTACTGGGTGATTCTTAATTACAGGATATGGATTTCAGGCCTTGCAACTGGAAAAACACTACATTCAACCAGTGTAACAAACTACAGAATCAGGGATGTAGAGTAGGGCATGGTGAAAACACTCAATTAGTAACAATTTCAGTAAGCAAGTGCTTAAACCACAGCATGTGGTAATTCTAATTTAGTGCTTCTTTCTGTGCTAGGAGGAAATTTCTAGATCATGGGCAAGAAAACAGTGCAGATAGAATCCAGTAGACAATAAGAGCTGTTCATCTGCTGAAGTTTCTTTCCCAGAGATACAGTTTACTGAGTTTGCTGATGTATCAGCATCTACAGTTCTTCCCCCACCTTCACCAGTTAGCAGTAGACAATATTCTGTGAGTCTTGTCTTAGTGATAGCATCAAGAAGCTAAAAAAGCTTGGCAAATTATTGTTAACTATGTTAAGGCCCTGTGATTGACTTAGCAGCTCAATATGAGAACAAATCCACTGCTATAGTAGCATGAAAAGTTTGGAAATTGTGAGAATTTACCATCAAAGTCTTATCAACCTTATCTGTCACTTGCTTTGTCCTCCCAGGAGGAATCAGAGTAAGGTGGCATGAGTCCAAGACAAACTACTTTTGAAACTTTGTCCTAGAAAAGGACAAGTTGCCAGATTGTTCAGCTGGAGGTGTCTGCTGTACTGCACAAACATTTGTCATGAGGTGTGGGAGAATTAAAAATGGTGCATAATATTTTATCTAATGCACTAACCTCTTTGTCTTTTAATTTTCTTTTGCCTACTTCACTTCTCTTTTCTGTGACAAAGCTACCTACATCTTTATTATTTTGCCACCTTCCTGTCGTGGGATACTTATGCTGCTTAAATAGGATAATAATAAGTCCATTAGAAGTTGCCATTTTTGGTGGAGAGGCCATCAGGGAATTTATTCCTCCAATCCCACAGAAAGTTTCTCATGTGTAGCTTGTGAATGGCCTGAGTGACCTCCCTCAACAGTATCCTCCCAATCAGCCCCAAAGTGGCTTCTCCCCCTTGGCTTAGTTCTTTGCACCAGCAACATCTTGGCTTAATTCTTTAAATCTAACCCTTTTCCATAGCACTGTTTTTTCCCTTACATACCCAAAATGTTCCCAGGAAAACCTCACACAACCTCAAAACCCAAGACAGCTCCTTTCTCACTGAAGCTTCGATAAAACTCCCTGCAAATTTTATCTAAGCTTCAGTGTTTATGTTATCAGGGTTATTTAATACTTAACCATACAAATTTGTAAGAAAAATTTGATGAGCCTTGGACAAGCCACCACTAGTCACTAGGAAAAAAGACACCAAATCACAGAATCACAGAATTGTAGGGGTTGGAAGGGACCTTCTGAGACTGCTTCCAATTAATTGAGAGAAGTTCAGAGGGACCAGTCTTAACAGATTGGAAATAACCATAAATACCAGAGAAACATTCTGACACAGAGCTACAAGTTAGGCATAAGTAAGCGATCAACAAAAATTTAGGCCAGTTATGCATGACCAAGATCTGAAACCATCTGTTTGGGGAAGCTTAAAGGAACCTCCTTTTCCAAATGCACTCTGCGCCTCTTGTAAATTTTTAAAAGGTGCCTGCGCTGCTTCGCTGAGTCCCAGTAATTGTTCATGCATATTCCTGCCCCGTGGCAAATGCGAGTTAATGTGCAAGCTCTCAGCCTTCACATATTGAGGCAGAGCTCAACTTATCTTTCATTAGCTACAGGGTAACCATGCACACAGACCATGGCAAGGGAACATCTGATGCTATTACCTTGTTCGTGAAACTGAAAGCTTCCACTCAGGCACTTAGAATTAAAGGCAAGCTGACAACCGTCAATAGTCATTAGTAACTACATTTTCAGGGATAATGACGAGGTGAAGAAGTTAGATGCCACAGCAGTAAAGTCTCAAGTAAGCCCCAGGTTCAGATAAATCATCAAAAATGGATCAAAATTACCCATTGGAAAGTGAACTGTTTGCAGATACCTGAATCTATGAAACTCATAGTAACCATATTTGAAAGTACTTAGGACTTTGAAAAAACTCGTTGATTTTTCCAGTTCAGTTAAACCTCTCAAATAATAGATCAGCACAGTCTCACCATGTACCCTTAGCACTCATGCTAAGAAAGGGCAGAGGTTTCAAAAATGTTACCTAGGTGCATGCTTGATGAACTGTGTGAGCTCCTGGAGAGCCCAGGACAGGATGAGGCACTGGCCCCACAGCTCTCTTACAGGCTAATGAATCTGCATTATTAAACAGTGATAGACTAAGCATGCCCTGAAGATCACTTTAAACTAAGCCTGGTGAGACCATTAACAAACACCAGCTGAGTCCTTAAGCTGTATCATTACCTTCTTCTAGGGAGCAGACATGGATGATGCTCTGCCAAGCAGGGTCAAATGCTGTCCAAATGGTGTCCTGAGAATCTTGGACATTTCCTAAGCAAGGCTGAAGGATATTTTGTGTAAGGCTATCACTGTAGAATAGACCCTCCAATCACCTATTCACACTGTTTCTCTTGCTATGCTAGTTCTGGTCCAGGGAAAGGGGATATTTTTGGTGGGACAGCTGGGATAACAAGTGTGAATCTGCTTCTCATTTGATACAAGGGGTTGTGGAATACAGCTTCGCTGTGCATTGCTGATTGCTGGCAACTGCAATAGCCTTGCGATTCCTGCAGTATGAGAGTAGTCCTTTTAATTTACACTTACAAGGATCTGGCTGTCCTCACAATGTCTGATGTTTAGGGGAAAGGCCTTTCTTGCCTCTTCCTCCTTCCTTCCAAATATGCTCCATGCCTCTCAGTTGTAGTCATGCAGATGGGAACCCTCCCTCCAGGTGGAAAATCTGCAGGGACTGACTAGAGGCAAAAAGATGTTTTTTTGATGGCAGCAATGAATCAATAAGGAAACAGATCCCTTAAGCATCCCTTTGCAGAATTTAGTTACTCTCCTCCAGTCCCTTTGCTGTTTGCTTCAGCCAGGAAGCCCAACCAGGTCTCAGATGCTGGTTGAAATACATTCAGAAGTTTTTCATCAAGGGTAAGGGCTCTGGCAGGTGATTTATTTTTCTTCATAATCTGTTTTCACCAAAGTCTCATTAGAAGTGCAGCCTCCACATCTATGAGACAATGGTTCAAGCCTGCCCCTTGAGGGACACTGGAGTTAGAGACCTGTTTCTTTGTTCTGTGATGTTATCCTCCACTGCACTTGAGGCAAGAAAGATTATATGCAAGAAAGGAATACAAAAACATATTTACCCCCTCCCCCCTCCCCCCCAAAAAAGGAAAACACAGCAGTCTTCCCAAAGATCCTCCTTGTTTAGGCTTAAAAACTTAAAATCTGCCAAGATAATGAAGTAGGGTTCTTCAGCTGGGACTTCCTCAGCTGTATCAGAGAGCATGAACTGGATAGTTGCACAACAATCCCCTAGGTGAGGAACTTGTTTGCACAAGAACTTAGAGTTCTGTAGGGACTCCAAGGACTGCTGCTTTAGAAACAACAGCAGCCACTGTAGACTCTGTCTCTCTTTTGGAAATGGGTATGAGTTGATGTAGCTTTAAAGGAAGACACCATCCAGGAAGTTTCATTTTTCATCATTTATGAGGACATAAACGAACAGGTGCTCAAAATGTTTTAAGATTACCTCTCTAATTTCAGTTGACTGAGATAAGGTTTGAACTCAGTCCATTTCAAAACCATTTTTAAATTCTTTCAAACTTCTTTCACACTATTCCCTGTCCAACTTACTTGGAAGAAAACAGAAAGAGTTTATGTCTTTCTTTTCAAAATGCAACTATATTTCTTTCTCCAGTCCTTGGAGGATGCTAATTCTTTGGGACAATTAATCACAACTATGCATATTTTCTGGAAAAATTCAATTTTTTCACTTTTATTTTCTTCTAAGAGAACCATATGCTTTTATAGTAAACTAGTTTCGAAGAAACATGGACTTGTTATTGTAGTCCACCAGCCCTAATATAGTATTTTCTTACTCACTTAAATCCTAATTTCCTAAACCATCTAGGTAAACAAGGGTTCATCAGCTTCAAATAATTCTTTCAGATCTGCAAAAGCAAGTCATTCCTGTGTGCTCACTTATGACACCAGTAATCTTAAGCAATTAATTTCTGTGAATTTCAGCTTTTCTCCAGACTTTATCACCAAAGATTGAGATCAACTGCATGAAGGCATTTAAAGGATGCAGTCAGTCCCTTTTTCCTCAAGGACACCATACAACAACAGGCCAAACAGCAACGGTTACACTGCGTACAATTACAAAACAAAATCCATACAAAGTTGCATACCTGGTAACTTGAGCATGGCACAAACATGTAGAAATGATATTTTTCTAACTACTGAAAAATAACCTTACATATCAGCACAAGGCCAGTGAACTCAGTAATGCTGATTTATACTACCGGTCTGGAGGCAAACTTGACAAATGTGTGAAACTTTTAGCACTAATACTCTTTATGCATTAGGTAGTTCACCTCCTCAATGCCAATAAGCCCTAACCAGCGTAACGACTGGTTATTTTGTTCCACAGAAAAACTTTTATGCCTGTGTTGTGGGGCAAAACTAATCTAAAGACAGACTATCAGTCTTCTTTTGATGGGGAATCCTTTAAACACATGAAAAATGTTGCAAGATTTACAGTCTGCCTAGATCATCTGTGCCAGGAATATGGCTGGGGAAATAGCTGAGCTGTCATTGTACCATAGTTCCTGCAGCTGCTGGGAAGGACAGCCACAAGAGTTTTGCTGAGTGGGATGAAGACTGAGGAGAGCTCTAAAGCTGATCCAAACCACAGGAGTGATCTTAATTTCCATTCCCTGATGACAGAGAAAGAGGGTTTCACAAATACTTTAAAACACAGGAGGCTGGCAGCTGCTTTAGTGTGTCAGCAAGTCTCCCCACCTGGAGTGACAAGCCACACCAAGCAAGAGTATCTGCCACAAAGCAGTAAGGCAGAGTTTTGTCTCCCTGAGCCACCACTGTACTTGAAGAAGGACTGTGTTGAAAAAGGTCAGTGGCATTGGTTCTACATCAATGCAGGGCTCTCCAAAAGAGGAAATATGTCCATTAAAGGAAATTCAGAAATTTTCTGGAACAGTCAAGATAATCTGAGCCAAAGACTCTAAATTAACAAATAAAACATCAGAATAAAGTTAATTTTTGGCAAGGAAAATACATCCCCCACTTTCGCTGTGTATTAATTAGCCAGGCCTTTTACTTTAGGGAATAGAATATTACCCTTTGCTGTTTGCAGCACTTTCTGCTAACCCAGTCTCTTTGTATATACTGAACCTGTTGAGCAACCAAAGCTTTAAATTGACTGCTAATTTTGTGTTGGGTCAAATAAATTAATTTTGAAACCAGATTAATTAAAGCAGATGAAGCTTTGTTTATCCATTATTCATGAAGCTCATTGGAACAGGAGAGAGTGCATTAGCTTTATTTAGTATATTACTTTGCTTTAATGAACTCTTTTTTTTCTTTCTTTCTTTTTTTTTTTTTTTGCTTCTTAATGCTCCTTTTGAACAGGAGTTCAGCTTTTTGTTGTTGGATTCTTTTTTTTTCCTTTGGTGGTCTACTGCAAATAATGTAATTAGAAGATTTTCTTGGTCCAAAAAAGCTGCAGCTGACAATGTCCAGCAGTGACTGCGTCTCACCATAATTCTGCAGAGGGAGAGAAGAGCACATGTGCGTGCTGAGCAAGGATCTCCCACTCATCCTCTCCTGCTGCAGTTGGAGGCTGTACAGAGGGTGGATACCTCACTCAGAATAAGAGCCAGGAAATCCACAGACGGTCAGAAGAAGTTGCTGGATAAATAAACTCGAACCAACTAACTGCGAGTGTTTGAGTGTCGCTGTGGCTGATCCAGGGAAGAATTCTTTTCCCGACAGAGCAGTGATTTATAAAAGCCAAGCTAGACTTGAGGGGCTGTGAAGTATGGGCTAGAAAATATTGCTGGAGCTATTACAGTGCTCTTTGCACAAATGGTTTGTCCCCTCTGGATATGGTTTAGTTCTAGTAGCTCTGTCTAAAATGATGTATTGAGACCTGAGATACTACTTGTCTCAGAAACTAATGGCATTTATGAGCAAGTGGAAGACTAGAACTCCTAAGAGTAAAGAGAATAAAAATAGAGCTTTGCTCAAAAGTTGCAGTAACATCATATTTGTAAATAAAATTAGCTAAGCAAAGGTAAGCTTAAACAAAGGAAAGGTTGTCTTCACAAAGTAGATTGGACTTGATTTAAACAAAATACCAAGATGCCAATTAAACAAGATACAAAGAGAGGTCTGTGTAAAAAGATAAAATGATAGTTTGCAAATTTGGAAGGCAAAACACTTAATGCTTCTAAAAAGCAAGCATTTTTCCTGCAAAACAGCAAACCAATTGATAGATCTCATTGATACAGGATACTACTAGGAACTGGAGAAATTAAAGACAGAAGTGGTTACCCATATGACTTAGGAAAACATCCACGTACAATAGTGAAAACAGTATAAGAGATCCAAACTTATATTTCAGGTTGTGAAACAACAGCAAAAAATATTAGGATTAAGCTTTCATTGAAAAAATATCTATTTTCTTCTTACATAGCTTGCCTGAAGAATATGATATTAGCCACTGTAAAAAGCCCAAGATAATAAATCACACATAGCAATCACTTGACCCCCTTAACTGTGGTATCTGAATATCTTGTGATTTCCATGTATTTATCCTCACAATCCACTTATGGATGTGGGAAAATGATTTGTGTTTTCTGAAATGAGGAACTGAGTGGAAAGGCTGTGATCCTCAGAAGTGTTTAGGTACCTTGTTACTGTGGTTTCACACAAAGCTGCAAGAATAAGGAACCAATCTTTGTACTCTGTGTCTATTCCCCTAGTCACTGCTTTGTGCTTTTTTTTAAGATTAGGTGGTCCAAAGTGACTATTATAGCAATTATTTTTTGTGTCTATCAACAAAAAAAGTATTTTTCATTTGCTTCTGAAGAGAAGGATGGTTGCTAAACAAAAGAGTACCTACCGAGGGGAATGTGAAGTGGTTAGAAAGATCAAGGCAAGAAATCAGAATGATGAAGCGAGAGCTTATGTTCCCTTTATTCATGGCGCTTCTATTAGTGCTGTATTTTTAGATAGCTAAAGTGCTGTTGTAACAAACCACAGAAAGTACCAGGATCTGGAGAGGCAGGAAAAGACAAAAGGCTGTAAAGTACTGAAGAGGCGGGATAAAACTTACACTAAAGCTGCTAGATAGAGCCATGGATGTTGAAGAGTAAACCTCATTTAATGGCACTATATGTCTGTTTTAGTTATTGTTATGGTCAGTGTTATCCAATAAACTTTTATTAACTAGATTAGTTCCAGAGGGTATACTTCCTGTTTATGAGCTGGTAATTACCACATCTTGAGCTAAATAAACTTGGAACCTGAGGGCTGAAATTTTTATAGGAAATAAATTCCTTCATCCTTGCCGTTTGTTAGCTCAGGATATTGTGAAACCCAGCTAAGCGACAAACACCACAGTACGTATACAAATATATGCTCACCCGGCTGCTCCAGCAGAGCTTTGCTCACTCTCACACCTTCTCCAGACACTGCCAGAAAAAAACCCCCAACAAAATAAAACAAAACCTATAGTCAAGCTGGGTTTATTTACGAAGTGTCCTGGCTGTCCCTTTGCACAGGCTGTAGCAATATTTTTCATCTGATAGAGCAGGATTTGAGGACTGCAGCCCTCAGCTCATCAGGCTGTCCATCTGCCCTGCTTGGAGACAAGAAGGGGTAATGAGGCTGATTGCCATTTGACTGCCCAAAGAAGGACTGTTTTTAACAAGTTGTAGAGCTAGTTGAAGGGAACTGACTTTGAAAAGAATCAGAGCCACTACATGGGTTCAATAAAAGTGTGTTAAAGCCACTGCCTTACAGGTCTACACTTCATCTATCTCATGGCCAAACCATGGTCAAACCATCTTCTATCACCTAAGAGTGGGGTGAAACCTGGGGTGAAGTGTTGGCTGATTTGAAGTCAAGAGGAGTTTTCACTGCTGATTTTAATGGACTTGAAGGTTAACTCTGTGTGTCTGGCTCAGGAGAATATGAGCAAGCAGTGGTCTGGCTGCCTTGGGCTGCATGCAGGATCAGAATAAATAGATTTTCACAATACTGAAAAGTAACTGCCCTATCTCTATGTAAATCCCAGCATACTGATTGGCTGATGGCTGTAAATAGCCAATTAGGCTGTACATATTTCCAGAATAATAAATGGCCATTCCACTGTGGCTAAACTGGATTGCAATCTGCAGTGTGGCTCACTGAGAACATTCCACCGCTGCTGACTTTAATTGTTATTAGTTTGCATTATATGTTAAATAGGGGAATATTTTAATGTAATAGCTGTAAGAACTAAAGCTGAGTGAATAATTCATGGCAAATTATTTATTCAATAAATTTAGCCTCTTTTAGTCTTCAATTTTTCAGAAACAAGTTTATTATTTTCTCACAAGAATGGTTATTATTCAGAATTACTTTCTAATCAGTTTATCAGAATGTTTCTTGCTCTGCAGATCCCCTGGGTAGGCTATTTTATACTAAATCAATAATCCATGCAGCATCATTGCCTCCCCTGTTTTGATGTCTATTACCCTTTAGCAGAAGTTTCCAGTGAGGACTTAGGTTTAACTTAAGACAACCCAGCTCCCCTTGCTGACAGTGTCCCTGATAGAAGGTATGGTGAATGTTCTGCCAAAACATTTTTACCTTCTACAAAGGCACAACCCTTGGCCCAACACATAATTGTATTGAGCCACCCTCTGTGCACCTCTCCTGGCTCTGCTCTTTAGAGATGAGCAGGTTATAGCTCAGCTTTTCACCCTCATCTGGCTCCCCTTGAGCCTATTTGCAGCAATGCTTAGATAATTGTGTTGCAGCCATTTGTGCCTCAGATCTGCACCTCATGCCAGGTGTCTGCCTCAGGTATTTACACGTGTATGTGAGATCTGAGAAAAGCAGAGCTACCCAGTGAGCTTTGATGATTACTAAGTCTTGTGATCTTGCAACACTTCGTGTTGCTCCCTTGCCTTCCCTCCAAGTTTCCCAGGGATCGCTCCTACTACTCCTAGGGAGGTGTGTTCCACCTCAAGGGCTCTGGCTCAGAGCATCCTCTCTGCTACTCACAAAACTGTGAGGCAGTGCTGCATTCCTCCTCTTTCCAACCATAGGGCAGTCATCAGCATAATGCTGTTCATCATCGGCACAGGGGGGTCTACTGTTTACCGAAGACCAAGTGGGAAAGCAAATAGTTTGGGTAAGCTCTGCTGACAGTAGAGTACAGCTTTATTTAGTAGATTTTGTTTCATACAAATGGCATCCCGAGATACTTATCAAAGTTAAATAATACCTAATAGCAGAGGGACAGAGAAATTAAGAGGCACAGGCATGGGAGCAAAGATGTTTTCAGATGAGATTTGAAAATAGATGGGGAAGCGTTGAGGCAGAAAGAAACAGCAGAAAAAAACCTGTTCCAGATGGTGGAAGATACAAGGGGAAAAAGCTTTCACAACGGCTGTGGTTTGAGAATAATTAGGCACAGAGAGATGACCAGTGCCATTTGGAGAGAAAAATAGGAACAGAGGAGAAGGAAGAGGAGTTCCAGGAGACATAATGGGAAAAGGTTAGAGAAGGCAAATAAAGAATTGAATGGGGAGCTGTGGGAGCTCCCTCTGTAAATGTCACAATGGTGATTTGGAAAGCCAATGCACCTGCAAAAATGGTGTGTTCAAGGATGGCTGGAAGATGCTGACATGGAGAATTCGAGCAGAAAGGAAAGCCAGGAACTGCCATATCAGGAGGAGAATTTCCTCCAAACAGCTGCATCTGTCTAACCTTCTGCAATGGATTCAGGTCCAAAAGGTCAAATCCAGGAAGGTGCTGTATAATTCATCACCTTCCCCCACTTCTTCCTGCCAAAGACTATGTTGATTTTTCCTTCCTGGGTTGCAAGCAGCAATTCCATTGCACAGTTGCTGCATGTTTTTTAAACAAATCTAATTTGTTTTTACCTAGTAACCTAGGAGGAGGAGCCAAAGTGCTGCTGGAGATATAGTAGATTATGGCAGTCAAAGGAATGAGGTGTTTTCTACCCACTATGGCCTGAAGTTGTCTCCATTCTGCTGGGTGGAAGAAATATCAAGTCAAGGTACACATCTCTAACGCTAACATTGAAAAAGAAGGGAATGATGCAGGAGGATGCTCTGGTGACCAGGCTGCTTCTGCCTGACAGACAAGCCTGAGACAAGGCCATACTATGACTAGATGGGGTTGCAAAATGAGAAATTAAATGCAGATCTCCCATTCAGATGGAGACTGAAGACTGGAGGAAGGCCAACATCACTCCAGTCTTCAAGAAGGGCAAGAAGGAGGACCCTGGGAACTACAGACCA
>JAOTQQ010000001.1:56129549-56144612 GCA_026546715.1 Gallinago undulata
CCCCTTCTTTGGAGATTTTCAAGACCCGCCTGGATGCAGTCCTGAGTGACATGCTCTAGCTCTGGGCAATCCTGCTTTAGCAGGGGAGTTGGACTAGATGATCTCTATGGTCCCTTCCAACTCTAAAAAAAAAATTCAGTGAAATTGTGTCAGCTCTTGGGCTTCTGACCCATAAACCTTCCTGTACCATATGTACAATAGTCAGACTGCCCAGAAAGGTGGTGGAGTCTCTGTCTCTGGAGACATTCAAAAACTGCCTGGACAAGTTCCTGTGCAACCTGCTCTAGGTGGACTTGTTTTGGTAAGGGGGTTGGACTACATGATCTCCAGAGGTCCCTTCCAACCCCATATCATTCTGTGATTTTGTTGACACAGAAACCGAGGACCCCAGTGAGCCCTTATTCAGGGCAGCAATATAAGCTTGTCCAGTGGTCTATGGGCAGTTTGAACCTCCTGTGGGTAGCCCTGCGGACCCTGCTGTAGGCTAGAGTGTCTTCAGAGCTGCTCAAATTTACATTAGGCAGAGGGAAAATTTTCACTACTGGAGGAACCCTGAGAGTGTGTATATGTTAGGGGCAGGTTTATCCTACTTTACTCTGTCTTATCCTGATACATGCCTTCGCAGCAAGACACAGAATCTGTCCCTAAGGTTTTCTGGTATTCTGCTGGTTGGAATGCATCTTATGGAAACATTTTGACTTGTTTGTTGGATTACTGTGGGGATGTGAAAGAAGACAAGGCCTATCTTTTAAAATTAAAAAACGGCACACACTGTTTCAGAAGATTTTGCTCAAGCAAGTAGCTCTTCTGAAAGTGCCAGTTAAGTAGCCATGCAAAACTAGAAAGAGGCTGGAATATGAAGTCCACTGAGCAGTTTTGTGCCATGGGATAAGTCAAAGCTGGCTTGAATCTGTTTACAGTTTGATTTTTTGTTTGTTTGTTTGTTTAATTCCCATTTTCATCAGTCAGGCAAAAGAGGGACCTGTAGAAAGGTTAGAATCTAGCTCTTTCCAAATGCTAAGTCTTTGAAGGCCAGATGAAGAGCAGGATAGATAAAGTCTGGGCCTGTAACAGGTATTTCCTCAACAAGTCAGAAGGAGGAAAGCAAAAGCACATGCTGGGAGAAGACCTAAAGCTCTGAAGCCACTTCATGTGTAGCCCTAGCCTCTGCAGGAGATCCTCTCTCCACTTTCCTGTTAGATCTATCAAAGCCCAGAACAAAGAAGGAAGCCGCAGCCCTGGCAGTGAGGGTATTGCTCCAGAAGCCCTTCCAGGAGCCTATGGAAAGAGAAGTACAGAGAAGCTCCACGCTCTGGTGCTACATGCAGGGCATGACGTTGTCTTTTTTAAAATCTGTTACAAGCTTTTGATATTTGTAGCCTCTGTGCCTAAAAATCAGAGGTCAACCAAAAGGCCACAGAAATGAAAGAGAAGGGAGAGGAGATATTCATTTTACTGAGATAGAAACAAGATAGCCTTCCCCCTTGGGACATGTCTGGTATCAAGGTATAACAGGAAGCAGCTGTGTAGATCTCCATATTTATTTATCTTTCAGTGCAGAATTCTCTGTAGGAAATAGTCTTGTATTCAAAGATTGTCAGAAGGATTTCCAAATATTTTTTCCCAGACATAGGGACTTCTAGCAATATTAATATTTAGGACAAGTAATTTTCATAATAGTTTTGCTACCCCAAATCCACCACACTATTTCATACAGCTCCAAACTGGTACATCCTTCAGGTACATCCTTCCCTGCTGCTAAGAGAAGAACTGAGTTAGTGGTCTTAACTGCCCCCATCTCCAACAGCTACAGAGCATTAAATGAAACCTTTCAATGATTTCCACTCCTGCGTGCAAGACAAACATGCTGGTACCTAGCCAACCTTCCCCAAGCTCACCAGTGACCTCTTGGATCCTTGTAGTCCCATGCCTTCCTCAGCACTGTCACATCACTGCTGAAGCTTCCCACCACTGGTATCCCACAGCAAAAAGCACCACCTGGTATCTATCAAATAGCTCCCCTGCCCCTCTATGAGAGCAGAAGCTACCCACAAAAATGATGGGTTACATCAGATACAAGAAAGTCTTAAGCCTTGTGAATACTTGCAAGAAGCATACTCGTGTTGACCATTTTCATGCTGTTAGTAATACAGGGCCATTTCGTTGGTCATGGTCTTGACAGCTTCAATCACACTGGGAGGTGATGCAAGTTTAAGCTGCAATTTGATTATCTGCCTACAATACCATATCATGAAGATCTCCATGGCATTTTGTAACGGCTTGAGGTAGCTCAGGACACTCCTGGCTTAGGGTCAGTGTTATAAAGCTGTTTGCCATGGCCTCGGGGTCACACTTCACTGTTTGTATTAGTGAAGAATTGAAGAGAGCAGAAAGGGGCAGAGCCACAGTCTGGGGTGAGAGGCAGATGAACCGGGAGTGACAGGTGAGCCACAGAGTAAAGAAAACATTGGATAAGGCACAGCTAGCACATTCCCAGAGTGCTTCAAAGCCTCTATAGCATGGACACATGGCACAATGTGACACAGCACAGAAATTGACATGTTTTGTAAGAGTAGTTTAAACAGAGCATCACTGAGCCTTTTTTAGGGTTAGATAGCTGTTTATGGATATGGCTAACCTGGTCAGTAAGGACAAGCATGGTATCGTGGTGACTCTACTTTGTCAAACCTTAGAGCAGAAGAAAGTGACAGGTAGATCCCACAGGTGACTAAAAATGAGAAGGAACAGGATATGGGCACTTCCCTTCCCCCAAAATGTAATTAGTGCCTGGTCTGCCCACTTTACTATTTTGTTAACCTTCCTGTCTCCAGCTGATCCCAACTTCTCCTGCCCCATTAAGTCTTTTCCAAGTTAGACTGAGCTATGACTGGGTGTCTGTCTCTCAGCTTCCAACTCAAAGAAGAAAATCAAGAGCATGTTTTGTGACTGCTTTATTTTGCTTCAGTTAAAATCCTCCTTAAAAATACAAGCACTGCTTCCTTTCCATTTAGGGGCAGGAGGCAGCAGCTGCCTGGCCCTGGGCACAATTACATTCCAATAGCTGAGGATGAGAGTGAGTGGCAGCCTCATTCTCCCCCCAGCTTTCATGAGGAAAAAATCATTTAGCAGCTCAGCATGGAGGGTTCTGCACAGCCTCCCCCTCCCTGTGAAGAAAGAAGCATCTGAAATGGCAGCGAGGAGAATAGGCACATACGTTTCAGCTATTTCCTTTTTACTTTACTGCTGAGTTTCCCCACGCCCTCTGCAAACACATTCTCCCCCATCTGTGTGTACTCCCACCAAACTCAGGTGGCTGGCACACAACAGACACCCAGTTTGCTCTGTTTGTTATGCATTTCTTTTCTTTCCTTTCTTTTTTATTTTTTATTTTTAGTGTCTTATAGGTTTCTAGGATGGACTGGTTAATTAGGGAATCCGTACAATGTGACTGAGCTAGTCATAGAATCATAGAGTGGTTTGTGTCAGAAGGGACCTTTAAATGTCATTCAATGACACCTCCCTGCTGTGGGCAGGGATATCTTCCACTAGATCAAGTTGTTCAAAGCCCAGTCCAACCTGGCCTTGAACACTTCCAGGGACGGGGCATCCACAACTTCTCTGGGCAAGCAATCATCTTCATCATTGCTAGAGAACATGTTGCTCAATGACTACCCAAAGACAAAGAAATCAGCCAAAGAGACCAACCAAAGTCTTATACATTCAACATTAAACTGTTTGAAATACAAGACCAAAGTAGCTTGTTCCATCATCTAGTGAAAAGGTATGGATCTCTGAATAATCGTGTTCCAACCAAGCTTATCTGTAAATCAAGCAGGAAAGTAGCATAGTAGAACTAATTACAAATCAATTAACCACACTAACCACAGAAGCTCAGTGGTCTTCATGGTGCCATTTGTGTCCCCTGACACACGTGCATAACAGCTGCTACTAGCATTGGCTATGTTAACTACTACACTTACTGTAACTGCCTGGTGTCCAGGTACCTTTTGCCTCAAACTAAACACTTAATATCTCCCCCCTTTCCAGGAAGAGAAGGATCATGTTTTTTCACATGCGTGTGCCTAACCAGGATGGAGTGACAATCTTCTATGACTATTTTGACCTCTCACCCTCACAACCATTCAGGAAAGATGTTTCCCATAGTGGTTATGCTCAATACTTTTAAGAAAAATTTATGCCTAAGAACCCATATTGTACTATTTAACCTGTCCTATAAAAAGTATCTGCAGTATCTAATGTCTCTGAGCTGTTTGATAGATGTCTAAAAATCATAGTGCCTAGATTTTTAGAAACCAGATATTACCACATGACAATCCACAGTACCATGTGTGCTTTTGTAATCTGAAATTTAAATGCAGATCAACTGATTTTCAGCCTTTTCAACAGGCTACTATTTTGACACATTTTTCCATCACCTTATTGTACTAGGGAAAAAACAGGAGTCACAGTCACATGAAAAGATTGTGTTTCAGTGCAAGCTATTTAAACCCATGCTGCTGAACAGTGGTTTGCCATCAAATTACTGGAGCAGATATACTATACAAGCACCTCTTCTGTCTCTTGCAGATCCAAAAGGTGGCTCAAATAGTGCTGCATGCAGTGAACTCAGAGTACTGTCTCTAGGACACACTACAAGCCAGCCTTCCAGCCTCAACTGATGCAGGATGACTGTCTCAAGAATGGGGGAGACTTATGTTGAGTGGGTGTTTGAGCATGCGTGCTTGTTTCTACAAAAAAGTGAAGAACTTTAGCTGGAGGAGTTCAGCAAAGAGAAAAGAATGAAGGATGGGAAAAGAAACTGGGCTTTACTTAGCATATCATTGAACTGGCATGAAGATATCTAAGACTGGGAACATTGCCTGCTGGGCTTGAGCCGGCTGTCTGGATTGGGGCTAGAGGATTGGAGATGTACATGTTCAGAGTGGGTGAGTTGCCAGTATAGTTTTTTCTAGGCCCTGGCAGTCCCAGAAACCATCAGTAAAAATTACATCTATAGCTGGACCAGCAACCATGCACCACAGACAGACTCTAGGAGCGTGGTGCAAATGACACAGGTAAGGTTTTTGTTGCAAGGATCATGCTGACGATGGGCCAAGTCCTGTGAGGGAAGATAATCTTACCACATATTTGTATACTGTTGAGCTGGCTGGGGCTTCTCAGAATGCTGATAACCACGATGACAAGCTCCTTTGGAATTGGCTCACATTGCACAGTTGCCTATAATCTGTTCTGTACAGGAAGCCTTATGGACATCTGCTAGCATAGAGGGGCCTGAAAAGCAGCCTGAAGGCAGCCTGGAAGCTTAAAGGAAGCAGAAAAGTTTAAAAACATGTCTACTTTATATATATATATATTTTTTTTTTTTAAGTGAAATTCAGTTAGATTGTTAAGCTAAAAACTCATCTGGGGGCAATAGAAGGGGAGAAAACAGGACATATCCTATTTTCTGACTGAAACTGTTAATCTGATGGGAACTTCTGAAAGATAACAACATAATAGACAAAACGAATGTACTGAATCTTTTTAGGCCATGGACATCAATCATGTGGTCTCTCTGAATATTTGTACTGACAAGTAAGATATCCACCGTCAATCACGAGAGGGTGTGCAGTGGAACAGCATTGTAATGGAGCGGTGTTTGGTCCATACTCAGGTTTGTGCCGAGAGCTGGGAATCAGGTGGGGAATCAGTGCCCTTGTCAGGTTTGTTATAAAGAACCTTCTGCTGTCCCTGGAGGCTGCCATGAAATGGTTTTGCTTCCTGCTATTGGGAAACAGATTATACACAAAGTGCTGTAGTGCTTCTCCTTGTTAGCTGAGGAAATATGTAAGTGCTTTAATGGTGACAATGCCAGAGACCGGAGAATGCAATTCAGTGGAGCAGATCGTGAGTGCAAGTCCAGTCTTTGTGTACAGACTATTTCCACTTCTATCACAGTTTTCTAAGCCATAAGCACTTTCCAGCTATAAGGAACAATAGGTGAAACTGGAAACCACACACACAGTCTTGCAGGCTTCCATATGCAGGTGATTGGACTAGATGACCATTGTAGGCCCCTTCCAACTGGAACTAGCGGTTGCATGTGTTTTGTCCATGGTGTATAAAAAACTGGAATGCTAATGCCTTTGCAAGCACAGATGTTTCAACGGAGCACCTTATCTAAAAGACATCCTACATGTTCCAATATCGTGGGGATATGGACATTTGGATAGACAACAGTCCGATTTAAAAAGTATATATATAAATGTTTTTCATGCCCTAAAAATGTCTAAAACAACATTAAATGCCTACATTTACAGGGAAAAATCACATCTTAACACACAGTTTACTGGAAGACTCATTGGGATCATTGTAGTCGCTGCTGAGTATACTACAAAAGCAGCACAATACAGCAAACATCTCAAGCAACCACATTTTACAGTTAAATTTCCAGTTCTTTCATGACTGAATTTAATAGAATAAAACTGAGCTCCTTGATTATGAACATCCTTGTGTAGGATCACAATGCTACCTGGAGTGGCAAAGACTGGATCTCACTTATCAAATGCTTCCAAAACAGTTACAATAAATTTAACTTTGTTTCAAAAAAAATTTTTAAAATTCTTATGGCTAAATTAGTTTTAGTATAAAGTCATGAAAATCTACAAAATTAATTTTATTCTGCTGAACTGAGCAGAATAGCTGTATCACAAGGGCTGGACATAAAGTTCACTGTTCATGGATATATCTTTTTTAGTCTTTCATATATGTAGACTATTAGTATTAGAAGCATCTTCTGAAATAGAAGACCTGCCTCTTTCAGCTTCTTATCATAAATATTCATACATATGCTGTAACCATATATACAGCTAATCCAGCCCTTCACTTCACATACATGTTGACCCTATGTTTAATAATGATGGAAGTTCTACCTGGAAATACTATTCAAACTATTTCCTATTTCTGTTCACCTTTAATTTGTTTTTTATTGCAAATATCTATTATCAGCATGGTCAACTGCCTTTAGCTGTTTGTTGCCTGCCATTTTATCTAGGCACAAGGATGGATTGATTGAGAAAGTTCCTTTCCTGTTCTCTTCTGGAGAATTGAGAAAAGGAGTCTCTTACTCAAAGGCCCCTTTGAGTTGAGCAGATGATAGACAATTCAGGCTCAGTATTCCAGTCTTTCATGAAGACAGACTGATACTAAAGCAAATGACTTCTCCTATGCCTCTTAAAAGGAAAGAGGCAATCTTCCCCATTCAACCTTATGTCTAGGCATGTTTGATTTGCCTTCTGACTGCACTAAAACCATCCTTAAACTGTGTATAATGAGCACAGTGTGTCTCTGCTGTCTTGTAATGCATGATTAGTTTGCTAACAACTTGTTTGAGTAGGCATGTGTGTTGCTTCATCTCTTTAAGAATATGCCTGAGCAGGAATAAAAAAAAAAATAAATCACAATTCTCCTCCTGTTACTCCTGCTCTAGCCTTCCTCTAGAGCATTCTCTCTCTCTTATGTCTGTCTTAATTAGATCATGCCAGTCCTAATTTGAGAATGCAGATTTTAAGCAGGGAGAGAGGAAGGAAACACACAGACAATATACTAATTTTAGACAGAGACAAATGTGTCTTTTTCCATTAGGGAGAGGGAAGGAAGTAAAGCAAAGCAAAAAAAAAAAAAAAACCAACAGAAGAAAACCCATAGATGAAAATTGTGCATTGTATCTGAAGTGGTGACTCTATCAAAGACCATTGGGAAATTCAGCTGGAGAGAAGTCTACAGCCGAGACAATGCTGTTTTACTAGCCCTAATGACCCTCTACTCTTCTTGCTCAAGATATACTACAGAATAACATTGCACATTTCCATTCAAGTACACCCCAAACATTGTTATAGCACTCAGAAACTACGGGAGAAAACACCAAGCATCTAGATTCTAGATTTTCTCCCCTGCCTGTCCATACTAAAGTTTGACATTACCTGTGGCTATTGTTTTCTAAATGATTTCTCTGCTGTAAATAGTTGTATGTGTGTGTTTAGGATAAACGTGAAGTTTGGGGTTCCAGACAGTAGGAATTGTTTTATGTATGCATGGATTAGAGGACAATGCCTAGCACATGCTGGATGAAACAGCAGTTCCCCACCAAGCAAATTTTTGCAATAGCCTGAAGGAGTTGGGGGGGGAAAGCCCTCAGAGTGATAAGAATTTGTGCAAGGTCTTGAATTGGTTTTGAGTAAATCCTTTCTGTGATTGTGAGCACGAGGAAGACATGCAGTGATCACTGTTTATAACTGTAAATTATTTATCTCTTCCTTTCTCTGGCTGCTTCCTTGTACTGATGTAAATTATGCATATGTGGAATTTGGACTCAAGAAATGCACAAAGAGGATTATAGTTTAGTCCCCCCAAATGGTTCTTCCTTCAGATTCACCTTGCATTCTTCCACCTCATCTCTCATCAGAGAATTATCAGCTCTGAGCCAGGATATTCTACGCTGACAAACCTGGGTGAATGTCTAGAGATGGAGTTACAGTCCAGATTTTATTAATAAGAAAGATGACATTCAGGAACATTTGTAAAAGTGTAGTTTTTGCAGGTTACCTGTGTAGAATAAACTGCACTGGTGGGGGTGGGGAACAAGGCAGTATGTCATCTAATTTCAGTGATTTGGTCTGACATCCCCTGTTTCTGATAGCAGTCTTGTCCTTGTCCACAGACAAATTATCCAGCCATGTAGTATGTTGCAGTGAGCAGGTGATGTCTGTTTTTCCCCAGGTCAAAGAGGAGACTCTACCTGATTCAAAGAGCAAATGCAGCATTGTCAGAAGCACCAAAAGTAGGTGCAGTATGGGTGGCTGGTGCCTTGTCATGGGAGTGACAAAGTGTGTAATGTAGGTCTTATATGAAATGCTTCTGTGTCATCACTTGCTAGCACAGCCAGATGAGAGGTACATGGGCTAGAGACAGGTCGTATGAAGTGTGGCTATGGTCAGTGCACTGCAGCTGGAGCTAGACCTCAGTGGCATAAACATGGACCACTTAGTGCTGTTTGGTTTTACAACAGGATCCCTTTTTTGCAGTGGATGTGAATGGGAGGCTCCATGTAATTTAAGGAAAGCGATAGGTAGGGTAGAAATAGTGCTGAGGACCGGCAGGTCCTAGATTTTTCTGGTTCTCTTCTATTTAGGAGGCTGGCTTTCCTGTTCACCCCAAACTGAGCTCACACAGTGAAGAGGCAATGGAATAAATGTAAGTTTCAGCAACTTACATGCTAATTCGCAAAAGCTCAGCCCACCTTTAAAGCACCCTGCTGGGGACTCAGCGGTAGATCCTCTGGAGGCCATCGCACAGCCAGAAGTACCTGGGTCACAGCAGACCCTGCAGCACTGGCAATTCTCTTCTTCTTTAGGGAAGTAGTTCAATTAGTCTTGTTTTCAGCTGCTGGAGTTTTGTGAAGGCACTACAGTGGAAAACTGCTCTGGAGTGTTCACCTGGCTTTTCTTATACTCTGATTTGTCGTTTAGCAGACTCATCAGATTCCCAGCTAGCAGCAGTTTCTTGTGCTGTTGGTAAGGAACAAGTCACCTTTCCTCTCCACTGCAGACCTTGCTGCAGTTGCTCACACCCTTCTCAAACCTCTGCACAGGACTTTGCCTCTGAGGTCACTACCAAACATGAGTAGTCCGCTCATTAAATAAAAGTACTCACAAACTTACAACAACAGAAGTCAGAATTTCAAACTTAATGTCAAGCCCCAATACTGCCTCAGTTTCCCATGGGTTTTGCAGTCTTTTTTGTTGGAAGGCTGTTATGTGTCAAGCAAGGTACAAGAATAATTTTAACATTTTCAGCAAGGTTTATAATAAAAGCTGTTTATACACCAGATAATCCAAAAGGGGAGAAGGAAGAAGAGGAGAGAGGAGAGAAAGGGAAGGAGGGCATAAAGGCATCTGTGTTTTCCTCCTCCTTTGTCCTCTTTGTAAGTTTTCAGCAACTCATTTGCAAGCTCCTGCAATTTTTCTTATACCAAGATAACAGTTTTCTTCATGGCGATGTTTTTGAAACAGAAGGTTTTCCTCTGACAGAACAGTGGTCAGGAACTGCTTTCTTAAATTACCATAAAGAGCTTGAACTAAGCAAATCAATTTTGTGTAAAGTCTCTCAGTTGTGCAGGGTCAGAAGAAGAGGAGAACTCAAACTCAAAATGGTAGAAAATGTTAGAAAACAGTAAGACAGAATGGGGTCCAGGCTGAGGTGTTACAGAGCCTGACCAAAAAGAACATTATGGAGAACAGACATGGTCTGTGTAGGCCTGGTGTCCCAGTCTGTCCAAGACCAGCTAGAAGTCACTGCTTTGTTGTGTGGAGTGTACTGTACCAGTTCCTGACTATGCGTGTGGTAACAATTCTAAGCTGGCTTCTAAAAATAAACTTAAATGATCTGACACCGACTCTAGGTTCCCATGCGCTAAGCACTGAAGGACTAAAGGACATTTATTCTGACTTCTGAAATATTCAGAAACATTTTTTCTGCCCTCAAAACAGGTTAGGAAAAAAAAACCCAAACAAATTGGATATCTTTCTAAAATGTATCTAAATTCTAACTTGAAAGAGCCTGAGCAAAGACAATCCCACGTGGTACTTCCTATTTAGCTCCATCATGAGATTTTTTTTCTGTGTGTGAACACCCTTATGAAAAGATTCTAATAATGTGTCATTGACAGACCCACCGTGACCCACTGTTACTCCTGGGTGTGTGAATCAAAGAGTAAAGTAACTAGATGAACTATCATCCTTCCCCTATTATAACACCTCAGTTTTGTGCAACAAGGTATGCAACAAGGGATTTCTCAGGTCGGAAGCTGTTTCTGGATCTTTGCCACCTTGGGTAAAACAGAGTTGCTCAGCTCCTTAAGATTATCATTGTGTCACTGCCACTGGGTCCTTTCTGTGACTTTCTTCAAGTACCTTTTGACATTTGCAGCATCCTTTCATGAAAAGTGTGCACAAAGGCAACTCTGTTCTGGTGTGAAATAATCTTGGAAAAGTGGAAGGAGGCTTTATGACAGACCACAAAAGCACTGTCTCTCTACTCCAAAAGCTAGAACTGCATCAGTGATGAGGCACTGGGACTCAGACCCTCCTAATGAAAAGAACAAAAGCAAAGCTATCCATCTGCAGATTCTCTCTAAAAGAAAGTAAAATATATTAACTTTCTGGGCCTGTGAGTTCCTTAGCTTGGTCCATGCAAGCACTATGAAAGATCTGGTGACTTCTGCCGATTTGATTTCTGATGGGTACCTTCTGTAAGAGAACTGGACTCACAGTGTGTTTTCTGACTTCTATTTTGGGTGCTATTACTTGGGCTATGTTTCACCACCACCTAGCTTAGTCCACATTTTACAGCTAGTTATCCTGCCCATGCTTTTAATTTTGCCTTGTACTTTTTGCTTAAAGAACACTATGCTAAATCAAAAGGAACAAAACACACCTAGCAAGAGAAGCCTTTGTTTTACCTCCAAAGCTGAAAAATGTCCTTGCATTGTATGTGGTTTACCCTCCTCTGTCCTCTTCGTAAGGAGTAAGCAGCAGATGAGCCTCAGACTTTTCTCCTCCGAGCTGTGCTGAAATCTGCCTCTTCTTAATGAGCAGCCTTTTGATTCTTCTAAACACACCGCAGCTTGGTCCCTGTTTTCCTTGACATTTTGCCAAGCCTGTTACACATGTCTGAGCAGCCAAGGAAATAGAAGAATTATGATTTCCATTTGGCTTCTACTACTGCTTAGTCTAATTTTCACTGGTTTTGAAATACAACAATTGCTTTTCTTTTATTTTTTTTTTCTTGTCATTTTGCCGTTCTCCTTTTCTTTTTCTCTCAGAAAAAAAGGAACAATAAAAAATTGCTAAAATGAAATCCCCTTTCCCTACACTGCTTTTTCATAAAATAACAACTTATTTGTTCCAGAACAAGATTTCATTATCTGAAGATTATTTTTTGCAGGAAGAAGTGTGCTAGTGAAGTCATATGTAATCAGAACATATGGAATTGCCTTACCATTTTCTCTGTTTCAACTGCTTTGGAAGGAGGGTGACAGCAGGGTGTCTGTGTGTGTGTAGGGAGGCAGTAGCCATGGCTAGTAGAGCATTTCTGTAGGAAAGCACGTACCTCTGAAGCAAAAGCATTTACTTTTCAGAATGGCTTATGCAGGCTGGAGGAATAAGCCAATGGGAACGTTACGAAATTCAATAAGAGCAAATGCAAATTTTTGTATCCAGCGAGGAATAGCCTCTTGCAACAAGACAGGCTAGGGACTGACTAGCTGGAGAGCAACTCAGCATGTACTTGGAGGGAAACATTGCTGGACACAAGCATTTCAGGAAGTTTCTGGAATTGGTAGGGATAATTTATGCATGGATATGTTGGACAAGCCCACAGAAAAGATGCTCTGCTTTGTATGCTGCTCAAGGGTAGAGAACAAATGATCAGGAACATGAAAACAGCCGTACAATGAGAGCTGCAGTGATCATAAGGTGGTAGCATGCAAGTTCCCAAGTGATGTGAAGAAGTCAAGCAGCAACATTACCACCCTGCACTTCACAACAGCATGCTTCAGCTTGTTCAGGGAAGCGACAGAAGGCTTGCTTGGGAGGCAGCCTACAAGGGCAAAGGGCCCTGGGAGGGCTGGCTGGTCTTCTAAGACAGCCTCTTAAAGCCCAAGAATTGTCCATTCCAATTCACAGGAAAATAAGCAAGTGCAGCAGGAGGATGGCCTGGCTGCAGTGGGAACTTCTGACTGAGCCCAAAAAAGAAAAGGAAAGATATGGAAGATGCAAATGGGGACAGACAGTCCAGGAAGAATACAGAAGAGCAGCATGCAGAAAAGATGATGAAGGCAAAAACTTGCCTGAAATTGAAACTGTCAATGTATCTGGAGGGCTCCATTTTACTGGCAAATACTTCTCTGAGGGTTTCCAGAGTGTAGAGTCTGGGGAGGAGGCAAAGGGAGTAGCCTTATCCACAGCAGATGAAGACTGAGGTAAGGACTACTTAAGCAAAGTAAGCATACACAGCCTGTAGATCCTGAAGGTATACTTTCAAGGTTGCTGAGCAGATTGACCAATGTCTTTGCAAGGGTCAGTCATCTTGAAAAATCTATCATTCTTTGAAAAATCACGTTGATCAAAAAAGTTTCTCAAAGTTGCAAAAATACAAATGGCAGGGTTTTTTAAAGAAAAGGGGAAAGGGAAAGATGCAAGGAACTGAAGGTCTGTCCTTGGTCTCCTGAAAGATTATGGAGCAGACTGTCCTGGAAGCTATGCCCAGGCATAGGAAGAACAGGGTCACTGGGAACAGCCAGCATAGATTTACCAAGGACAAGTTATCCCAACAGAAGTGATTGCTTTCTCTGATGAAATATAACTGACTACGGATTCAGGGAGGGCCCTAGATGTTGCTCACCTTGACTTTAGTGATACTTTTGACAGTTTCCAATAACATCTTTGTAGAGGAATATGTTTTTGATGGATAACTTAAAAAACATGTGAAAATCTGCCCAGACTGCTGAGTTCACTTTAGGTGTCAGCTGTTCAAAGACTGGTTGACAGCCAATTACCAGCTATAATCCTTGAGGGTCAATAATGAAGCAGATGTTATGCAATATTTTCTGACCCAGCAATGGGTCAGAATGAATCCTTGCTGAGTTTGCAGATGATGGTAAATAGCACTTGAAACACTGGAGGACAGAGCTGTCATTCAGAAGGATCTTGTTAAACTGGAGGAATGGTCAGACAGAAGCTTTCTGAAGTTCAGTAAGGGAAAATGCTTCATTGTGCATTTGGAATATGGCAACCCCCTGCAACAGCACAGGCTGGGGACTGACAGTGGCAGTCTTTCAAAAAAGAACTTGGTCCTGATGGACAGCAAGGACAAGGTAAGTCAAGTCAACAACACATGGGAGTGAAGGGTAACAACTTCATAGGCAAGATTGTAGAGAGCTTGGTTTGTTTAGCTGGGAGCAGAGGAAGAGTAACTTTAAGTCTTCCATTAACTAAAATGAGATTACAGAAAAGTCTCTTCTGGCCTCTTCTCAGAGATGCCTAGGCAAAGGACAAGAAACAAGTTCCAACAAAGGAAACTCCAGCTGAATGGAAAGAAATAAAGGCTGAATTAAAGGCTAAGGGACTTGGGTCTTTTTAGACTGGAGGAGAGAAGGCTGAGGGGGAATCTGATCAACACCTGTAAATATTTAAAGGGTGGGTGTCAAGAGGAAGAGGCCAGTCTTTTTTCAATGGTCCCCAGTGACAGGACAAGAGGAAGTGGGCACAAACTTGCACATAAGAACTTCCATCTAAACACGAGAAACTTCTTTACTTTGAGGGTGGCAAAGCAATAGAACAGGGTGCCCAGAGAGGTGGTGGAGTCTCCTTCTCTGGAGACATTCAAAACCCTCCTGGACAAGTTCCTGTGCAACCTGCAGTAGGAGGACCTGCTTTGGCAGGGGGTTTGGACTAGATCTCCAGAGGTCCCTCCCAACCCCATATCATTCTGTGAAATAAAATTTCACAGTTAGAGTGGTCAGGTGCTGGAATGAATTTCCTGAAGAGGCTGTGGGATTGCTATGTTGTTCACCCTTGGAGCTACTCAAGACTTTGACTTGACATGTCCACAAGGAACCCAATCGTAGTTTGCCTTCCGAACTAAATAATCACATGCATCTATGATTGTCAATGTTGCTGAAATTTTTAGGTCCTTGAAGGACAGACATTTACATGGGATTACCTCAGCTGTGCTCTTCCTAGTTCTCAACCCACAAAATACTGCCTCTAGCCTATTGGGTGGGACTTCCTAGAAGTGTGTAAGAGGTTCCCATGAAAGAGAGATCAAAATCAAATTAAGAGATTTGAAGAGATCCACCACTTCTTCATACTGAAAGGGAACTCAAACAATCACGTTCCATATGAGAATCTTTTCTATATACTATATACTTCCAGTACCTGAGAGGGGCCTACAGGAAAGCTGGGGAGAGTCTGTTCACAAAGGCCGGCAACGACAGAACAAGGG
>JAOTQQ010000001.1:56144712-56211970 GCA_026546715.1 Gallinago undulata
GGGGGTCGGACTAGATGGCCTTTGGAGGTCCCTTCCGGCCCAGATGATTCTATGATTCTATGATTCTATGATTTTCCTCAACATCCATCAGATGTTCAAGGGAAGGGGGTGCATATGTACTTCTCTTCTTGCTATGGAGTCCTCTTGAGTGGACAGGATTTCAGAATGAGAGAAGATGAATTGCTGGATCCTAACATCGATATGTCCCTTGAAAATATGTCACAGGAGCCTCAAGTGCTGAGAAGAGCCTGGGGTGACAGAAGTCAAGCTTGCTGGTTCTTTGCTATTGCCACCAGCAAACACAGCCCCTAGAGATTTTTTGTAAGGATTGTGTTCTGACCTAACTACTGTCACAGCCTGACAGACTATCAGCTGGTTACAAATTATTAGTCTAAGAAATTATGGTTAATTCTGCTTAAGTCAAGAGTTCAGTACAACAGAACTGGATCAGAAGTTGGAAACCTGAGTTTCCCTACCATGTATATATACTGAAGCTGTCCAAAGAGAAGCCCTCACACAGACCTTTGCTTCCTTGCTTACAAGTCCATCTATGAAGCACCACATTATCCTTTTGCATTTCAAGCAGATGATAGTGATATATTAAGGTTCTTGTCAGTTGTAATAAGGCCTCCAATATTTAAAGAAGCCTTCTTCTGCCTCTGTTTGTTCCAGATGACATCATAATGTGGCTATCTAAACTGCCCAATTCTAGTTCATTCAATATTCAAAAAAGGTGTCACAGGGTGGAGTATGAGGGATGACAACAGTGGTCTTGATCAGTAGCTACTCTGGGAGAACACTCAAGAGTACTGACACTGCCAGTCTTCCCCTGGCATGGAGAAATACTGGAAGCCCTTGCCACTGTAGTTGCTTTGGCTGTAATTCTGGTTCTGAAAGGCAAACTCTCACTGGTGAAAGTGAATTCTTTCATATGCGGTGGGACAATTTTTGAGGGGCTCAGTCATGAACTAATATGTTCATGTTATGTCTTCCTTACCATTGGACTCTTTTGTGAGTGTGTAACTGTGTCAGAGAGTGACTGTTTCCCTGTGGAGCCAATACTTTACTCTTACTGATGGAGTAATTTGGTGTAGGCAAGACCGTCACAGGCAGAAAGGTGACTGATACTTCAGGGGTATTCTTCAAAACACTTTTTTTTTGAGTGAGAAACACTAACAAGACTATTCAGGAATTTAGTCCAATGTAGTTAGCTGAGACAAGTGCAGATGAGCACACACAATGTTTTGAACTTTAAGTGACATTAATATTCTTGGAGTGATATAACCAGTTCCCCAAAACAGGTGAAGGTAGTACTATCTCAGATTTACTAAGGGGTTATCCTATTACCAGGACAGATACTGCTTCTGTAGTGGCTCTGAGGAAGATGAAACTGCAGCATCACAGAAAGGAAAAAAAAAAAAAAGTCATGAAAGAAAAAAAGAGAAGGACAAATAAAGGTTCTGGTCATTGGGCCATGCCAGCAGGAGGAGGATAGCAGATGCCGTGCATGCAGCCTAATCCAATGCCTTGGCTCAGGAGGGAACTGAGAAGTTCATGTTTGGAAAGAGTATGGGACTACTGCTCTACTGTTACTGAGCAGAAGCTATATGAGGTGACTGGTGAAGGATCAGTGGCTAGGAACTTATTTGACCCACACTGGTGCACTGCAGATGGACTGTGACAGTTATCTGACTTCAGGTCATTGTCAGGCAGCCAAATACACAAATTCTCTAGAAGGAGATGAAGGATTTAAATTACTGCTGATGGCTTCTGACTGCTTATAACTTTATCAAATGTGCAAATACTCTGCACTCTCATGCCTCAAAGTCTACATGACACACCCATCAACGATGCAAAGTCCCCTTGGGATTCCCAACTATTTGATGGTAAGAATCAAACCACATTCTGGGATGGACACCTTGCCTGGGTGCCCAAGCTGGTGCTCTGTGCACCCTTAAGGAGGGGATATTAATGGCAACCTATTGGGTGTGAGGCACTGGTTTGCAGCTTTGGCAACTACATTTTCATCAGCAGGGGAAGAAATGTGATTCTCAATACATTCATTTACTCTCCTTACCAAGCAGAGCTAGCTTCTCTTCCAGGTCCTTAAAAGCTTCTTTCCCTGTTACAGACGAGTATTGTGTTTCACAGTGTCTCTGAGGGCCTGTATCCATCAATACTTAAAATCTATACTGTATGCCCACCATAACATTACACACTAAAATAAAAAGGCTAAAAAAATTAATCTAGGTGGGGTGGCATGATAAAGAATTAGACAGCAGTGTGGGAGAAGTAACAACCAGAGAGGCAACCTCTACTAGAAAGTTAACTTCTAGGTCACCTATTAGACAGTTTCACTGCTCCTGGATAATTAGCATTATATTTGTGTGGAGCTAGTAGGTGTTTTGTGTGTGAAAAGTGTTGCTGTGCAACAGCAAAAACTTGCACAAATTAAAATTCACCAAACTTACATGAAGAAGAGGGAAAAAGCAACCTGTTCTCAGGAAGAATTTTTTTCATCTGACTTCATCCCAGGCAATTAATTTCTTGTAAGGAGAGACCTATTTTGCTCCACAGGGGAGGGAAAAGATATCCACGCCATAAAATATGGTGAAGGCTGAAGAAAATTGAGCTGAATTCACAAAAAAAGCCAAGCAAAAGGGTCAAGTCAAATTGCTCTATAAAGTGTTCATTTCTAGCCTTTCTGCAGAACTTCAACCAGCACAGCAAAAGCCCTGATGCCCCATTACCCTTATTTCAAATTCTCTCCTCTCAGCAGCTAAGTCTCAGTTCCCACAACGGTGACAGAAAGCTCTTCTCAACAATTTAAAAAAAAGCCAAAAAACCAAAAAGGAAAAAACTCAACAAACAAACAGACCAAATCCCAAAAGTTGCCCAGTTCAATCCAGCCTATCCAAGGGTAAACAAAACTGACTTCTTTTCTGTTTCTGCCTTGCAGGGAGCACAATTTCAGGACTAAAGATTTTCTCCTGAAACAAAACAAAATAAAACAAAGAGTATATTTGATGTTCCATTTTATATCTTTTTCTCCCCTATTTTTTAAAAAGCAAAATCAGATCAACACAGCTGTCCTTCCTAGATACCATAGACATAGCCTGCCAAGATAAGCAGTCTTTCTCGTATCTGAACAAATATCATTTACCTTCCTACAATCCAAACAGAAGAATCAAGGTTGGAGTTGCAAATAAGGACCTGAAATCCTTTCTGCCCTATAAGAGGGGTCATTTCTTGACTGTAAGAGTGGTGTTCTCATGCCCAGTACGTAGAGCCACAGAGGGTTAGAAGATGTCAGCCTGAACTGAGTTTTCAATACCTCTCTACGTAGCATGCTGGGGACTTAACTTTGTGATTTCACTGCAGTAACTGACAGTCATCTGGTAAATGATTATTCAAAGAACAGCTCTAACAGTCTTATCCATTTGGATTCAAGTCAAGAAAATACCACAGTTCATGTCTGCGTCTATGGATATTCACTTTTCTCACAAGGCCCCCTTTGCAACATAGAACAAATTTATCAGCAAGCACAAATGAGCTATTCATGCAGAAAATGCTAGGGACAACAAGTTCAGTAAGGCCTGGGAAAGTTATCTTGTCAAGTTAGTAATTCAGGAAAAAAAACTATGAAGCAGGGATGATCTGCCTGCAACAGGAGAGATTAGAGCTAGCTGGAGTAACCTTCTTTTTAGACCTCTGAGGGTAAAAACCTTAGGCAAAAGAAGGCTTTAGACATGGCATTAGATTTTAACCACAGCAGATTTTTTTCTCCCTGATTTGCATATGGTGAGAGGACCTTGTAGTATATTTATTTCTGTTTATTGCAAGTTGTGTTCTACATAGACCTGCTAGTTAACTATTATTTAATTGCATTAGGGCACAAACGCAGGCCCTGTCACTTTATTACCAGTTCTTTAATTCAGAATACATGTTGATGTGGTTTTGACCTGTGCCAACCAGCACTATAAAATAAAAGCAGGTGATATTTCAGGGGATGGCACAAGTTGCAAGCTTTTCCTGGTAGGATGTTCAAAGGCATACTGCTTCAGTTTTTTCCCCTCTGATCTGTTCTGCAGCTGTAATCCCAGCAGGCCTCCGCTTGGTACTGATTATCCTTCACAAATACACCCTCAACACTGAGCTACAAAAAGTCAGCTCCATCCTTCTTTGTTAGCGTCTGAGACGAGCAGACCTATATATACAATAAAGTCAAGGATTAAGAGGGGACCACAGTCCTGGTCTCCTTACACATAGTAACGGTGTGAAGACAGGAGCTGTCACGAACAAAGTTTGGTGGCACCTACTAGCATGATCCTATGCTGTCTGTTGGGCATAGGGTGTTGTGTCCTAGATGCAAGAGGCCATGAGATATGTTCTGAGCCAAAGTTTGCTTCAGCTGAGGGGTGTGCATGCAGCTCGCTCAACATGGGGAAGCTAGCTCTGCATGGGGTAGACACACAGCTGTACACAGAAACTGGTTCTGAGCTGGGACATGATCCCTACACACCGACAAAGAGATGATGTGGTCACCCAGCCACAGGATCTTCAATGGCAGCATGTTGGGTGGCCCAGCAAAGGAGAGTTCGACTCAACTGTGAGTGTGGTATGTTGACTTCCAGGAAATCGCATGTGTAGAGGACAGCTGCAGGGGTCAGCTCAGGCAACAAGGCAATTTATCTGTCAGAGCCAGAGCCACTTCCTCCAGCAAATCATTTAGTGTTGCCTAATCAGAGCTGCAACCAAGTACAGAAATCCAATAGATACTGTTTCCCCTGCTTGTCTCTGCATTTCAGGGAGCACCTCTCTTACAGTAAGGCACGTCACAATCTGCATGGCTTCACAGAAGCAGCTTTCTCCATTGCTTATTCAGAGTGCCTTGTGTGTTCCATTTGTCTGGTCTGAAAAATACCAGTTACCAGAGAAACATCCTCAGACCTGATTTGTGGATCAATGAATACATACATCTCTTTCTCTTCCAGGCAGACCTGTGTGGTGACACCATCTCTGGAGAATTCTCACACCTTTCACAACTTCTAGCTTTTGCTATACACAGAGCAGCTACCTGAGTTCCAGCCACAGTTGGAAGGCCTTTAGGTAAAACAGTGTGAAACAAGCCAGACCATGACTAAGTCAGGAGAAGAGAAAATAAAATGTGAAGCAGGGTAAAGGCTTGGAAGTGCTTTCTTCCTCCAAAGAAGTGGTTTACCAGCATGCTGCTCATTTTCACGGCAAAGGGAGAAGCCACACTAGGCTGCCCAGTGATTTCTCCCCTTGGAGTGGCAATCAATACCATGCTTTTATATCAGGCTCATCTTCCATCCATGTGACTTTTGAGCAGCCTGTGGATCACTCATGTAAGCAGATCTGGACCCCATTAGCCAATAGCACACTCTGACTCCACATGCAGACCTTGCAATCTACACAGCAGATTGTCAAATTTCAAAGCTGTTCAGAGTATAGCTAGAAGCAGCATCTCACATTATAGAGCAACACCTTTCTGGTGTAGAGCTTTTTCCCAGATTTGTTCAAAAAGTGGAGATTTTTTCACGAGTTTTCCGTATCAGTTGTAAATACAGAAGTGTGCATAGCAATGTCCAATGATGAAGAAATGGGTGCAGAGATCTTTTTTCCTGAACTGGTACCAGTAGCAGCAAGGGTTATGAGGTAAATCTAAACCACTGTATCTTAACACTTGACTCACGGCTCATGAACACTGGAGTTTAAGAGCTAGGTTTTATTTGTGAAGTCATGGAGACAGTCCAAGAGCTGAAGTTCAAAAGGTGCAGGATTTACGTTTAAGGTCTAGTTCTGGATGGTGGAAGCTGGGCTGTGGCATGTAGACCTGAGGTCAGAGTTTCCCCGCAATGCTCATAGATGTTAATTAAACTATTCTAAATGCCAAACCATTTTCTAATTAATGATATTAACAGAATCATGGAATAACTTACATTCGAAGGGACTTCTGGAGGTCATCTAGTCCAATGCCCACTTAAAGCAGGGCCAACTTTGATCAGGTTGCTCAAGGCCCTGCCCAGACTAGTTCAAAGTACCTCAAAGTAGTATAAGAAAGGAAAGGTAGATCCATGCTGGGGGATATGAATTAGCATTTCAGAAATGGTGTTTGAGGGAACAGGGGAAGGAATAGATAGTATGAGCAAGAAAAAAATCCAACAACTTGCTTTTGATAAAAATTGCTTAATACGTGCGAAGGGTGGGATTGATTTTGTTTGCTCAGTTGGGATGTAGCTTTTTGAAATTTAGGAAATAATTTTTGTGGCAAATAGCATATCACTGAGCATAAACGGGTTAGCATACAGCCTGGTCTTTTGCCATCTCTGCCTAATGTCATTATCTGAGAGAAAGGAGAGAAAAAAAGATACTTTCACAGAAGAATGGATTTGGAGTTCTGTGCAGTTGCTGCATGTTTGTGTGATTTCTGAGTGTTTTGAGTGATTCATCTTTTGGGGCTATAGGAGGTTGGTAGAAGGTAATGTTTTCAAATATTTTCTCCCAGAAAAGTCTAAACTTATAGTAGAAAACTGTGTTACATCACAAGTGACTTCATTGTGGTTCTGCAATGTTTTTCTCAGAACCTCAGCGCTCAACTCATAGCTGCTGGTGACACTGAGGACTCAAGATATTTAGTGCTGCTCCCTTGCAAGAAGCATTACATAAGATTCTAAATACGTTAATGGAAAATGTCAAACAACAGTCAGTGTCAGAGGTACGGTGGAGGATCTATCGAGATGTGTGCCAAAGCAAACATTTAAGTTTTTTCATCCATCAGGCAACAACTTTTTCAACAGACACCATTCTGAATGAAACTGACCTCCATTTTAGCTCATTTATAGTATGGTAAGGGGTGCAAGAAACTGCCCCAATTTTTCAGAGTTGAACAGAGAGATACAGTATAAAAACCATTGCTACAGAACAAAAAGTATTTGAAAGAGGTTTAAATTCAGAGGAGGTTGTGCTACAGAATGGGGGCTTTGCTTTGCAAATGCTCTCACTATCAGTAGAAACATCGGTCCTAACTGTCCAGCTTTCAGTACAGGAACAGGCTTAAATCTTCACCAGAATTTGTCTCACAGTATGCATACCTCTCCCATCTCCTCATGTAACTGATCACAAATCAAACTTTAGCATAGTTGAAAGAATAACTCTAAATCATTGACCATTTTTCCTTATAGAATGTAGGAGAAGTTGAAAGGATTGCGAGTTTATACTCAGCAGTAAGTTGTCCAACATCCAACCTCCCATTAAGTCATTCATCTATAGTCTATTCCTCCAGCAACTGTTAACTGCACAGATGATTCATGTATGCCACTGTGCTCATTTGCTATGTG
Organism: Gallinago undulata; assembly: GCA_026546715.1. NCBI lineage: Eukaryota > Metazoa > Chordata > Aves > Charadriiformes > Scolopacidae > Gallinago > Gallinago undulata. The sequence continues at coordinate 56,152,074 of JAOTQQ010000001.1, forward strand.
CCTTGTAAGGACTTGCTGTTAGCAGACAGGGACAAATGCTTCTAGTATTTCAAGGAACAGACACCAGGAGAACTGAGGGCAGAGGCTAAGACTGTGACCATTCAATTCAATTGGGAGCCTAAAACTAAAAATCTAACCCACACATCACAAAAGTGATCTTTAACAAAAATAGACCAAAAAACAGGAATTACAAGTTTCAAATGTTTGCTTAAAAAAATCAAACCTACAGCTACATTCTATTTTCATGGTTTTCTTCCAAAGAAAATGTCAGAAGTAACTAGCAAGTATTGAAAACTACCTTCTATATTTATTTCCACCCTCAGCCATTTGGGTACGGGTCCATAATTCTGCCAGCAATTACTTGCAAACCTTCCAAGATGCAAGGGCTACAAAGAAACAGGTATAGAAAGAAAGCATAATGATAAAAAGCTTACTTGGCCCACCTTGGATTTAGAAATTAAATTTTCCATAATCATAGCATGCAGTGAAGTCACTGTTTTCCTATGCCAACTGCGCAACCAGAGAGATTGCATAGATTTATCCAGACCTTATTCATACTCAGTGGTTGTGGTGGATTTGTCGTTTCAATTATGCATGCTCTGAGAGCAGAAAGCTGAATTCATAATGAACTTCCAATGCCATCAAGGAGAAAATCAACTTCAAGTGCTGAAGTAAGGTACAGAGTATTTTTGCCTTATGCCTGCTTACAAAACTGTTTCCAAAGACAGCAGGAGGGAGATCAGTCTCATATGTATAGAAAAACAACAGCACACTTACCGTGTCTCTCATACCCATCCATTGTTGCCTCTATAATTGCCTCTATAAAACACACTCCCCCACCTCCCTTAAGCTGAGCCTTCCTTTCCTTCTCACTGGGTAATCTAAACAACTCCCCCACTTCTTCACCCCCCATCGGTTAATCACGATGACCCACTAGCTCCAAACCGCGCTCTAGAGATACACATCTCTTCCAGAATATCGTACCTAAATCTGTCTAGCAGAAAATTCATTTTAGACTCCAAATAAGGCTGAAAGATTTTAAATATTGGAAAGGTGTCATCTTCTGATTATATCCCCTTCTCGCAGAGCCCCTCTTTCTCTCTGGTACGGTTCTCCCTACTTTCCTTATTCACCTTCAACAGCAAGCATAGTCCTAATTACTCTATTGCAATAGAACTCACTGAGTGACAGACAAGCATACAGTGACTGTATCAGGTCAAAGTCAAATTCAAGATGATTTCACTTTCCAGACAAAAATCCATTTTCACAACTTATCTTATTGACAGCACACATGATCTACCAAATGAATGTAGATCCCAGAATAAGCTAGATAAATCTTTGCAGCCATATCTCTTGTAAGCCCCATTTAAGGCGTAAACTTGAAAGCAACTACTGTCACATGTTCCAAATATGTTCCACATTTGTCCTAGAGTTTGTTTATTGAGGAAGGAGGGAAGGGGGAGAAAAATCACTTTCAAAATGCTTTCCATTCTTGAAGACACATCCCAAACTGTTACTCATTCAGCAAAACTTACAGTGTTTTCCTCTTTTTACCTAGTGAAAACAAACATCACCTCTCATTTTTCTCTGGAAGTTTTATTGGCCAGAAATGTGACAGTTTTGCAAGGCACTTTGGACAGCCTTTATGCTGCTGACAGATGAAAATAATAACAGTAACGTATAGAAGTGAAGTACCAAAATAACAGGCACTAACTACCTAGGTTTAATTCTCACTAAATACTCTTCAGTATAATGGGCACCCCCTTATCTCCCCATCTTACAGAATAAGGAACAGCAGCACAAAAGAGATGAAAACTCCTGACTCAAAGTTGTAATAAATTTGAAATACAGCTTGAATTTGAACCCAGGACTCCAATGTGACCACCAGGCTTTGAAATACATGATTTCCCTGAGGGAAAGGAAGAAAAAATTAAAAAAAAACCCAAACAAACCCAAATTTCCCTTGGTCACTCTGAAATCCAGTTGAAAAGATTTCTGGCACTATAAGGAGAGGACTGAATAGCAACATGTCCATAAAGCCTTTTGTTTTTACAGTGTAAGCTTTGATTCTCAGCTTGGTCAGTCTGATGGCAAGCAAAAGACCATTTCTCCTTAACAATTGCTCCGTGGCCTGCACAAAACAAATTGGTTGTTATCTTGATCTTACATGGAATGGAAATTGGACAAGATAACCATTACAGCCGTGAGAATATGATTTATATACCCAGTGAATCGAAGTGCTTTTCTCCCTGCAAAAAAGTCAAGGCTTGCACTAAAGAGGGATCCACTAGAATGGAACACACCCCATTTTTTACCAAATGTAGATCTTCTGTTAAGGTGTGTGAAGATTGGCTATACAATACACTATAAACAGAAGCAATGCAAGTTTCATCTGTCTTTGCCAATGAACTTGATAGCCACTTTAGAGAGAAGCAATGAGCTTATATTAATTTCAATAGAGCCTGGAATTAGGCATCCAACAAGAATTATTCTGATCATCTTGATATTCAGTATTTCATGCCTGATCAAAGATGTCAAAAGGATAAAGGGAGTCTCTTTCTGAAGATCTGTGGGTAAGGTTTGTTCCTTCAAGAGCGTAATATTAAAGCATCAAGATTAAAGTGGCAGGTGCTTACTTTTTACCCCGAAGTTCTGCAAAGCACCTTGAAATATTTGGGATGTCTTCCCATAACTGGAGCTGAGATAAGCTTCCAAATCTTGAAATTGAGCTTCCATCCTCTCGAAGGCTTTAGAGCACCATCCATTTTTCACACTGTAAAGAGAGGGTGCCTGTATCAATCTGTTTTTAATAGCTGTGATTAGTTGTATTTCTTGATTCAACAAATACAACTCATTTTCTTTGGAAAGAAGGAGCAAGAAAGGGTAAAGAAAGTGTGCTAACAACCTTAAAGCTTTTCACGGGTCGGGTCACAGGAACCTTGCCTCAGCATGGATTTTAGTCTCCCAGTACTTTTCTATAGGTAGAATGAAGGTGCTCAATGCTTCCCCCACTATTTCCCAAAGGGGAAATTACCAGCTTCAGTGTACAAGTGCCAACCTCCCCTTTCCTTTTTTGTTCACCTGACCCTAGCCTCTCTTAAAGAAATCCTGCCTGCTGTTATGTTCAGGCTACACCTATAAGAGTGTAACTAGAAATGTTCAAGATCTGGAGCATGGCTGGCTAGATAATAATTGGTCAAGGCGGCTACTTCCTAGCAAGCCTTGGCCTGTGCAGCTAGTTTCAAGGCACAGTTGGTCGGACTTTGGCCAGGCCCCTTGCAAAGGAAGAAAAAGCTAGAAGCAGTGTCCTAGGAAGGTTAGCTGTCTCATCTCTTCATGAAGAGAGCAGAGATGCTTCAAACTGGGCAACTCACAGTTCATTTTTGTTCATGAACCTTGGATGTAGAAAGAGTTAGTCAATTGCTATTTTCAAAGATAGGAAAGAGTTAATATCAGTAGATTAAAAACATCTTTTTTTTTTCCAATAATAAATAACTCAGTTGCTCTTACTCAATTTCATTTTTTCTCTTTTTAGTTACCATTTTCTAAGTGTAATATAATAAAGAAGTGGTAAAAGGAGTGATAAAATTAAGGCTTGACACCTATCTTCAAGTGGTCAGACTAGCATTTTACCAAAAAGCTATTAACTTCTTTTGCAAGATGATTGCAGTGGTGCAGGCCTTCAGGTCGAAGAAATTCAAGACTGAAATCACCAGTCCTATTTCATTTATCTTAAATAGAATGAGAACAAATTCAGAAGGTACCAAAAGGTTCTAATTTTAGTAGCCTTACCCATCCAATGAGCAAACAGCTGACAGTTAACCAAATATATTCTTTCTTTATCAGTCATCAGCACAAGGAAAGGAAGGATGAAACAATTTGTTTGCCAAAACAAGCATACTGAGGCTGCAGACACATGCAATGCAGCCCAAGGATAAGTCCCAGTCTTAGCAATCACTGCCTGCCACTTCCACTATCCAAGAAAGCTCTGGTGACTGGCTGTTGACAAATTGGAAAGGATTAGAAGAAAAAATGCAAGTCGATTTCAATGAAAGGATATGTTGCCTTCTAGTAAAAGGCTTAAACATGTTCATTGCACCTAGGTCATTAGAAGAGTTAAAATCATAGAGCCATAGAATGGTTTGGGTTGGAATGGACCTTAAAGATCATCTAGTTCCAACTACCTGCCCTGGGAGGGGAGACCTCTCACTAGACCAGGTTACCCAAAGCCCCATCCAGCCTGGCCTTGAACACTTCCAGGGATGGGGCATCCACAGCTTCTCTGGACAACGTGTTCTAGTATCTCACTAGCCTCACAGTAAAGAATTTCTTCCTAATACCTAATCTAAATCTACCCTCTCTCAGTTTGAAACCTTTATCCCTTTCCCTATCATTACACTCTGTGATAAAAGAGTCCCTCTCTATCTTTCCCGTAGGCCCCCTTTAAGAACTAGACAGCTGCTATAAGGTCTCCTTGAAGCCTTCTCTTCTTGAACTTGATAGACCATGATCTAAAACTACATACTGTGGGAACAGGAAAAGATTCTGACAGTAAGAGGTAAAGTCATGTCCAGGTACATGACTAAAGCTAGACAGTTTCAGATCAGAAATCAGGTATACATTCAGAACATTGCAATCAGAGGGATAATTTACTGATGGAAGTATGGATAGTCTATCAGTTGAACTTAAGACGATGTAGCCTTAAAGATACAAGCTAGGTCAGCCAGAAACAATTTTAATGCACAAATTTCTAGATGTACATCAGTGGTACAACAGGCCTAAAGTTAGTATATAAAGTAGACTTGTAAATGGTCAAATAAAGGAAAGTCTCTTCCCCCTCAACAAAAATACACATATTGACTCTCACTGGAACTTTATACCAAAATATCTGTGATCAGAGATCCTTAAAGTATCCACCGGACAAAATGCAAACATTTAGTATCATAGTAACCAACATCATTGTGAGACTATTTTCTGTCATCTTTGAAAAGTGGTGCCAACTGGGAACATGTAATTTGGGGGAAAAAAAAAAAGCCAAATATTCCCCCATCTCTAAAAAAAAAAAAAAGAAAAGAGGAGGATTTAGGGAATTGTAGTTCAGTCAGACTCCTTTTGGTTTAGGGGGAGACAGTAGACAGACTCTTCTCAGTCATGCTCAGTAAAAGAGTCAATAGGTACAAACTGAAATACAGAAAATTCCACTTAAGCACAAAAAGAAAACACCTTTATTGTGAGGATAGTTAAACATTGTGACAGACTCCCCAACAGAGGTTGTGGGGCGTACATCCTTGGGGATATTCAAAACCCAGCTGGACATGATCCTGAACAACCTGTTCTAGGTGACCCTGCTTGAGTAGGAGGAGTGAACTATGTGATCTCCAAAGATCCCTTCCAACATCAGATATTCTGTGACACCTTAACTCAGATCCAGCATACTAGAGAAAGACAGCCAATCTTGTCTGGTCCTTGGAGTATTATCTCTCTCTGCTCATGTATGTGGGCATCTGAGATGCTGCCAAGGAAGACCCTAGCCACATAAGGGACGACTACTGAATTCTGGAGGTGGGAGTGAAGGGCATGAGAAACTAGATGGTGTTCTCTTCAATCCTGCTGCTGAAGGAGAAAGATAAATGTAGGAGCAGGTATTTTGCAAGTCAATAGCTGGTAGCAGAGCAAGTGTTGCAGGCAAAGTTTCAGCTTTAGTGAGTACAGGACTCTCCTCTGAAGAACAAGTACTGCTCAGGAGACATAGGATCCACCTGTCAAAGCAGGACAAGAAGATATTTCCCCAAAGGCTTTCTAACCTAACAAGGACAACTTTAAGCCAGTTGTACTTGTTAAGGCCAGGATCATTGGAGGGATGAAGTGCAAAGAGAAGCAGGGGCACAAATAAGTGCCTATAAAAGAAAGCAGGATTGAGGGAGGAAGATCTCTTGAAAGAAGAGAAATCAGTGTGGCTGCTAGACAATTAATGTGTCTACGCACAAACACACACAGCATGGAACAAAGGCTTTATTTGCACTCAGAAAAAATATCTTACCATACACAATTCCTCCATACCTAAAATAGCCTTATTTTTCCATGGACCTAGCTTTCTGTGTGGGTCTTTGTTGAGGGAACAATATTTGTTTGAACAAATCTTTTGCAGATATGAATAGGACGATTCTATGATACAGCTCAATCCCTCCAAGGCTTCTGGCTTTGCCAGTGTTTAAGCAATTGCCTTATATTAATATATTATATACTGAAAGGTAATAGGCACAAGGTTAGCTTAAAGACAGTAGTATCATTCCCCTGTATTCCTGGCTATTAATCTCAGTTTGGAGGCAGGAATTTCCAAATTGCTATTTTACTAGCATCACCACTGGCAGTGATGACTACAGCAACTCCTAGCTCGCCGTGCACGTATATCGAAAAGTGTTAGGAAAATTATTCAGACAACATCTGTGTCCTACTTTGAAGTAGCTTGCATACAGCTCTGCACACATCTGTTTAGGAGCCTCATCTAAAGGTTTCTTTTTCTATTTATTAGAGAAAGAAAAAGCTCTTCTTAGATGCTTTCTTCTCTTGGTGTTCTTTTAGCTTCTTCTATGTTTCCCTTAATATTAATTTGTCTACAGCACCATACTGAGTCATGAATATACTATTTTTCTGAAATAAAATATGAAAGGCAATTACAAGTGGCTTTGATTTACTTGAAGTAAACCTGCAGCATGTTTTTGGTTTTGATTTTTTTTTTTTTAATTTCAACTGACATGTTCTGAACTCTTAAAAATAATGGAGTTCTTTGAACTGTGTTTGAGGTCAAAGAAATATGTAAAAGTAAAGTAAAAAATAAATAAATTTTTTGCCTGCACCACTTTGTTGATGTCAAATCAACAGATGCTAGAGTCTATACAGACAACTTTTCTTGGGATTTGAGAATTTGTGCAGAAGAGAAAGACCATAGCAGTTAAAGAGGTAAGGAATGTTTCACTTCAGTATTCACTGCTTATGAGCCCATTTTTGCATCCTCAAAATAAAGCAGGTGTATTCATAACTACTCCAGTTTACTGATGCACTTTACTAGAAAACCAAAGACATCAGAACTCCAATGGGCTATAATTTCTGCCATGGAGAGCTACTGAACTTGCTTTGCAATCTGCCCACCTTGCAGAATGGAGGTCCAAGACCATACATATGTACAGCTAGAATTAAAGCAGCCTAATGACTATGGGAAGAGAAATACATGCATTGCTATATACATTATCAGCTCTTTCATCAGCAGTCATCCTGAAGCGCTGACTTTGATACAAATGCCGCAGTCCAGAAACATTAGTTGCCTCTTCACATTTAGCTTGACTGTGGCACTTATATGGCCATCTTTCAGTCTATTCAATTGCTAAAAAATTTAGGTGGAATTAAGCTACTAGCAGCAATCAGTCACAGATTGAGATAGTAGGATTAGTTACCTAATTTTCTGCTCAGTTAAAAACCTCCGGTCTATCTCCTGACAATTTCTGCAATGGATTCTGTACTATGAAGAATGAAAAACCTGCTGTTATAAGAGAAAAAAATAAATAAATTCAAAATAATTTGCATTTAACATCAAAGCAAATTCAAGGGCTACCACACAATGTTTATTATTCATTTTCATATTTAATTCATTAAACTTCATCTTTTTTTAATTTACATAAACCTTATACTATCTATTTTGCCTACTGTCCTAGAGCATTGCAGGTATTTCATGAGTCAGATAACTTACACACACTTTGCTGCTCCATACAGAGGCTCTTGAAGCCACACACAAAGGCATGAAATGCATGTTTTCATGCATTTTAGAGAAAGCGATGAAAGAGTACAATCCCTTTATTACTTTTAATATTGCTTTTCTCATTTTATTTCTCCTTCCTTTCCCAGAATTTCTTTCGCACTACCATCTGCCATATCTTCTCTGTTTTTCCCCACAACCCTTTTCTCCCTTGCTTTGTTCTATACTTAATATCCATGACAGATTTCCTAAAGTCTAGAGAGTAATATCCCCTCCAGAAAAATAACCACTCAACCCCACACCCTCTAAAGATTCTTCCTTGATTTCTTTTTCTCCTCTTTCATAAACCCTTCTCTGAATTTTCCTCCTTGCTTCTTCCTCACCATGTTTGCCCTTGATTCTTTTTTTCAGCAGTAAAGCTTAAATCTCTAAGTGCAGTTTAAAAAAAAACAAAAACACAAAACAAAAAACAAAAAACCAACAACCCCCCAAAAACCCCTGCTATCATTACCTTAGGATGTAATGTGTCTGTGCTAAAAATAGCATTACTTGAATAAAGAAAAGATAACTGAGATGCTCATCTATAAGATTAGTGTCTCAAGAGTAGGCAGGATCAACATAAGATAGACAATAATCCATCCCTGAGTTCGGGTATTACTGTTGCAGAAAATGTGATAAAGTGAGAATATATTATTTCCCTTTTGACAGTACAATCAAAAAGGAGAAAGATCTGTGAAGGCAATGGTCATCCTGGAAGGCAAGGTGCACACGCTGTACTTTTTCTCTAGTACATGGATTGAAAGAGATATGTTGTCTCAAGTTAAAATCTACATTTATTTTTTTTTAGGAAGATGGACACCTATGCATATGCAGTCAGCCTGTCTCTAATGTACTGCCTACCCTGGGGGAGGCAAATCCCCACTGACACAATGGAAAGCTGGGAAAATACTGAACACATCCTTGGTGCCAGGTTCAAATTCATGAGGTGTTTCAGCATTTCCCAGAGGATTTCATACGGCCTTTTTTCCTGTGGTGTGCAGTTAGAAGAGCTCTATTCCACACAGGAGGCCATACAATCCAGACCATCTCATCTGCAAAGCCACAGCACAGCTTTCTCCTCCCTTTCAGAAGTCGTTTAACAATGCTTATTGTAACTGCATTCCCTCGTTACAGTGAAAAACAGAAGTCAGGAACCTTTCCAGTTTTAAAATGAATGACTGATGTGTGAGCAGATGGCTGTCTACTGAACTGCACCCCACGGGGATAATAGACTAGGTAACTTCCCAAAGCAGACAGTGTTAGCTGACTCTTTTAGCAATCTTCACCAGAAAGAGGCAAGTCAGCCAACGCGGATGAGAAGAATCTACTTGCTCCATGGAAGACCAGGTTAGTGGGGGATCAGGATGAGTTTGAACGTAAAGGTAGGGAACAACTCTTCATTTGCCACCACCCCTAAGCTGCTCTAGCTCTGAAACTATTAGGAAAGCAATTGTTATGTGGGTAACTCAACCTTTTCAAGATAGGTCTAATAGCAAGGACTGTGAATTGACAGGTTCAGCTTCATAAAGTTCCCACTACACTGCATGCCAAAGAGAACAACTTTGCGTGTTGCTGTTGATGTAGGTGTTCAATGAAGTCATATATGTTCCTGGACCAAGACTGCAGACCCTTTGGCTCTGCAGCAGACACACCTTGTAACTCTTTGGGTTTTTTTGGATTCATTGGGGCTCCACAGAAGGCTACTCAGGGGAGGAAGGGAAAGGAACAATTCACAAACACTCCTTGAAGGAAGTTTGTGAAGCAGGGAGTGAGAAGACAAACATTTTCATCCCTCAATATGCCATGTAGAACGTCACAACGGGTTTTAAGGAAAAATGCCAGACACAGAATACCTCCTCCCTGCTTCCTCGATGACATCGGCTCAGTGGAGAGGGCCCCTGCCATGCCCAAAATGGGGAAGCACTGTGTTGAAAAGTGTGCTTTCATGCAGAAAAGGGGAAAAGCTGTTTTTCAATCACAGAAAATACCGCGTTGAATAAAGCCTTTCAGCTAGCTCTCAGATTCAGTCACCCTTGGAAATAGCCATAAGCACAGTTTGGCTAATATCATCCACATAAGCACAGTGATCAGTGACCTTTATCAAATGTTTTCTAAAGTTTCTGACCACAGCTTTTGACCCTTTAGCAAAAACATCCAGATCTTGCAAGAAGCCACAGTCACTTTTCATTGTAGCATCCATTGCAACCCATATAAAAAAAAAAATATAAAAAGCTGTCAAAGAAAGCAGTGGGCATAAGTGCCACAAGAAAGGGTCAGGGGCTAGAAATAAGAGGAAGCCTTCTATAAGTCAGGAGTGACAAAGCGTTTCGTACCTTTTTGTTTTCTATTGGCTTTGGTAACGATTGTATTTTTTGTTAATATGACTTTGGAAAATTCTAGACATGAGGTCTCAGAAGAACAAACAAGCTTTGCTTTTGTTAGAGAGGTCAAGGAGCTTCCAGGGTCCACTGCAAGCAGCTGTATTTTCAAAAGCTGGTATAGAACTAACTTTTTATAACCTCTGGATCAAAGTTGGTAATATCTGTCAACATGTTACCAGAATTATCGGGCAGGGCCACACAAGAAGGCATATCCTAATTTGAGCATTCAAATCTATTCCCAAGAACAAACCAGGCTTAAAAACAACCCAAAGAAGAAAAACAGTCATGCAGCTGTAATTCCTACCTTTCATGTTTTCGCTTGTTCCCACCTTCACCACTTTGAACTGAGTATGAAATATTTATTTACAATACATTCTTCAGTTTTTTATTACCCATGGTCTGTATTGAGCTCAGGGGCTGAATCCCACGCAGAGACCTGAAGCCAAGCCATTTGTTTGCAGCTGTAGCTTATCGGAGGAAAACTACTGCAAAGGCCCCCCACTTCAGCTATTTCAGGATTCTAGTTATCTAGACCATAGGCATCTCATCTTTCACTTCCCCATAAATCATCTAGCTTGCTTTGTAGTGCACTGAAAATAGTGGAAATCACAGTTGTTTCTTATTTATTTCTTTATTCACACAGGAAGAGAGGACCATGAGCTTGAGATTCATATTGTCTTAAAGGACTACAGAAGCACAGAAATTAGAGACATTCTAGAACTCACTTTCAGTTAAAAACTAGGAGGGCTTCCCCTGCTCTACTAGAGAATTATCACTGTTCAGATCCTCTCTAGCCATAAAGAAAATTAATCCTTATGGCTGCCTACACCAGACTGCTTTCCATCTACATTTAACTTTAAAAAGTAGTCTCAACTTAAAAAAGTGCTGTGCTCAGCCCAACCAACCAACAACAATGACCGAACAAAAAAAACCCAACTCCTAACAAATAAGAAATTCTCTGACAGCTTGCACTTTCTGCTATTGATGGCTTAACCTGCAATCCCTCATACACAACATCACCCATCTGTCCCTAAAAACATGCTTTGAGGGCCAGCAGCTGCTTTTATGGTGTGTCTTGGCATTACTGATTAGGCCTAAAATCTTCACCTGGCTTGGGACTCAAACACCTATGGCTGCAGGAGACCTCAGCAGGGACTTAACTCTTTGTCTGCTGGAGCTGCTAATGATCTCTTTCTCTTGAAATAATCATCCCTTACTGTGATTTTTTTTTTTAATTGTGACTTTGTCTTTAGTATGTTCAAAAATGTCTCTTAATAAGGTGGAAACCTAAGCAACAAATTCTTTATTAAAAGTATCTTTTTAAAAGCTCTATGTATCTGATATATACTACATATATCAGACTATCTGTTGAATTTGGTGAAATTAATGCAAATAAATTTTAGTCTAGGGCCAAACTATCAGTTTTGCCCTGATAACTGAAGTTATACGCATTGCTGTTGCCTCTGTGCCTCAGTTTTCCCATATATAAAATATAATAAGCTATTAAACTCACTTATGAAGAAAGCATTAGTGAAAAATCCTACCATATATAAAGGTTGGTATAACTGAAGCAAAGAGAATTTTTAAAATTGAGGGGCCTGTGTTTAAAAGCTTGTAAAGAATGAAAAGATACTGAAATTCCTTCCATTTGTATGGATCTCATTTGCTAGAAGAAAGAAAAAGGAGTAATCAGGCATGTACTGTAGGTTGGGCTGTGGAAATGGTGGGGGCCAGGTACCTGCATTTCTTTTCCAATTGCATGAGGAAACTTTGATGTGTATCAGGTTTTCTAAGCAGAGAAAAATCCAGTGAATTTCTTACAGCTGACATGATCTCCCATCAACCATGTGCTCCACTGCATTGCAAACCCGAATTCCAACAGTATTTATGCAACTAAAAATACACACTGCTGCCTAATGGTGCTCGCAAAAGTGCAAATGAAGTGCTTACATCCTATTGAAATCACCTGTCTCTTTAGGTGCTGTACACAAATCTAGTAAGTGCCTACCTTCACTTGCAGGCACCTAAAACACCTTAGAAAATGAGGCATTATGTGAGTCAGGAGTCCAAAATCCATTAAACCATCAAGAGTATAGGGGCCATATTCAGACTGCCTGAAACAGTGGTCAAAGATGGATTGAGATACCTGCTCTGGGATCTTAGCCTGAAGCAGGAGTGGAACAGGGGCTAGTCCAAGATCTCTTACTGTAAGGTTCTCCTATTATGGCCATGACTGCTGCTGTCCATTCATCACCTATCCAGGGGTGTCACAATGCTGAACAGCTTGGGGCTATCTCATGAATTACCGTCATGGTTAGGAGCTGCAGGCTAGGTCTCCAGCAAATTAGGTTTGCAGCAGACTGGATTTCCAGCAAAAAAGCCAGCTTCCTCTGACATGAGTTCACGGCTCTGAATACATCTGAAGATGGGGCATGGGCTTTTGTATGCTTCCGCACATTTCTTGGGGCAGAAGAACCAGGCAAATAGGAATAAACAGTGTTATGGGAAAATATCCTGCTCCAGCTGAGCAAGGAAATGTTCCTGTGGAGGTTCACTGAATCTCTGTTGTCATTTAGGCACTTTTGAAGGCATTAGCAGGATGGATGCAGGATGCACTTGGACTGGGTAGCTTTTCCTCAGCTGTCTGTTCAGACAGACTTATCCCTTCCACCTCTCTGCTCCTCTCCCACTGACTTTTATTTCCCTCCACCACTCCTGCTGATCACTTTGTGGAATTTAGAAAATCGCTAGAAAGAAAAAGCTTCATTTCCTAAATTTAAATAAATAAATATGCGGCTGAAATCAGTGTCCATTCACAGCGTGTTGATGAAGAATTTTGGTTGATTTGCAGCTTGTGTAAGCATGCATCAGCCTTGCAAAATAGAAAAGATTGCTTATTGTTCTCATGTGCTGAGCAAGACTGCAAGACAACTTCATCCTGTGCACGTACAAAAAATATATGGGCCCAATTAATTTTCTTTCATTCTGTATTATTATTTAGTCTTCATGTTATACCGGTTTTGAAAATAAAGTAAGCAGTTTCCAGACCCCTTGCAGAAGATTTAATCTCTATTCCAGTTTGTTTGTTTATTTTTGACAGTTTTCTCTGGCGGGACAATGAAAATACACTTGGCAGTTTCAAGTTTAATTTATACATCATGATAGTACTTTCCTACGCAATCTAGCAGGAAATGGTAATTTTCCTTTATGCCTTGGGATCACCCTGCAGAAGATGCTAATGCTCAGTCGCTCTGTTGTGATAGATTTATCACAGATGAACCTCATGAGGTTCAACAAGAGCAAGTGCAGGGTTCTGCACCTGGGCTGGAACAATCCTCAGTATCAGTACAGACTAGGGGATGAGGTATTAGAAAGCAGCCCTGAGGAAAGGAACTTGGGGGTGCTGATGGATGAGAAACTGGACGTGAGCAAGCAGTGGGCACTTGCAGCCCAGAAGGCCAATCACATCCTGGGCTGCATCAAAAGAAGTGTTGCCAGCAAGTCCAGAGAGGTGATTCTGCCACTTTACTCTGCTCTGGTGAGACCTTACCTGGAGTACTGTATTCAGGTCTGGAGCCTTCAAAATAGGAAGGACATGGACCTCATGGAGCGGGTCCAGAGGAGGGCCATGAGTTTGATCAGGGGGTTGGAGCACCTCTGCTCTGAGGACAGGCTGAGGGAACTGGGGTTGTTCAGACTGGAGTAGAGGAGGCTCTGGGGAGGCCTAATAGCAGCCTTCCAGTACCTGAAGGAGCCCTACAGGAAGGCTGGGGAGAGTCTGCTTACAAAGGCCTGCAGTGACAGGACGAGGGGCAACGGCTTTAAATTGGGAAAGGGCACATTTAGATTAGATATTAGGAAAAAGCTCTTTACTATGAGGGTGGTAGAGGACTGGAACAGGTTGCCCAGGGAGGTGGTTGAGGCCCCTTCCCTGGAGACATTCAAGGTGAGGCTCGATGAGGCCCTGGGCAACCTGGTCTAGTTGGGGATGTCCCTCCTGACTGTGGGGATGCCGGACTAGATGACCTTTGGAGGTCCCTTCTGGCCTGGACCATTCTATGATTCTATGATTTAATCTGTTGAATGACTGAAACGACTTGCATAAATAAAGGTCTATATCTTTGATGTAGCTACTGAATCAATGCAAAGGGAGATTTATGCCAATTTTGCAGCTTCCTGATTCTTGGGACATTCAGTTACTGTGACAACTCCTGTTGGAAGGTTAAATATCAACCAATATCAATTCAATAGCAAATAATCAACCTTATCACAACAGCGTCCCATCCTCTCTTTCTGGGGGGTAAAGAATTGAGATAGTAAATTACATGTGTGTATCAGCTCGTTCTTCACAAAAAGGGTAAGTAAGCAGTGGGATTCTTTGTGGGAGTTGAAGCTTACAAAGATTCATAGAGAACCCAGAAATCAGGCATATATTCTGAGGAAATGTCTTTATGTACTTAGGTTGTTGTTACAATCCTCCCTTAGGACCTTCTATTGACTACTTTCAGTGACAATATAACCTTTGATCTGACTTGGCATGGATGTTCTTATGAAGAAGGAAAACTTCATAGAAGAAATTCTGAAAAACTTGCAGAGGCAGCTACAAGCCTTTGTGAGTTCAATGCAGTAGAGCCCAGTGGGAGTGAATATGGCATCTTGCTAATTAATGGGCTGAATTGTCAGGCAACTTTAAGCTCTCAATGGGCTAGTCAACTCCATTAATCAGCTCAACCCTGCATGGGTCGCCTCTAATACTGCAGTTAGTGCCACATTGTATTAATAATCAAAATTCCAATTAAATGACACTTTGCAAGTCTGTCTTTCCATTTGCAAATGAAAACTTAAGTCACAGTGGTTGTTGTCTCTCTTTTAGAGGATTTTGTGGTTATTGTTTCTTAACATCTGTTTTGAAGTGGAGTATATTTGCTCAAAATCTCATTATAATCCACAACATGCAGCAAACACTACCTTGCAGTTGTCCTGTTGTTTTATTTTCATTTATTTTTATAATGAGTATAACAATTTCAAAGACACCATTTTGATGAACACCCAGGACTCTCTGAACATCCAAGTATTTAATATCCAGATGTTGTCATAATCTTTTTTTTTTTAAGTACAAATCCACAATTTTCATGCTTTTTGATTCACTTGAAACCCGAAACTCAAAATGATGCCACTTAAAAATAGCACAGTCAGCCTGGTTTGTAAATTGTACAATCTGCTTTCAGGAGGCAGAGAAGACAAAGAGAGAAGAGAAGGGCTGCTTTCACAAAAAAAAAACCCAACCAATAAGATGGGCTAGGTTTATTTCCAGACTGCATGCAGATTTGATTAGAAGTCATCAGCTGAAACCTGGCTAGAGCACACCTTAATTTTTTTGTTTATTTTCTGTAAGGGTGAGATTTTGCTGGCAATATCTTAGTCAAAGCCCTCTGCCTAACACATCATTCAGGAGAAGTTAATCAGTAGCTGGAATCCAAATCTTTCAAATAGTATTTGAAACCAAAAGCCTCATGCTGCCCTGTGTCACCTCAAAATCTTTCTAACAGGACTCCTTTAACTGGTTCACAGAGAAGCATCCTGGCATGGAAGAACACAAGACATTCACATCTTAGATTATTCCTCTTGGGATCTTTCCTCTAATATCCATAGTTAACTGCTGTATATTAAAGTTCTATCTTAATTATGAGTTTTGGCTCAGACTACTCAATAACTAAACTTTATTATGTTGGATTTAAGAAATATAGTAATTGTCTATTACTAAAATTAAAAATTATAGTCACTGATTTTTTAAAAATCTCTTCTTGCTCTTTCACTGGCTGTGAGTTGTTATGTGCATCCCTTAGTTGTGAGCTGCCTGGGACTGAAATATATTTTGCTATTTGTATCCAAAGAGTTCAACACTAAGCAATTTGTGTATACCACAGGGAAGCTGGGATGTACATGCATGAAATCTCTGGGGAACTTATTATGGAGATCAACTGCATTTTGGAAATGCCGTTTCTTTTGTGGTCATGTCACTACTTGCTCACCTGGCCAGGGTCATGTCCTCAGTCAGCAGAGGCCTCAGAAGACAGCCAGCACTCAGTCTTTGCCAAATATCAACAATATCTGGCCCCTTTTGTGGAAAGCATAGAATTAGCAGAAATGTATTTATCTGGGTTCAAGGCTGACTGCTGCACAACAGGAAATACTTTCACAGAGCCAAAGGAGAGGAAGGATGCAAAGAATGCAAGCTGCACTAAATGAGAAAAAATTGTTGGGTCATTCTAACTGGCTCTTACTGTAGCTGTGGAAGGTAAGTCATATAACTCCTCTTGATTTCTGAAGCACAGAATGGGGCATTTCCTGCTTTCCTAAGGCAATGGGAAAAAGATAGAAACCTATACTAACCACAGAGATGCTGCAACTGCATGAGCGTCCTTAAATTCCATATGGTTTGTTTCATAAGGAGAGACAAAATCTGAAACCATCCTTTGTCCACCACATTTTGCTCCACAGTGACAAGGTATTTGCATTAGCCTTGCAGTAAATTATTCTCTGTGCCCCTTGACGTGCCAGCACTGTCAGCCCAGCAGATCAAAGCTATTCCCAAATTCACCTATCATCCACATTGTCTGTTTACAAGCTTCCGCTCTGACATGGTCTCTGGTCAAGCTACAGAGATCAAGGCAGGGTGCAGAATCAGGATTTTCGCATCAAACCTATGGTCTATCAGCAGTTTGGGACCACAGGACAAAATCTTCTCTAATACACATTACTAGTAAGCTTCTGAAACATCTTGTTTGCATTTCTCATGCAGAGTGTGGCTTTGAGAGCAAATTCAGCCAGGTTACCACTGGCAGCAAGCTCAGAAAGTAGATCAGTCATGGATTATTAGTGCAGACACAGCCCCTGGTACAGAGGTAGAGCACGCAAGAAGTGGTAGACTGAGTGACACTAAGACCTAGAGACTACAGGAAGGTGGGAAGACACCCTTGAAGAACACACCACAAGAATCCCCACAGGGAAACACCTTTACACCCTGTGAGTTTCTGATTCAACCTGCAGCCTCCTAACCACAGCTAGTCTCTCTGATCATTTCCCTAGAGTGGCTGGGATTTGCTTTCCAGGAAGCAAACATGGCTTGGAAATATGGATACCTCCTCCTGTCCTGGCAAATTGCCTAATAAACCAAGTCTTAATCTGATCCCTGCTCTTTCTGCTTTCATAATACCAATCTCATCCTTGCTCTGAGCTTCTGCAAGTGATTGCTGTTGCTATCACTGTGCTGGCTCTTCCATCAGGATGGTCCCACAACTGCAGAGCAGACCCCACAGTTGGAAAGGTGAAATTACCCTGCCAAAGTGGATCACCCCACCAAAAAAAGGGTTAAACCCATTGGTATCAGTAGAAAGAAAGTCTTGCTGGGTTGTATAGTCTTTTGGGAAGACTAAAATTCTGTTGCTCTTGAGCTCTTCAAATAACTTCACTCATTGCAAGATGAAAAGTAACAAGATGACGGAGTCCAAGCAACCACCTAATACTGCCCTGAATAAATTCGTGTTTGAGCTAGAACACATCTTTAAGAAGACACCAGTTTTGATTTAGAAACAACATGTGGTAGTCAAAGAAGAATATTAGCTCCAAAGGGAAAGAATAATGGAGTGGAATAAAAAAGTTCACATATCATGTATCACATCTTCAACTAACGTAAAACAAGACAAAAGAACTATACTGATTTATGCCATTGTAGGAATTTGAGTCCAGACTTTTTCTTTGTTTTTAAGGAAAGCTTTGCACTTCATTTTAATGCTGCTGTTGAAAGAACTGTTAGGGGGTTACATTTGTGGAGCTATGATGAAGCGTGCTATACTTTGTACCTGATAAGAATAATGTGTTGATTTATTAGGTGGGTAGAAGAGAAGATTTATGTTCTTAATGACGCATTTCCCCTGCTTTTATGTATTTGGTGTTTTGGCAAATGACAACTCTGTAACTAATGCAACTTTGCTTAATTACAGCCCATTTTCTTCAAAACCAGTGGGGACATGAATTTTCAAGAGGACTCACCTTCATGGAAAACATGAAGGGATAAAACCAAACTGCTGTGTGACTAAAAGGACAAAACAACAGTAGTAAAAACAAATTGGAAGAATACCAGATGACAAGTCAGCTGCTGGTTTTGCTATTCAGAAATTAATTCCTCTCAATGATTTTGAAGGAGTAAGGATTATTAATGCAACTAATTAATTTTTTTTTTGCATTTAAAAACCCAGTTAATGTTCCAAAGATATTAGACATGGTATGATTTACTAATTTGGATCAAATACATGTTTTCTGTAGGAGTCATGGTATGCCAGATACATTCAAAACATGAATGGACAATGCAGAAGCTCTATTTTCAGGTACAATTAGCAATCCAGTTGTATTAACACAGGCTTCACCATAGGCAACCTAGGAACACCCAGGACCCAGAGTAATGTCTATTGGCTGAAAGACATTCTTTACTGCTAAGATACCTAAAGTAGTTGCTTATAAGTGATCCTTACTGTCTCCAAACCCCTAGCTCTGAGTTCTGAATTGCAGAGAAGACAGCCTCCCTAAGAAGCAGACAGTCCAAGGATGGAAAGGAAAAATATCCAAGGACACAAGAGAAATTTGAGTTATGCTCAAGTAAACTTGATTCACTGTAATGTTGCTGCAAATGAAGCTATTCAAAAGTAGTGTAAGAGCAGACAAGACCTGGTAGATGAGCTCTATGCAGGCAGGATGTATCGTTTGAAGAATTCTATTGTGATGATTTAGTGGTATTCATTTCAGATCAGTTGGTGACTTGCTGGGAAGACAGAAAGGTTGAGTGGGTTTCTAACAGAGGAGGGAGTATTTTCACTTTGCACAACCCACTTGGACCATGAATTTAATCCATAAAGCCACAAACAGCAAGTGCAAGTGTGGATTCTTTTGCTTTGTTTCCCTCTTTTGACAGAAGCAGTTAGAAGGCATTTTTCTTGACATTACTCTTTGTCAAGAATAACAAAGTCCTATGGAAAACACTCTGTAACTTTTCCGACATTGAAATACAGCAACAAGACTTGATAGACAGAAACCCAACAACTGGTACATGATTAAATTATTACAATCAATCATGTTAAGGGATCTGAGACAGTGCTGGCTAGCTGTTATCTGATGCATGGCAATACAGCTCTGTTTGAGCTGTTTTTTTTATTAACGTGAAGGTCCTCCTCCTCCCTCCTGCCAGTGCAGTGTAACACAGCATTAGCAGTGTAGGGGGGGTGTCTATACAGACTCTGGGGGTCTGTATCTCTAGTAGAGGTGCTCTGATGCTCCTGGTCAGTATGGCTTGTAAATTTTCCACTGCAGTTTCTATAAAACCCTCCTGGTTTCAGCTGTGATTGTGTTCCTGAAATTCACTTGTCATGCTAAATTTTCCATGCTTTGTCTCTGACCAAAGATAAATCTTTATCTGATGTCTAAAACACGTTACAGAATTCTCAAATCTACAGTTGATTTAATCAACATTAAAGATATATTTGGTTACTTTAATTAAAAACTGTTGTTATGTAGCACTCAGGCATTTAGCTAGAGCACTTTACTTTATCATGCTGAAGTGATTACTCAGAGTTTTCATCCAAGGTGTCTAGGGTAGGTATTGTATTATTCATATTATAGCTAATCACCTTCTGGCAAGTATAAAACCTCATATTTGCTAACACTCGCTCCACAAGAAGTTTCTACTAGACACTCTCCTCGTGACTACAAAGTTCTCAGGGGTCACAAGGGAAAACAAGGGAGTCAGGTTTTGTCTAGACTATTGTGTGCAGACACTGACGTTTGCCCATAGGCTGAATTAGAAAGGTGCAAGCCAACTCTGTTTCACAAACTGCAAGTGTGTTACTGGGGCCTCAGACATGAGGTGATATTGCAGACCTCTTGCAAAGATGTATTAGTTGGAGGACAGCAGCCTGCTAAGCTGCCATGGTTATCAGCAATTTAATCCTACATCACCTCTGAGTGATGAGGTCACTCTGATCCCTCAGAGAGGAATGCTGTTGTCTCTGGAGTAGGATGGGTTGAGTCAGTAAAAGATGCAGCTCTTACAGCTGGGCTGTGGGCTTGCAAAGTTTCTCACTGGGCGCAACTGAAGGAAAGTATGGACAATACCAAGGAGTTGATGTAACCTATCTAGGAACCCTCTCTGAGCCCAAGGGAATCATTAAAATCCTGGGGAACTCCCACTCAGACTTATGACTCTGGTTAGCAGGCAGGCACTGCTACCCAAGAATGAAAAATCCATGTGAGGCACAGAGAGGAAAAGTTAATGTAATATTAAAACTAGAAATATCCATTCTGTCAAATGAAATGCCCTGCTGTTTGATCCCATTTACTGGAG
The DNA here is from genome assembly GCA_026546715.1 of Gallinago undulata. Classification (NCBI taxonomy): domain Eukaryota; kingdom Metazoa; phylum Chordata; class Aves; order Charadriiformes; family Scolopacidae; genus Gallinago; species Gallinago undulata. The sequence continues at coordinate 56,172,637 of JAOTQQ010000001.1, forward strand.
TAAGGCTTTATATCAAGGCATCTTGGGTTTTAAATTACATGTCAGATATAATTTTGCAGTGTGGACATGAAATGTGGGACTGTCCTTTAAGGGAAGAGAAGAGCAGATCAGCTTGAAGTGGCTTACTAATACTGAGCTCACTTGCATAACGTTTCCAAATCTGGCAGACAGCCACAGTTGTGAATGAGGGTTTGGAAAACCGCCGACACCGACAGCAAAGTCCAGTGCTGACTCTGGTGTCTCCATCTCCCTTGAAAGGCATCCCTACTTTGCAGTGGATTCTACCAGGAGGACCCAGAAAGCAGAGTATCTCAGCATTTATTTTAGGATTGCGTAACGGCACACGCGGAGAGCTCCTTTCAGGGAGGAGTCACCGTATTTATGCAGGATAGCACTTCTGTTCTTCTGCATAGAGAGGAATAGGATCCAAGTAATTACACCTTGTTGTGTGGGCTTTCTGACTTCAGAAGTCACTGGCCTATGAGCATAATAGCACAAAATCACCTTTCCTTTCCTTTCTTGTGGAACAACACTTCTGAATACATGTTCAAACTTACTTCAAAAAGTTTTCTTCCGCTTACAAGCCATTTTTCTACTTTATTTTATTATCCAGTCTTATTGTATCCTTGTTAACAGTGTGCCTGTTGGGATGTGAAGGCAGTATTAGAGTCTGTGTTTCTATTGTTGTACTGTCTGTCTCCTGCCTGAATTTTCATGCTAGAAGAAATTTTAAGGGTGATTATCTACCTAACTGATGTGATTGGAAGATTCAATCATTCTGTTCTTTAAATTAAAAGCCTTGAATACCTAGAATAGAAGGCAGTCCCCATGGGAAATTTTTAATTAAGTTTTCTCTCATTGGTTATCATCTGTAACATGCTACGGTCTAGAAGTTTCAACGCAGATCTCAATGCATTGTGCAAGGTGCTGTATGAATCTGGGGAAAGGCATTAATTTCAGCTAATTTTAGCCATCTGAAAGTAAAGCACCTATGCTGAGCTCGTTGAAAGCGTTTTACGCCCTACAGTGTAAAACACAACAGCAAACTAGCCCATTCTAGGATGCATATTTCAGAAAGGTAGGATGAGACTTCTAGGAATGCCTCTCAATTAGCTGTAGCAACCTAAACAAGAAAGTTTGGTTTTGGTGCTTCAGTCTCAGGATGTTTAGGTGAAAATCACCCCTGCTGTCTGGCATTTCTCACCTCAGGAGGAGACAGCCCTTAGCCCAAATTAATTCCAATTTCTGCTGCAAACAACGGGGCAAGAGAGCCAGAAATACAGTACCAAATGGTGAAATGTTTTAAAGCAGAGAGGGAAGCAGAACTCAGACCTCCTGTCCCCTTAGCCTAGTGTTGAGTCACCAAGGTCTTTAACAAGTATGCAAGCTGGAGATTCAGACCCTGGCTTCCTGGCTTGAGGAAACCTTGCAGATCTTTGATTCTCTCCCCATAGGAAGCTCTTCATACCAAAATTACTTTTTGGCATGTTGCTCTGCATGTGATTGTCCAAATGAAGCCTCTGATTTTGTCACAGTCTGGTATCTGCACCAGGTACTCCATTCTCAAGAGCCTGTCCTTGACGGCTTTTTAATCAGATGAATGGTCAATTATAGAGTTGGATTGAGCGAGTTAAGCACAATGGATCATTTTTTTTGACTTTTTTCACTCTCTTTCTATTTACAGATTGTCTGGGAATAGATGAGGATTTCCTCAAATGTATTTGTTACTTGAAATGATTCATGCATTTTGCTAGCAAATAATTCTTAGCCTGTAGATTGTTCACCAGCAATTTGTTGAGGATATTTGGAATGCATGCAATGTTGGTTAGATACATAATTCACTTTATATTGTTACTGTGCCCAGATTGTGTAATTTATGTAACAAAATACAGGGCAAATTATGAAATTTACAATTGCTTGCACAATGAGAAATTTACTCTCAGTGAATATTTGCAGATTCAGTCTCAACATTCATTTTTCATGAGCATTCATTCTGGCAAAGCTACTTTGCTAAAATATTTCTCGAAAGCAAATGCCAAAAGGATCCTAAACACTGACAAAAGTGCAGGGAGGGGGGTGGTGGAACAAACAGGCATTCATGGAAAGTGCTTGCTGGATTCACTCAGGACTGCCACTGTGTTGTTTTGCCCAGTCCTTCATCGCATTGCTGCTCTGAAGATCAAAGTGGAAAACAGAATGAGAAAAACTGCATATCAGCGTGAGGCCATCAGTGGTTCGATGATTTGGAACTCTAAGTCATGCACAGAATGGCCGAAACAGAGACTGTCCCCAACTATCTTCTCTGCCTTTTGGAAAGGTGTCCTCTCCCCACTGACCATGTTTTTTTATTTATTTACCCAACATATAAATCTACCCTTTTAAAATTATTATTATTAATTTATCCCTTTGTACTCTGCAGCAGGATCCAGGCCACCGCAGGGACTCCACGGCTGCCTTTTGGCTCCCTGGAGGTGCAGGTGGCACTTCTCTGCCTGCACAGATCCCAGGCTTATGAAGTCTTTATGAAAGATAGGCAGAGGCATCTGGCTCCCTGCCATTGTTAAGCAAACCTCTAAGCATGATGGGACAGTCAGCAAACGAGACTTATACCATGCTCCCAAGTGTAGTGCAACACTGACAGCTTTGGAGCAATCCCTTGAGAAATTGGAGGTTGCTGGCTTGGGATTTGTTGGTTTTTTTTAAATTCCCTCACAGTTGAGCTCTCCCAAGTCATTCAAGCGAAGTATGGCAAAGCTTGAAAGCCCTGAGGACATTATTTATTTATTTTTACAAATCCTGCAATAAGTCAATTTAGTGGTTTTGAGGTTGCTTTTTAATTATGGAGAATTTTTTCTGTTTTTTCCACTCCTTCTAGCTGAAGCATCCTTTGGTTCTAAGACTCAGAGTAGCCTAGGTAACACGGTGGCTAAAAGTCATGGCATTTGTTTGAAATGTTAAGTTCTCCCACCTGCTGTTCGTCTCCTGGTAACCCATGAAGAGGCAGAATGGAAAGACTGGGAGAGCTATTATATTGATCCACCAGTAAACTAGAGCCAAGATTTTCAATCAAACTTTGCCATTTGTCTATGTGTCCATGTATGTCCATGAAATGTGCTGGATCACCCAGTGCCAAGCTACCAAAACAAAGCAGCCTATATCTCTAGTGAAACTCCAGAGCTGTTAATTCCGAGTACAATTTTACAAGACAATACTCAGGAAACCCAGTCCTGTCCTGCTGCTTCCTTCAGCTCCAGAGGGTTGGTTCCTTCTTGATCCTTTCCTTCCACAAAGCTCGTGGTATGAACACAATTAATTTTTATTGTAAACAATGGAGCCTTATTTGACCCTAATCTCCCAGAGTGCAGATACTTACTCTTGGCTAAATTCTACGTTAGTGTAACAGTACTGAAATTGAGGGAATCACATCAACATTGCAGTATTTGTCCTTCTGGACAATTGAAACGTATATCATGTGCTTTTATGGGCATGCCACCACACACAAGGTTTCATACTTAAATTGCATGTGGACTTGCGTCAGTGATGCTCCCTCTGTGGCAGAATGCATGGGATGGCACACGCCGTTGGTGAGGAGGTAGTTGGTGCAGAAACCGATTGCCACCTCCTTAATGGAGGTATATGAACATGTCTGCTCCAGACATAGAAGTGAAAGAGGACAAAATCCCTTTTGCCAGCTTGTACGGAGCAGCAGCAGCCTCCCTGTGCCGTGGCTGCTCTCTCTATACACGCGCGGCTGCAGACTTTAATTAACTTCCCTGACTGAGCAGAGCCGTTGCTAATGAAGTGGCTAATTCTGAGAGCAGGGGGCATGTTCCATCATTTAGTGCATTCATGTGATTCCAGTATCCCATAATACTCCATTTTCCTCATCAGTTAGTTCCTTTTCTACATTTTATATTTATAATTCTAGCTCTCTACTTTCCCACATGGGTGTCTGTGTTCTGTTTCAATTACATTTCTGCAAAAATCTATCTGAGCTGGATACAAAGCTCCAGTTCAAGATTTACCAATATCTAATCTCAGGAGAAAAGTGCCATGTGAAGTAGAAAACCCCAAACTGGATTTATGTGCTCACTTGGAATTAACACAAGCTTCTGAATGAGATTTCTGTCCTTCCTCAGAATGGATTCTGTCCATAACTGCTCTGACAAAAATAAAATAAAATAGCTTTTTTTTTCTTGTCGTTGTTCACTATTTGCTATTGTCAAGACATCACTATTTCCACCAGGGAACAAAGGTGGTGCATCCAACTGGAGGTTTAATATCTGATATAGCCTCTGGCTGGGTCTCCAAATAGATGTAAACCTCACCAATGTGGCATCCTGAGTTTTTTTTTTCATTGTTTTATGCTTTTTTCTTTAACTGCACCTTATCCTTAAGCCAGCTTGTCCTAGAAACTTCAGATGAAGTTTACTTGAAAGCTCTTGGAATCAATTTTGAGAGAATGAAAAGCTGAGACACAAAGTATTTCTTGGAAACTTAAAAACTTCGAAATGACACAGACTCCAGAAGATATTAAAAGAGCGAGCAAGGGATGAAGGAAGCCCATAGTTCCTGCTGAAAAGACATGGTTAATGTGTTGTCTTTCAGTCAAAGAGGAACAAACTTCCTTCCACGCAACCCCCACCACCTGCATTTCCGGTTATTGCACTATGTCAGCCATTGCCTCTTTCAGGCAACTCTGAGAAGCTCCTCACAGTTACTCACACTGTGGGAACATCCAGTGCAATGTCCAGTTTTTTGGAGCTTGGTCAAAAGAGGAGGACATCACCACTCACTCTTCTTGGTTTTCAGAGACAAGAGAGACAGCAGGGAACAACTTAGGGAGAACTGATTATCTAGCTCAGCAGCCAGCAGCAGGCATTAGGTAACCTCTTGGAAGCCACATGACTGTGAAACCATTTGTGGGACCTTCATGGGCCATGTTCTGGATTAAAACTTCTCACCTTTCCTTATCACTGTGCTCCCTTTCAGCCAGGGAAGAGAGCAAGCCGAAGAAAGCTGCTGCTGAGTCAAGGGCATAGAAAATACTTGGTCCAGCAAGGGAAGGGACTGAGAGGCAAGGAAAGAAGAGAAACCAGAGTTAGAGGAGGTCCACAGACAGCAGGAAGGGAGGCAGTAACAGAGCTTGCTATTTGCTCATTAGTTTAATTTGTAATTTAGAAATTAAATGATTTTTTGTGATTCATTCAGAAGAAATTTCCCAAGGTGCCGAGTGCAGTTTGCTAAAATGAAAGATGATATCCTGTGATTAGAAAGATGATTATTGCACTCTGAGATGAGGAGGTTGTTAAGGCACAGCGTAGCAGTCCATCTCTCTAGTCTTAAACCCTGCCCACTTGGCCTTCAATGTTATATGTGCTGCTGGAACGGGGAGCTGGCTGGGTTTGGTTCCTCACCATTTGGCAGGTTGCGCAAGACCAACATCTCCATGCTTTCTGAAGCAAAGTCCTCGCTCTGTCTGATTTCTGAAGGTGAAGACACTGCACAAGAGGGCAGGAAAAACAGGAAAAAGTGGGAAGTGTGAAAAAAGTGAGAAGGGGGCAAACAGAAGGTGAAGCAGCCTAAGGCAGGAAAGAGCTCCTCTGTGCCGGAGGCAGAGGAGGGGCCAGATGCCGTGTCCATCACAACTGCCAGACAGAGATGAAGGCTTTTATGTATATCAAGCAGTTGACAACCTTTTGCAAACTGGAATCGTCCTTCAGACAGAGGAGCACCAGAGGAAGAGGACCAGGAAGTCCAAAAACAGGATTTGAGGAATGTCATTTGTCTGTTGTGATTTATGGATCAATCCCACTATTATTGGATTTGTTGTTAGTAATAAAGGAGGAATACCTAAATTGAGAGATTTTAATGATCTTTTATCAAGAATAGAGGGAGACCTGATAAAAAAACAAACAAACCTACACCACAACTAAAAAAGCCAGATCCTGATACTGGTCTTGGTTTAAAGCTTAGTGATGCTAAAGAAATAAAAATACAAGTGCCAATAATGAAGTGAAAACAACCATGAAATGCAGTGTCATCTTATTAACCATTACCAAAACTGCAATTTTTTACTTTTAACCGTGTATTGACTATATTGATTCTAGCTTTCTTTAAAGTAGTACTCTATTCAAAGACACTTATGTACTTTACCAATTTCTCATTAGAGGAACAACGTACTGAAAGCAAATATTGCCTCTGGTATATGGAAGTTAAAACATATACTGCAAGCTTGTGTTTTTGTCCTGCACATTTTAATGTAGAGGGAGAAGCATTGCTGCTAAGCCAGAAACAGGAGCTATTTTTAGCTGCTGAATATTAATAAATCAGTGAGTTCCCTATCTTTCATGAAAGCATGGAGAATACAGAAATATAAGGCAGTATTATAAAGGCAATATCTGTTAAAAACAGCTGTAGGAATAGAAAACACTGACAGATCCTACACCATTTGAGCTTCAGTTTTGTCTCACTTGTAGACCAGGAGAATTTGTGAGCTGGATTGCACTGGGTCCTCTAGTGACAGAATAATGTAGTGTAAGTGCATAGAGGATCCTGAAGGATTAATAATTCCTGATTAGAAAATAGCAAGGTCTGATTATCATAAAAGAGACAAGCTAGTCAGTAACTTTCAGAAATGGACTGACATCCTTAGATGTCATCCTTAGACATCCTTACAATTCTGAGCATCCATTTTCCAGCCAGGATAAAGAATCATTTAGTGGCAATAGCCCTGCACTCTGTGGATCAGAGCACCACTTGCTCTTGGACAGAACAATTTTTTATTCCCATTTTAAGTGAATTTAGCACAGTACCAGAAACTACACAGGTGAAAGGCAGAGACAAGATGAACCCATTATTATTTACTATTTACATCATTACACTTCAAAGCTGCAGTAAATTGAGAGATCAGGGTTTCATCTGGCTAGGCACTGGACAAACACAGACAAAAAGGCAGTATGCTATTTTTCTCCTCCTGTTCCCCCTCCTCCCCTTCCTTCTGGGAAATACACAGGGTAATAACCAAAATCCCCATCTCTAACCTCTCTGAAGTCAAGATTTTTTGATTTTACATCACAGCAGTAGTGCTTGGATACCTGAAGCTCTGGATTTCACCAAATTGAGGAAAAAATGCCTGTGCATATATTACCCACAGGATGAGAAAAATAGTGTAAGGTTTGTGAGGTGATGTGCATCTACACTGATTTGTCAGTGTTTTCTGGCTGGAAGACATGGGCACCACAGCTACTGCCACTCCACTTGGAACTGCACTTCGTTTTACCAGTGCTGATGCTTTTAATTCCCAAATATTTTCTCAAGCAGTCTCCACACTAAAGGATGACACAAATTTCCCTTCAAGGTAACTGTAAATGACATAGGAAAGAAACTTCCCAGAGAGCCATCACACGTTTGACACAATGTAGGAACATCTCAGAAGAAAGAAGAGCTGGTCGGGGTCTGAGCAATGCTGAGCCTGGCTGAGCCTCCTTTCTCTGGCCAAGAGGGGATGAACAGGGTACAAGAAACAGAGCCAGAACATTGTGATGCCCAGACATGTCAATGAATGTGTTGAGACTTCCTAATCAGAAGTTGCACCCAGATCATTGTCTTAAATAGCTATTAGTACACCTGAGCTACCCAGAGAATGCACAGACTTATCCTTGCCCAAATTCCACCTCCTCTACTAGGCAAAGTTTCCACTCTTTGGTTGTACTTGCTGCCTCTGAAAACTTAACACCCAAGATAAATGGGAGACAATAAAGCTCAGCTTTTATAGCACTTCTCATGCAAAATGGACCCTTAAGCACATTACCAAGTTAAATCACACAGTTACAGAATTAAATAATGTAAATTTAAATTTTTTCAGCTTTAATGTATTACTCCTTGTTTTATTGTTAGAGTCTAATTTGAATAATTCTTTCCCTTCTATTTTACTGCTATTATTTAATATTTATATAACAGTGCTGATCAGAGGTCTCAATAAGTCTAATCTGGGTGCTGTACAGGCTGAGTAGTCACACATTATGCTCTTCAGGAACCAATGCTGCAGAGATGAATTTTGCTTTTACTGAGGTTAGTGGCAAAACTTTAATAGGTTTCACAAAATTCCTTAGAGAGACCTCATCCAAGTGTGTATACTGGAGCTGGAAAATAGGAAGCTCCATTTAAATATGAAAAAAAACTTCTTTAGGGTGAGGGTGACAGAGCACTGGAACAGGCTGCCCAGGGAGACTGTGGAGCCCTTTTCTCTGGAGATTTTCAAGACCTGGGCAACCCTGCTTTAGCAGGGGAGTTGGACTAGATGATCTCTTCTAACTCTGACAATTCCATGACTTCCGTGACTTCCCTACTCTCACTGCAGGTGGGACACTTATGGTTTTTAAGAGCCCAAAACGACTTTTTGGATTTTGTTCTTGGGGTTATAGCAATTCTCAGCTCGTGCTCAAGGCCCAAGCATGGCAGCTAGGTGTGCACCATGCCAATGAACAGTCTGGTGAAAACCTGGCTGAGGTTTTCATCCTGAGATGGGCTCTTTGAAAGTCTGATCAGGATGATGTGTCTGAAGCACTTCTGAAAACTGGGATTAAAAACAAACCTGAGCATTAAAATGCTCAGCCTCTGTGTAGCTAAGTGGCCAGAGGCACAAAGAAATATGGAGAACTGCTTGATAGGGGATTGGGCGCCAGTATTTGGTGGAAAGGAACGACTAGGTCTTGTTCAGACTTAAGACCTGCTGGAGTTACAGGAGTAGCACATACAAACCTCAGTGTTTGCATGAAGCCCATGCTTTATTTCCATGATTATTTCTGGAGTGATAGTTTTTGGGTCCCTCCAGTTTGCTAGCAGACCTGCAGACTCTTGAAAAAACACATCAAGCGTGCTGACCTTTCTATTCTGAGCCAGCTTTCACCAGTCCCTTGGAAACAGTAGAGAGCCCCAGGGGACCACAGCCCGCAGGCTGCAAACTGCTGCCCTAGATACTCCTCAGGCTGTTCTGAAGCACCAACTTCCCTAAGGAGGCAGAAAACCTGACCTTAGCACAACCTTTCCGGAGAGGCAGACCCAGACAGAAAAGAAACCTTTTGGATGGCTCCCGTGAAGTACTTTTTCATGGGCAGTTGTCTGCAGCCAAGAGACGATATACTGAGCACCAGACCCAATTCCTTACAGTAGAAGCTCCTCCCTATGTATTTAATCTTGTCACATGTTGAATAACAGCCTAGCCCCATGCCCAGTGGCCTCTCCCAAACTTTATCTACCTCTTTTTCCCCATGTCCTTCACCAAAATCTGGCCAGAAGTTTTTGAGCAGAAGGTCTTTTTTTTTTTCCCTTTTGTCATTTCAATGACGTATAAGTGTGTCAGGAGACTGTAATGATTTTCTAACACAGTTTGAGGGAAAACAGGTTTCCTGTCAACTTCCTTTTCTCCTGGCTACCAACTCATGAAATGCTGCAGAACAGAACAACTGCTAGCTCTGGGAATTTCAAAGGGAAACTGCTCAGACCAGACAGAGGTCTCATGAGCAGGCACCTCAAAACCCTGATGTTAGGTCTTCAAGTGACTCAGGAAACACTACTGATTTTCCTAAAAAAAAATTGCAATAAAGTAAAATTTCGAGAGTCTTGTTCCATAGTAGTCATAGGGCCTGACCTTAATCGATTGCCCTGTCCTGTTAATCTTCTCTACACATGATGCTCACTTAATATCTGATCATTCCTATAACACAATTGCACTAATTTTTCTGGTCTTCCACAGCTTGCTACCCTTTTCATTGATGGGAAGATCCCCCTCCTCCCTATAATGGCTCTGCCCAGGCAGTTTTTCATCAAAGCCCTCTCAGATCACTTTTCTTCTCCCTGAAAGTTCTCCTCCAAAAGAACTGTGGCAGAATAACACTTTCAAAAAGCTCATTTCCCCACATTGCAGAGACCAGAATGAATGTGCGTTCTCCTGTGAGAGCTCTCTGCAGATCCTCTGTTTCTGTCTATAGTATTTCCCTGGAGGCTGCTGTCTGAATGACAAACAAGGGAAGGGACAAGACACATCTGAAAAGAACACAATCTCCCAGAAAACCCTTAAGGGCCTTTCTACTGCTGCAGAGAAGTACCCTCTGGGAGTCAAAAGGAAACCTCTGAACACCCAAACAGAAGTTTCCTCTGAGGCTTTCAAATCAAGCGAGGCTTCCCTTAAATTTAAGGTTGCCTTTAACCCGGCTTGATGTGGTGTTCCAAGCCCAAGGCTCTTTGTGCTCCAGCCATCAGAAGACAATTCAGAGGCACGTGGCCCTGAGCAGCCTCCACTTCCCTAGTGAGAGATATACAGGGAGTCCTTTCCCAGGACATCCCAAACAGCTTTGTTCAAGAGAGCCTTTTTCAACTGACTTTGATTTCTTCAGGGCCAAAGTCAATGCAGCACTCAAACAGGATACCAAACTTTATGTGCGTATTGGAAATCCCACAGAAGTTAGTAGAACAGCAGCAGTCATTCAGTTCAGACAGTCATGGATATGAGAGACGTGGATATGATTTGTTTTACAAAGAACTGTGCTTGTCGGTTTCGAGAGCAAGCTGAATTTCTGAGACTGAAGTCACATTCTGAAATTAAAGTTCACGTGGAGTTTTGTTGGGGTTTTTTTTGTTGTATTTTTGCTTGCTTGGTTGGTTAGTTGTTTTCTGGGGTTTTTTTGTTTGTTTGTTTCTTAACTGTAGATATATAACTGAAATTTCAAACTACAGCAAGTAAATGAAAGAAATCGTGGAAAAGGTGTGCCAAACTGGCTTGTCTGGCTTTGCTGTGCCAAATCTGAGTTCTTTTAACCTGGTATGCAAGAAGCCAATATACACACAGAGGCAAGATATTTATTTGTTTCTTTTCTGTGCTGAGACGGGTCCTAGGTTGTTCATCCACAAAGCTAACATGCCTTGGGTTGACACACAGTACCATACATTTTCAAGCAAAAGTTAAGCAACAGTTATTAGTACTTTCTACAGTTAGCTTACCCATCCTCATTCTCATTGGTTCCTCCCTCTGTGCCTCATCTCAAAGTCACAGCATCCTCTCTTTTTGCTACACATGCTCTATGAGAAGGGGGCTGTCCCTAACCAAGGTTGGGTTTTTTACATTAATTAGGATAGTTCACTCATAGTTCAAGTGAATTCTTTATCCTTGTTAGCAGTTCTGTTCCCGTTGACCCTATCCTGGTATTCCTCTATTTTGGCTAATTTATGGTATTGTCCTATTCTTTCTCCAGGGCCACATCTTGGTAACTATTTTCAGTGGTTAATTTTTACAATAGCTTGTGCAAATGGCCAGGACACTGTTCCTCCTAGCTGCTTTTGCTTCAGTGGTCTGTTTATCACCTTTTCCCCAGGAAAATATTCTAAAACAATCTCACAGCTTAATGCAACTTGCTGTTGGGGCACAGGTTTCCTAATAACCCGCTCTTTTTTTAATATCTTTTTTTATCTTCTGTTCTCATCCAACTTTTCTTAGTAATGTTACTGCATCTCTGAGACATTGCTAAAAACCTCCTTTCAATGCTTGAAGCTAAAATGGGTGCTGGACTATGAGGAAGGTCCTGTGGGAAAGTCTCTGCAGGAGAGGCAGCATTGAGGAAACACACAGATGACAGCAAGCACCAGCTGGTCCTTGTGGCCCTCTTCCATCTGGACCACATCTTTGTTTCAAACTTCTCAGGAGACCACGGAAGATTCAAATACACTATTTCTAGTATTTCAGGCTCTGCAGTTCATGGTGACATTGCTCTGACTGTTAAGTCAAACAATGTCTTTATATCTAATTTCCTTTCCATTATGACCTATAATAGGGCTATATCATGGTTCTTTTTGCCACAGTTTCAGGCACACATAGTATCTGGTGTGCAGGAAATAAAGACATAATGCCATCTCTGACTTGGTTGCCTTCTCCTCTTAATACTTTAATAGATGCCTAATGTATCTTTTATGTTTTTAAAGAGTTCATTAGTTTACAAATTAGCAGCCTGAAGTGAATTTTGCTAGCACTGAGTGACTTTCCATTTCTAGCAATACGTCTGTTTGGATTTCTCATTTTTAGGATTAGTGTTTATGAAATATAAGTGAGATGAATCATTCAGCTACATAACCTATTGAGGTTGATATGATAATTTCTTCCTCTTATAGTCTGTTCTTCCACCCACACCTCCCACCAATTTGAAACACAAAACCCATCCCATCATTTTACCTTCAGCCAGAAGAAAATGTATCTTTTCCTCTAGGAGGTCTGCTGGGCTTGGGAGAACAAACCAATGATGATACTGAGCACTTTCCTTTAAGAGAAGCTCAGCAGCTGCATCTGGAGTCTGCATAATTGCCACAGGCCTTAGGTGACTTGCAAGGTATAAGGCTAAAAAAATCAATGTCTCCAGCCTCCTCAGGTGTGGAAAGATATCCTAAAACCTGAATGCCCAGAAGAAACTTAAAGGAAGTATATTCAATTAAAAAAAAAAAAAACTAAATCTAATGAGACAAATCTATGCATTTGCCTGGGATTATAGGTACCAGTTTGATATTACTGACAGCCTGTCCTCAGGTTCCATTCATGTCCTCAGAGTTTAATTAGTGTTATAAACTCCATTCCTGTCCACATGAGAAGCTCTCAGGTAAAGATGACAAAGTACGGGAAAGAAATGGGAAAGTTTTACTGAATTTCAGCAATTTGGCCATAATGCTTCTGGGTAATTTTTTTCTGCATAATTACATGGAGAAAATGAGGCAGAAGAACTATCCAAGGCAGCAAAGGGTTAAGAGAAAAAGGTGCACTGCTCTATTAAATATGTTCTCAGACCAGTCCTGCTGGCCATGTCAGCAGCTTGCTGGAGCGAAAGCAGTGGGAACCATGAGCACCTAGCATCTCAGATCTGCACCTTCCTTTGAAACTCAAAACATGGAGAGTGCCAGATGCCAACCTTGTGTAAGTGCTAGCTTTGGAAATGCTTGAGGGAGATGCAGTGTAAAAATTCTCCCAGAGGTTTTTGCCTAATTAAAATGACTGCTCTCTTACAACTGCCAAACCTCTTTCCTCTGTTGGTCTCAGTGGATTAGATTGTCTCTCTGACAGTTTCTGTAGCACAGTTGGCTCTTTTACTGGCTTGGATGGCAACAAACAAAATCCTCCCCCCTCAACTGTAGAGAAACAGCAAGCAATAGTTTCCCTGTGATGGGGGGAAATGAGCCTTCGTGTCCTAGACTCCTGATCCTGGGAGGCTGATGCTGTGTATTTCCAGCTCTATGGAATATGCTTTGGCAATCCTGGGAAACAGAAGAGACAAAGGGACCGTGCCTAGGGATTGATCTCATCTTTGTTTAACCTCTGAAAGGCATCTAGTATAGGTCTCAATCCTTCTATAGTCAGCATAAAGTGATCACCACCTCCTAACACTTGCCAAATCCTCCCCTGTGCCCTCCACGGCTGTTACAGACAGGGATGAACTGCCTTCAGAAAGTGGAAGCGCTGTAAAGTACTATCAGAGCGAATCACGTGACTTCATGGAACAGCAGAAGTTTAAGGAGATGGAGGAAGCCTGGAGAAATATTTTTTAATTAATCTGAATTCCTTCTATGGTAAAAATATATATGAAGATGTCATTAGGGCACCAGAAATCCCAATGTTGAAATCCACAGTGAAGTCCAGCTCTGGTTTTGGTCTCCATAACCATGTTGATGTCACTGAAGGCAGTCGTGGACATCATATTTGGTGCTGGTTTTGGCTGGGGTAGAGTTAATTATCTTCATAATAGCTAGTATAGGGCTATGTTTTGGATTTGTGCTGTGAACTATTGATGATACAGGGAAGTTTTAGTTATTGCTGAGAAGTGCTTACACAGAGTCAAGGCCTTTCCTGCTTCTCACACCACCCCAGCAGCGAGTAGACTGGGAGCACACAGGAAGTTGGGAGGGGACACAGCTGACAGGAGGGGACAACTGACCCCAACTGACCAAAGGGGTATTCCATGCCATATGATGTCATGTTCAGTATATAAAACTGGGGGAAGAAGAAAGAAGGAGGACAACATTCAGAGTGATGCCATTTGTCTTCCCAAGTAACCATTACGTGTGATGGAGCCCTGGTTTCCTGCAGATGGTTGAACACCTGCCTGCTGATGGGAAATGGTGAATGAATTCCTTGTTTCATTTTGGTTGTGCACACAGCTTTTGCTTTACTTATTATACTGTCTTTATCTCAACCCATAAGTTTTCTCACTGGTATTTTTCTGATTCTCTCCCCTATCCCAAACTGGGGGAATGAGTGATCCACTGCATGGTACTTAGTTGCTGGCTGGGGTTAAACCACAACAATAGTAGTTAAAACTATAAGAGCTTCAGTGGATACTGTTTTTTTTTTTTTCAATAAAACTGCTGCCTCCTAAAAAAAATACAAAGTGATAGAAGTTTCAAAATCATACAGAAGGATGATTCTCCTTTTAAATATTTAGAGAACCTGCCCCAGCATGTGCTGGAGCGTGCATGAGTGTGACTTTGCAGCTCTGCATGCCTCAGGGATGTTGCAGGCAGGAAACAAAAGATGACGTGACTTCAACTAAGTAACAGTTCCCTGGAAATTCACAGTTTATTAATCCTTCTTGCTTCAAGATAAGCAAAAGGGAGGTTGGTTGTTTTCTGGTGCTTTCTGTTCAAAAGTCAGAGTGTAGATCTGGGACAAGACATCGGTCAGACATCACTCCACTCTCTATGGTAGGCATTTTATGGGTAGTCCCCAAGTTTGAAAGAGTTAGTAGCTAAAACAATACTAGTCCTGCTCCTAACGTCTCCCTGATATCCATTTCAGCCACTATCATAAACAGCATATTCACTAAACAATCCTTTGGTCCAACAGGTACCCCTATGGTTATCTGTAGATACATCCGACAATTAGTGCATGCATACTTTTCCTCCATATTTACTGCAAAAAATCAAATAAAAGCCATTTCTGGTCTGGCAATACCACCATCTTTAAGGAAAACTTCAAACATTGAATGCAGCACCTCATTAATGTGGCTATATTGCTCTTTAATCAGGCCTGGTTTGTGTCCAGCCGATCTAAAGGGAACATACACGGGACTACACACATCACTACAGGTATACCTTACAATAATCAATGTTTTAATTTCTGGGCTTCTTTTACCTATAAATTTTGTTCAAAATGGAACACAACAAACTAAGGAAGTGTGACATATGCTAAATATTAGGAAACATTTTCTTACAGTAAAACCAGCAAGGAATGTAGTGCTAGGGAGTGCTGGAATAGACCAAGATACTGCCTTTTTGAAGCTTTGTGGTGCTCATCATTGGGTATTTTAAAAGCAGACTAGATATCATCCACCAAAAATGTCTTAAGTCCTAGGAATAGATCCTGAAGGGGCATGATGTCTTTTAGAGGCCCCTCCTAACCTCATTTTTTCTGGACATGTTACAAATTATTATTTTCTAAATTATCTAATTGTCATAAAGTGGTTGAGTAGGTCTACTTAATAATTGGTCAGGTTCTAGCCAGAATTTTCATTACATCTGGGATGCACTGGGTTGCACCAATAAGGGATACCGGGGCTAGCACCAAACCAGAAGATTTGCAAGCATCCTGAAAGACAGAGATGTAATGATAAGGATGCTGACAAACTTAAGAACTGGTATGAAATCAGCAAGTGCAAATCAGTAAAGACACAGGAAAGGAAGGCTAACAGATAGCAAAACAAAACAGGGAGTAATTGGGCAGACAGCATGACAGCAGGGAAGTATGAAAGCTCTTTAGTGGCTCTTGAACTAACTGTAAGCCTAGGGACTGGTGCATTCGGTTGTGGAATAGGCTTCCTCCATGAAAGAAGCACTGTAGGAGGCACTAACAAGGCCAGAAGGCCATTTGCACAAGGAGCTAGGGGAGGAAATGGGCTGGAGTGGCCAGGGAAGCTGCTTTGAGAAGAACAGGAAGAAGCAGGAAATATGTAGCAATCCTTGAAAGCAAAGAAGAGCTGATGTAGTCAGAGATGGGGAGATGCATAAATCTTTCAGCCTGCAGAAAGCTGTTAAAAGGCTGATATGAGAGAGGGACAGCTGACAGAATTATTGGAGAGTGAAGGGTGAAAATTGATTTTCCTTATATTTGCACACACACTTACTTGATGGGTTCCTAGCACATACTCTATGTATTCTTTCCTTCCTAGGAGCTTTCTCATCTTCTCACAGTATAATAAAGTATCTCAACATGCTGCGAATATGGTGAGAAGGGGCTTTAAACTTCCACTTAGAAAGCTTAATTATCAAGCAGGACCTGGAAATACTGAACCTATCTTTTGTCTCTGCTGCTTACTCCCTGGCATCTCTGAAGGCAGATGAGGATGAGATAGTGGATGTAGGTTTGGCAGTCAGTAGCAGCCAGTCCTGTGGTGTCCGCAGCACTGGGAAATGTTTTGTACCTACAAGAAATGCACACACAACTGTTATTTGATGACACTTCAGGATGACTTCAAAAACCTCATTAGATAGACAAGAAAAGAAACAAGAAATACAGAGGGAAGCAATGTTGACAGCACTAAGCAAAAAGAAAATAATATCAATAATATTGTTTTATTTAATCTGTGGTGTTTTCATAAAGGGACTATGTGGCTCAAGCATGAGCTAACTTGCTGTAGAGCCTTGGCCTCCCATCCTGGACAGCCTGGTAGCTGTCAGAAGTTGCTACAGCTGGGTGGCTGCAATGGGATCCAGGTGAAAATTCAGGTGATACATCTCAAGAGCTCACATTAGACTGGTGGTGTCACATGTGATGCACTAGAGAAACTGAAGTTGTATCTGAAGTAATGGACTTACGCAGGAGCTCAGAAGATCTGATAGATACTCCAGTGACAAGTGGGTGGAGTCCCAGCTGGGTGCTGGACTCCTGCCCACCCTCCTGGTCTGTGTGAGAAGGAAATCCAGACAGATAGGTTACAAAGAGCTATAGTTAAGCAGTACCTGCTTTGTTTGTCTGTGTTGAAGCTCCAGGAATCAGGTAACTGAGAGAGAGCACTGAACCCAGAGTAACATGTACCAACTGCCCCTCAGCAGAGTTTAGCAACATGGTCCCAGGCTGCAGTTAATGCAGTTCCCATACAACAACAATCCACGTGTTTCTACTCCACCTTTAAAGCTCTGTGCTGTCATGCCTGCACTGCTATCGGCACCTGGCCTGCTTTTTAGTTACCTCAAGCACTGAGCAACAGACCAACCCCTTGTGTGTCTCCTTCCTCTGATGCAACCAGAGCGCAGGCTGGAGATGTAGGCAAAGTGGGACTTTCTTCTTCATCTCTCCTAAGTGAGGATAAGAGATTGAAGCTGTCTCTCCTGCACAGCGCTCATGGCAGCCAGCCTGCTTGCTGGTCTGTGTCTCGTGAGGAGGGAGAGTGAGGACCAGGACCCCAGCATGTACTCAGCTACAGTCCTGAAGAAATCCTTCCCCTCCCAGCTCCAGCAGAATACCTCATTTATATTGAGGAGTATTTAAATATGCCATTTTAAAGAGCATTAAAATCTTAATTAATCTTCTTTAATTTTATTCTTTTTAAGTCCATGGTAGAAAGATGAATATTATAACTGACAGGTTTTATGGCTTGCAGACATATTGTCAGCAGATGATCTCACGGCTAAGGCTGAAGGTTCAAGCAGTTAAACTGGCTTGACTGTACATGGGTAACTTGGCACATAGCACTTGGCATCCAGCCTGAGGGTAGGAAGTACCCTGTCACCAGAGCCGCTGCTTTTAGGAAGATGAAAGCGTGGAGCAGCACAGAACTGAACAACATGGAATACCATATTGTTTGTGAGAGAAAACATGCATGTATGTGTATTGAAATGGTGGTCGTCTTGTTGTAACTCCCAAGGCTTCCAAGATTTGATTTGGCCTATGACAATTGCCTTCTTCTACTCTCCCACCCATTAAGTTGGCCAAATAAACCCTCTGCCTGTGTTTGCTGACACAGCTGAGGAACACCCAGTGCAGCAGGGGGTTATCACTGCTCAAAGCTGGGAGGCTGTCTTTAAAGCCTCTCATCTCCTTGTGAACTGAAGGGGCTTGGAAGGTTTCTCCCCCAGTCTGACCACAGTGCGCTGAGGCCACATCCAGGTGTGACACTGTGCCAAAGCAAGTCTTGGGGTCTGGAGACACTGGACTGCTTCTTGTGCAAGGGTTAGCTGCTTCAGAGAATGCCTAGGTATCTCTGTTTAGTGTGGCATCATGCCAGGTAGCCCTACTTAAAAGCAGGATAATTCAATTCTCCAGTCAGCTGTAGCTGTTTGTAGTCACCTGTATGTCAAAGGCTGGCATGTGGTAGCCATTAACGCTTTCTGCAAATACAGTAACACCTTCTGCTTTTTAAACAGCACCTTTCTGACACAGATCTAAATGTGCTCATGACAAGGTGAAAACTCACAGCCCTTTGCCAGGCAGACAGCATTAGTTCTGCTGCATAGAGAAGCAAGAGCAGAGGGAAATGAAAAGCCAGGTCTTTAGAGGCGTTAGGGTGTCTAAAGAGCACTTAAGCACCTTCTCTCATTGACTGCAGTTGAAGACAGGTGTGAAAATCCCAGTATCTATCGATTACCCTTAGACATCTTGACACCCTTGAAAGTCTGGCTCTTGACTTCCCACTGACTTTGCAAATTCACATATGACATTAAGTGGCAACTCCAGGCATAAAACTGGAGTGACAGAGAATCTGGTTCTGTGCTTCAGGCCTCTGAAGCACTCTCTCCTTAAAGATATGGATGGAAATTTAACCTCAGCAACGGTGTTCATTAGGCCTGGTGTCCCGTCTGAGGTTCACCTTGGGGAAATTATGTTCTGGAGAGTCAGAATACCCTCCCTCTTCTTTAACAAATGGACGCAGTATTGTTATGTTGTTATTACATACTGATTTATAAAGCACCTTTCACATACATCACAGTACTGTATGATCTAATTACAAAACACCTGAGACTGAATAAGAGGTATCCAGGCAAGAAAATTGCTTGAAGCCTGACCTTTAATGCACTCAAAGAACCAGGGGTTTGGAGTGAGTAGGAGACCCAAGATGAAGAAATCCATCAATCCTGACTATATGTAGGAGCAAGAGCCTTGGTACTAGCAAAACTGTACAATTAGGAAGTGGCCAGGTGGAAGAATTATGAATAAAATGGAGAAGCCTCCATTAATCACTGCCTCCTCCATACTTCAGAGCCCATGGAAATCAAGAGGATTGGTGCTCTTGACTTTGCAAAGCCCTCTGTTGTCCCCAGACTGAATAGTAGGGGTTGCTGGTACTAAAATCCTGCCATGTTGCATCCTGTATTCAGTGTGTGCGCAATGATTACTATACATATACCTTTGCAACCAGTTTGAGGAAAAATACAAAGTATAATTAAAGCACTTCTTCTTTTTTCTATTCTGGCTGGATTTTTATTTCTGTCTCATTTCTGAAGATTACAATTCACTTTCCTGAAATCATCAACTCAATCTTTATAATTAAATCTCATTTAAATATTTTGGTCACTTTCAGGAACTAATTATAGTGACTTATAGTTGAGAAGATACTTTCATCTTAAGACTCTATTTGCAGGTGCTTAGAACTTTTTGAAAATAATATCCTTGGGCTTAAAGCTTATGTTTGCAGCGATCAAAGATGACCTAGTGATGGAAAACAATTGTGTATGAGGCCTTTCCCCCCTCCTTTCTAACATCCAAGAAGATATGAAATGGTATTTTTCCTTCTGATTCTTTCTTTATTACCTTCACAATTATTAGGAATATATCCCATTATTTCTACCAGTGTAAAAGGCTTCTCAGAAGACTGAAGAGGTGAGGAGGAACGTATCTCATCAGTAATAAATGTGCTGTGCTTTTTGGCTTTTTAGCCAGGGTTGTTTTTTTTTTTAATCAGTGTTCGAAGTATTTAAATGATACCAAACCTATAAAAAATCCAAAAAGATAATTTTATGCAGAATCATTGGAAGGGTTCTCCTCTTCACCACCACAAAAGTTTCATCATTTTGGGTTTGAACCAAAGAGTGTTTTGATTGATTTCAGCAGGCCTCAGATCTTATGTCATGAATAGATTGCTTCACCTGAATTCTGTGTCAACCAAAAAAGGTTAAATCACCTGTCTTTGTAGGTCACAGTAAGGTTTCAAAGCCATGGTTCTGTTAGTTCTCCACTCTTTAGAGAGGTCTCCAGCAAAACCAAGGAGCTTTAGGAAGCTTACTTCTAAGGATAAAGATCCAATGAAGTCCCATGCCTCCAAAGATTGACCGGCATCCCATCTTCTCTTTGACATCTGATGGTGACCAGCACAAGGACCCAGACCACTGACCATATAATTGCATATAGAAAATGACTCAATACATCTGGTGGATGAAATCTGCCAGAAAATTAATGGGGATGCACATGGTTTCAGTTCCAAGGGCATTCAGAAAATGCCATTTAGATCAGTGAAACAAAACTACAGTCTTTGTTCAAGCCTTTGAACATCCTCTGCCCAGACCCAGAGCTGCAGCATCAGACTAGGTTATTCCAGATGTTTCATCCATTTCCTTCACTCCCCAGGAAGAGTGGCTTTCTGAACAACAGGTGATTTACTGCAGTGCCTCTTTCCTGGCCCCCAGGCTTTGTGGCATCTCAACCAAACTGAGGAACTGCCTTGGGTATCTGCCTTTGTTGCTTGAGCTGCTTGACCTATCCTTACATGTCCCTTTTAATTAAATAACACTTGACTTGGTTTAGTAGAGATAATAAAAGATGATGAGGACAGTACAAGGTATCTTTACCTTGCCAGGCTGATTTGGGGAAGCTGCAAATCCAATCTGTGTGTCTAAAAACCACTTCTGTTCTGGGGCTGGAGGGAAAAAGCCATCTTTATCTTTCCTAACACTTTCTTCTAGGGAAAATTAAAGATGTCTAGGGTTTACTTTCTTCTCCTTCTTCCATCCTGTCTTTCACTTTCCGGCTTCTTTAACTTCCAATCTTCTTTAAATTGCATTAAAGGAATAGGAGAAACCATTGCTTTTCTCTTTTCGCCTTGGAGCTAAAACCTTTCTCTGTTCTTCACAGTGCTTGTTAAATGCGATAGACGGAATGAAAGCTTCATAAATCATAAACAATCAGAGGACCTAAATAAAAGTCACTGCCAACTGAGGAAAAGAGATGCCCCAGCATGCGTATTAGAGCCAGCATCAAGCACACATCAAGCTTATTTCAAACAACACTAGCAGGAGGCAGAGGGCATGCCTGTTTTGTGTCTAAGCCAGGAACCAAAACAAAAGCCAGTGGGCCATGAAAATTAGTTAAGATACATCTCTGCGGTGTTACAGCCACAGATAAATGCAGATTTCCCTTCTCCAGTTTTGCCTATCTCTCTACAATGACCACCTCCTTTTCTCTTTGTGCTTCCTTATAGCATAGAAAGGCTCCTCCATTTTTCATCAGGGGGTAACTTGCGCTGGGCTCTGCTGAAGCACAGCAGCAGCAACCTCCAGAGTACTCCAGCAGTGAGAAATGCTGGACTGTGATGTTAGCAGGTCAGCCTATGCTTGGGGTTCAGGTAAGGATGTTGTGATTCTGGCAAGGAAGAAGTTAGTTTCAGAACATCCTTCTTTTCCTCATGCCTGCTTACAAAGCCATGAGATGTATGAGCAGGTGATATAGAATCATAGAATCATAGATATAGCTGAAAAAAATGCAAAAGCATTCCATGGTCCCTTAAAGGAAAGCATTCATTGGTGATAAAGAAGCTGAGCAAATTAATGCAGAATCAGAAAATCAGCCCCCATCCGCTATGCTGGTGGGACCCAGTGTTTCCATGGCCAATCTCTGCTCTGTAGGAGACAAACTGGGCTCCGCTCCTCCACTCCCCAGAGTGAGTGCACAGAGAAGGGAAGAGCTAGACCCTGCCCACCACAGCTCAGGTAGAGCTGGCACACCTGGTTAGTCAAGAATGTGTGTAATAAGCAGATTGGTGTCCTCACCTCTGTCTTAAGAGTGCAGGTGTTGTTAACTATGTTTTTCTGAAAAGGAACTCTTTCTTGATATCAGTAGCGCACTTTTCTTCCCTGACGCAGAAAGATTCAATCTGAGGTCGTACTTGTAACGCTGTGCTCCTTCTCCTTGCTTTGAAGTGGGACTTTATTCTTTCATTCATGGTGCTCTTGGAGGTGGGAATTTTCCAGCCTTGGATCTGGAAAATACTTTGCCGGGGACTGGCACTACAAGAGTCTCAGCAATAACACAAAGCACTGGCCGCTTGTTCCAAATTTTTTTCCTCATAATTAGCCTTTAAATCTAAAGACAGGAGTTTTCATGGTGTGGTTATCAAATTTCTTATATTACCCTCCTGCGAGCAGTTTTATCATTTTGAGTGGAATGTTTTATACCTTTTTATCAGTCCACCATTATCCAATATATTGTTCATTCGTATACAGTATTCTAGTAAGTTAAACAGGATAGATTTACATTGACAGAAGTCACATTGCTTTGTTCCCACTGCCCTCATTTAGGCATATTTATATTTTTAGCTTCAATAATTAACCTATTATCTGCTGCACTAAAGTACATCTGTCTAAAATTTCTTGGATCCCATTGAGTTTTTTTAAGAAGACAAAACAAAATTTTGGGATTATATATCTGTTGATTTTCCTGGAGCTCAAGAAGGTAGTTGTTTCAAAGAAATGGTACTCTTCATTAGCACACAAATCAACATCATTTTGTATTCCTTTAGCAGTGTTTGAAACATATTTTACTACGTTAACTTAGTACGATTTAAAATCTTGCGTAAACTCATAGTGAATGTTTGGATTTGTTTTTATGTTCCTCTTCCTGATACTTTTTTTTTGCTGGTGCTTTGCTTTTACCACCTAAAAAGACACACTATAGGGTAGCTCTCTTTTCCCATCACATCCTGGGGCAACTGTGGGCAAAGACACATTTAGTCCTTTGCAATCAGGTTTTCCCTTTGCCTTCCCTCTTCATCCTTTTGCAATTTTAACAAACCCGCTTGTTCCCCCACAGGCTACCTATTTCAGATACACTCTGGAAAGTGCGTGTCTCAATTTTGCTCCTAGAAATCTTGACTTGACAAATGCTGCTCCTTCCTGGAATCCAATACAATCTTTAATAACTGACGAGAGGATTTAACCTTTGGTCTGGGGAGTACAAAGTTATAAATCAGTTGCTGTTCCAAAGGGCTGAGTTTGCATCAGGTCTTTCACTCTTTTCCTTTAGAAAAAAAAACAACAACAAAACAACAGAAAACCAGAACAGATAATCTAATACGGCTGTGGCTTGGAGGAAACAAGACATTTGTAACAGCTTTTAAAGCATTAAAAAGGAAGCATGCTAGGAACAAATACTGTGTTTGTGTTCTGAGGCTAAAACATGACAGTTCTGAAAGAAGAGATTTACTGAATAAGGTTTGATGCCTTAAAATAATGAGAGGGTAGGAACTTCCAGGGGAGGAGGGGGAACAGAGTTAGGGTGTGTGGCCTCATTTAGAGAAAACATAACTGTGAACAGAGCAGAAAGGAATTGAACAGTTTATTTTCATAGAGGAAAAAGCTCTGTAATGTTAAACATTTATCAGGAAAGCTCTTACTGATGTGGTCATGCTGAGACCAAAAGTGGCTTGGGTTCAGAGGTTTGAGTCACAACAGAGGTATGCCGAATTGCTCCCTGTAGCAAGAGAGGACACAGCCTCCCAGAGAAGGGCAGGAGGGAGAGCAGCATAGGGAGGAAGATGAAAAGAAGAGGAGGGCTGGGTACTCAATGCCAGCAGAAGCAGAGACTTTAGCTGAGGCTTGGACTGGATGTGAGATTGCTGTGCTAAATCCATTTATGCATCTCAGATCATACAATGCAGCCAGGCTAGGCAAGGACTCTACAGCCTTTAGACTATACAGCCTATTCTATTTGAAATGCTTTGGTAAATGCCTGTAGCCAAGACAGTTTTGTCCTCAGCTTCTTGGAGATCCCCACCAACAAACTAGGGAACAAAAGTGGGCATGTCATTGCATGAAAGAACCTGCATCTGACCTGAGTTTTCTTGGAAATGAAATAAAACCTGTGATTCTATTTTTTATTTTTTTTTAAGAGACAGTTTTGCATTATTCTTTTTCCATTTCTGAACATTACTATTGCATTGATCTGCAGTCTCTGTAAAACAGAATACACTGATGGCTCTACATGGAAATATGTGTTTAATTTTCTTGTTTAGCAGTGATAATTTTGACCCATATCTCCTTTGGTGCTATTATATTAACATGAGTATCTATTTGCCTTTGCCAGCATGGATATTTGAGGAGGCAAGGGGATGCAAAGGGTTTTCCAAGGCTGTTGTTCAGATGGCCCAGTTCCGTTGTGGCACACACAATATTTTCACATCTTCTGTAAGGCCACAAAATACCTGTGGCTTGGTAGGAAAGAGAAATTGGCGAAAGGAATGGTAGATAAGCACTGACAGACTCTGGTTTTTCCAGAAGCAGAGAGCCATTCAACCATGGATAATGACCACAGCACAGATGACAAGATAAACACAGTATGTGAGATTGAAGTAGACACACAGCATTTGAAAACATCATCCCAACAATGCCAGATGCTACATTCATTCATTCATTAAGCAGTGACAAAAGTGCTATTTAAAGTGGGTAAAAAGCAAATTGGAGTTAAATGGACACATACAAGTGCCTCATAGGTCCACATACAATAACACATGCTGCTACATTTACATTTATACATATTATCACATATGGTATTCACTACCCAACTCTTCTGAAGAGCATGCTTTGCATACACATACATACATTCTGCCATCGAACTTAATTCAACACTGTAACACACAGCACACTTTTATGTTCAACACACATAGGCTATAATCTTGACATTTGTGGGTGAAATTGAGGCACCAGAACTAAACTCACAGTGGTAAACTACATAAATACTTTGAGTAGTTTAAAGTGAATTATATTCCTAGAGCCAGGGGTGATCCTACTAAGCTAGGGAAGCCCTGTGATCAGAGATACTTCAGCAAACTATTTACTATCTACTGTCAAGGTAACGTTCACTGAATGTATGAAATATATCCTAGAGGAGTTGTGTTCCGCTTCTGTTTTGGATGGAAGTAGACAACTTTTTGTTTCTTTATAAGTACTGTGTATTTCTCACCTTTGGCACAGTCATGCAATTCCTATTCTGAATAATTTTCATTAATTCAGAAAGATAATGCCAAGTTAGTCTATACTAAGGGTATCCCCTAGTAGTCTTTCCAAAAATCATACACCTGACCTTCTATCTAGCATCCTAGGCCCTGCAAAAAAAAGCATCAGCATTTCTCCATCTAGTAGCAAGGTATTAACTTAGATGCCAGGCAGTCTGAATAAAGCTGCTAAACCCTACGCAGTCCATGAAGAGCAGCTGGGATTGTACTTCTGTTTGACACCTCCGATAGATGTCTACAGCCCTTTGCCATTTGTATTATGGAAGTCTATTACCACATCAAAAGATGTTACAGCTCAGCTGAAAGCTTTTTGGCAAAGTAACATTTACTTAACTACAAGAAAGACAAGGTAAAAGCCTAGCTGTGGCCTGTGTGATGGCAGTAGATTAAACAAGATGATTCTCCATATCTGTTCATCTGGCAGGCTGCTCCTAAAAGAACACCAGCCCTTCCAAATCTAGGATACAAGGATCTCTCAGCACCATCCATATCTGAACATAGATGTCCTGGACAGACAATGACAGGTCTGTCTGCCTAACAGGAGAACACACTAACACATAC
Organism: Gallinago undulata; assembly: GCA_026546715.1. Classification (NCBI taxonomy): domain Eukaryota; kingdom Metazoa; phylum Chordata; class Aves; order Charadriiformes; family Scolopacidae; genus Gallinago; species Gallinago undulata. Next base: position 56,198,442 of record JAOTQQ010000001.1, read on the forward strand.
AACGTACGCACAAGATATGTGTTGGGAACTGGTTATAGGCTTTCAAGAAAACATAAAGATGTGCCTGTTTCCTTGAACTAGCATTCCAAGGAAAAGAAGCCCATGAGCATCGTAACCAGCCATTTCCCCTGTACTGTTGCTGTGTACAATTCTTATAACCATCTGTTGAGGAGGTTGTCTCTTTCACTGTTGTTTGTTTGTTCTAGCATACAAAAAATCACCTTTTCATACAAACATAGGATAATTCAGGTTGTAAGACACCTCAGGAGGCTTTCTCAACCTCTTTCTCAAAGCATGGTCAACTCTAAGCTCAAACCAGATCTCTATTGGCTGTACCCATTTGGAATCCCTCTGCATAGCTCATTCCACTGCATGGTGGTCCTCAATGTGAGGAGTTTTTCCTTATATCTGATCTAAATCTCTCTTGTTTCACTTCATGTCCACTGTGTCTCTTCCTTCTATACAGCACAGTGAAGAGCCTGGTTCTGTCTTCTTAATATGTAGGAATACTGCTAAAGAAGAATTGGCTATATTTTACTTTCATGGTAGATATAAACAAGCAGAGAATTAAGCTGAGCTAGGAAGATACAATAAAAATACTCTGGTTCTTTTTGTATCAATTGCAGATGAAGTTAATAGCTCTGAGTATAAGAAGCTTTCAGCTGTTGTGCCTTTTAGGAAAATGATATGTGCTTATATTGTCCAATAAAACATGCCATGAGCTTTTTGCAATGCAACAGGGATGATGTAGTCATGTATTCCAGGGCATAAAGGCAATATATGCTATATATAAAGAAAACACTACTGCAGTAGTATCAATCAAGAAGAAATTATAGCATGCTTTACTCTGCCTTTTTTAAAAGACAATATGGGTACCTCAAAGTTCAAGCTTGCTTCAAAAACTGTCTTGCCAAGGACAATTGTGTTCAGTGTTAATCTAATGGAAAGCAGAGCTGAATATCCCATCATTTTTGTCATTATTCTGAGTACAGGAGGTATACTCAGTATTTTGTAAGATGCCCGGGATAGAGAATGCATTTTAATCTAGCTCTGACACATATTGCAATTAAGTACTACTTCAAGAGCAAAATGGGCTTGAGTCTTCCTTGCTAAGGGCATGGTTCTTGTAGTTTTTCATTGTTCCTGACTGAAGTAAATCTTTGAGAGAAATACCTAGACCCACTCAGTGGAGAAAGGCTTATTGCCTCTGAGGAGTGATTTAGAGGATCTAAGGATCCTTTGAGAAGAGAGCAGCCTAAAGGCAGTCAAACAAGCACTAGTCACAAGACTTGGGTGAACATACTGGGGCATTAGCATGGAGCCTTCAATCTATATTTGTCCACTCAAACGAGTGGCTTAAGGATTCAATTATTTTCTGTATGAACAATATTTACGTTCATAAAAGAAAAAGGAGTCCCGAGGCAAAGCATGTACCTTGATCACAGAGTGTTTTGTGCTGGCTAGAAGGCAAATAAGGGGAGGGATGAGTATGGTGTCTTTTGGATCTGTGCTTGAAAGACAAGTTCCTTGTCCTCTAATTGGTGTTTGCAACAGTACAGACACCTGAGGCAGCTGTGGAAAATCAAAAAGATGAAAAAGGCTTTTATGTTGTGCAAGGGGCATTCAGAGAAGCATACAGCTGGAGGTTTTAGGTGCAAAGTCTAGAATAAATAAGAAGCTTCTTTTGAAAACATTAATGTGGGAAGCATGAGTCCAAAGAAGGAGCTGTAATTTCTAGCTTGTCTCTGACTAATAGTTCTGGTGAGAGCCAGACACATAGTCCGGGCAAGTGTCCTCCATGCAGTGATGTGACACAGAACATATTTTCAGCATCCATGACAAAGGCAATATATATGTGCTCTACTTTCTCTTTAAGCCAGCCCAAACACTGCTATGGCATCTTGAGTCAAGAAAAAAAAAATTCTTTACTAGATCAGCTCTAATTTTTTGCACTTTCATCAGTTACCAGGTTCAGGATGAGGCAAATGAGATTCAGTTCCTTGCTTTAGGTAATGCTGTGCAAAACTGCTAAACTACTCCATGCCTCACTTTATCAGTCTCTAAAATGGGGAATGCTATGGGAATAAAATCTATGATGGAAGAGAGTTACGATGGAGGCAATTTTTATTATTCAGTTTTGCCATGCATTTTGACATCCTCATTTTCTTTATTTCTTCAGATGACACTCAAGTTTGAATAGCAACAGAGTTGTTCGGTGCCTTCATTGATCTACATGGATGAAAGCCTACTGACTTATTTAACCTTTGTCTGGCACATCCATAGGAAGATCCCAGAATTGATCTGGGAAGAGAGATAGGTGTTTTCTGTACTCACCTTTCATTCCTCAGAGGACTGGGATCCTCCTCATCCAGTGTAAAAGTAAGCTCCAAGCTGAGCCAGGTGAGTAAAGCCTTCACATAACTTCTCAGAGCAGCAGGTTGTCTGAGATTGCATGCCAGAGGCCTGGAGAACATGGTCTAGGATCTCCAGGAAGTTTAAGTATCTTGTTCCCATGAATTTCAAAAGAAGATGGAGAGAGAGAATATCTGTTACTTGCAAAAAAAGACCTGCATAAAATATAGAATCACTGAGCTTGGAAAAGACATCTGAAGGTCTCTAGTCCAGCTCCCTGCTCAATGTGAAGCTAACTTGCAGGTGGATCAGATTGCTTAGTGTCTTGTCTGGTCAAGTTTTGCAAATTTCCTAGGATGGAGATTGCACAACCTCTCTGGGAAACCTGTTCACCTGAAGTTAACCCTAATTGTTAACTTTTTTTTTTCTTTATATCTACTTGCACTTTCTTAGTTGGTATCAGGTGGCATATTCAGAGTGATGGGACTGTCAGTTACGTTTAAACATCAGGATTTAAGAAGTGTTTTCTTCCTCTCGAGATGTTTGTGCACTTCCAGTCTGTGTCCTGTCACTGGGAAGTTACATGTGTACAGGACAGAAGAGTATTATGTTGAGCTAGAGGTAATCAGGCACCAGGACTCCAGATTCATCATGGATTCATCAATGAGGTGCTCTGCAGCTAGTAGTGGACACTGTACCTTGCATGAAAAGAGTAAGAAAAAATATTGTGATGAATTACCTTGGCCTGTAAAAAGCCCTGTCTGAATCTAGCTGCTTTCCATGAAGCTCCTACGCCTCTCTGGGTCATATTCCTGATCTAACTTCTCTTGCACTGGCATATAAATGGGGTTTCCCGTCTCCTTTCTACTCTGCTCCTCTTTCCCACCTTATTGACACAAACAATATTTTACAAATAATTGATTTCTGACATTTTTCTTCAATGCTTTCAAACCATCAGTTGAAACACTGGAAATCCATTCAGTTTTCAATGGCCAAATGCCAGAAGTTCTCAAGTTTCTAGTTTGGTAATTTGCAACCAGATGTGGAGGTAGGAAAAGGAAAGAATCACTGGAGCATACAACTCATACTGTAGTATTTCTGAACATCCATAGAGAGAAAAGTTAGGCTTGGTTCATTCTAGTTCAGCTGTGAGGGCATGATCAGAAACTCTGACAGGAAAATTAAAATGCCTCATACTCATTTGATTGTTTGTACACAAGCTGCACTCACCCCTTCAACAGCTCGCAGTCTGCTGAAGATTTCAGTTGATTTCCTAATCAACTGTGTTAGCTTTAGCTTTGCATATGCCATTTTTCCTGTGTGACCAATGCAGGAAAATTTTTGAAATTAACTCTCTTCCCCTTAATAAAATGGGAAAATGACATTGCAAAGATAAAAGTGCTTGTATATGCAGATTTATGGGTTTAACTGAGGACTTAATGCTATGACAGCCAGAAATGTGGAGTCAAAGAAACAATGAAATTAGGAAAACCACATGTGTGTGGTAACAGAGTATATTAAAGTACATGCCTTTTGGACTTAATCAAGAAATTTGTTTAATCGGGACATCTCTCAGAGCAAACCTAATTTAAGCCTAATAACATTTAATAGTGATAGCTATGGCTTGGTGGGGATGGTAAATCCATTTAATTGGGATGCCTCCAGGTGATACAACGGTGCTTGTGTGTGTATGTCATAACTGCAGGCGGGTTCTGAATGTTTACATACCCAGCAGCAGCCTTCAGTCTCTGGCTGCCAAGCACAAAGACAGCCCAAGAAAAAGGGTTTGAAAGTCCTTCACTGTGGCTTGAATTTGGCAGACATCGTAACATATTCATGCCATGCCAGCTATGCTAGTTAGTCTCTTGCCTTATGTCTCCATATTTGCAACCCCCCCATCCCCAGGAGGGCTCCATTCCAGTCCACCTTCACAGCATCCTCCCCTAACTTTCCAGGACCCATCCCATGCATGAAAGCTTTCTGTACAGCTTCCTGATCAAAAAGGTCTCTTCCAACCATGAATATTCCGTGATTCTGTGATTCTGTGAATGGCAATGGCACCTGGTGTCAGATAGAAATTCGGGTTCATCAGGTTGAAGACCAACCACTGGGGTGTCCCAGAGAAGTGGCTTCTTAGGCAGGTTGCCAGCAGTCTCCCTTTTAGTAAAAGAGATTTTAGCCTCTATAGCTCTCTTGGAGCTATTGCTGCTGAATTAACAGTCTCTGTGTTTGTCTCCTCAGTTTCTGTAGCACCAGCATCCAGCTTATTACTAAAAAACTCTTTGGAATACCTTGAATAGGAAAGTGTCCAGGAAAGGCAAATTTCAATCTTTTAAAACTCCTTTCTCGGTCCCAGTGGGGTGTGGTTGTGAGAAAAAATTGGCCATTTCAGTTCCCTCTGTAGGACTCACTACGTCCACAAAGAATAATACTTAGATCTTGCCTGCACACAAAAGTGGCATTGATTTAAATAATCAGGTTTAAAATGAATTTAACTGAACTAGTGCAACCTTTTACGTGGACTTTAAGTCAATTTAAAAGAGCCTTTTATCCTTATTGCTCAAGGGTAGAGTCAGATAATCATAAGTGATTGAGTTAAAGTGTGTCAAGAAGGTATTGTCTCTTCAGATGAAGGCAACTGTTCTGTTCTCTCTGTTGGAAATTTCATACCCCACACCCTCCTGCCTCAGCTGGAATAGAGCCTCTCACCCCACCACACCCCATGACTTTGCAGCTGTTCTCAGTTCACTGCATTGCAATTAAAATGGAAACGTGAGGGCTCTTTCACTACTGAATCCTTGGTTTGTTAGCCTGCATGGTGATGCAGCATCAAAAAGAGCAGAGGGAAAGGTTTCAGTCCTGGAAGCGTGGAGGGAAGCAGTAGGAAGAGGCACTTTTAAAAAAAAATGATAAAGCAGAGCAAATTCTTTACTGATATAAAGAATTGCAGATGTCTTGGTTGAATGAACTTTAACCCATTTGTATCAGCAGAGAATTTGGTATCGAAACCTTCAACCTAACATGCATGCTGTACATGGATGGGAGGAAGCTAAGAAAATAACACATGCATCCAAAAGTGCATGTACCCATTATGTGGCCGCTTTCTTTCCTGAAAAGATGGGATGCTTCTTAAAGGAGACCTAATGCTTATTCTCTTGAATCATGGCTGAAAATATCACAGTATACAGAGCAGAACTTCTGTGGTGGAGGAAGGAAACACAGGCAGAAGAATACTGTCACTGGAGACAGTTGAGTAAGGGAAGAATTTTAACAACATTATGAAAACTGTTAAGAGTGATTAAAAAGAATCCCACCTCAAGTGAAAAGGATGCTGATATTTCTGTTTTATACAAGTTCAATTGAATGGATGCACTTCAAAATACTGCATGTTTAAATAGATGTGTTAATTTTTCCTATTTTTAAACTAGAAATTGCTTTCTATTTTAGAACAGAAAAGCCATCTTGACCTCTCAAATAAAACATTTTAATTGAAAAGAAGCCAACATATAATGCTGAAGGAAAATGCCAGAGGAGTTAGTCCTTTTATGCAAAAAGCTTCATTTTGATGAATCAGCATCTTCTGACAACAAGAATTTAGTCAAAATTTTCCTGTTCTGCTCCAGGCCTGCATATTGGTTCTTTAATGCAGGTTCGCCAAAGCCAATACAGCAGGTTGTATCCACTTTGCTGGATGTATTTGGCTGATGGCTGTATACTCCTATAATAAAAGTCACATAAAAAGGGTGGCTTGCACAACCTACAACATGGTTGGATGTGCCTCTGAAATATAAGGAACATATGCTTTTAGTCAAATGAAGAACACAGAAGTGGTTACATGAAGGAGAAAAAATAGAAAAAAGTGATTTTACGAACCTCCATTGCCAGCTAGGAGGTACCTTTGCTTTAAGCTTTCAGAGCATAACCCCTAACCCTGCAAATATGGGCAAATATAAATCTATACACATATGCATATACATATGTATATTTACATCTATATGGATATATATGGATGGATTGGTCTGTCTCTGGATTTGTAGCACAGCCTCTACAAGAATAATGGATCTACCTTCATTTTTTTCTTTGATTTACCTGAACAAAAGAAATACCCACATTCCCACCCCAGGTTAGGAGACACCAGAACTCCTAAAGGCTGTCTCTCCCAGCCTTCAAAGAACCTGCTAACACTGAAGAACTACTCAGATGATGTGATGTCCCCTACACTCAGCAGCTCTGTCAAAGCAGTATTTCATTGTTACATTATCATGCATAGAAGTGCACACTCAAGACATTTCTGTTTGTTCAGAATAGTGTCTACTGAAATATGTTCTGCAGTTTACTGTTCCTTATGGAAGATAATATTGTATATACAAGAGCAAATTGAATATATGCAGTGCAGTAATTGCCATCATGCCCAGCAAGTTGACGTGTTTGAATATTCAAGATAGATAAGATTTCTCTAAGGATTACCCCTCAGCACATTCACCAAATTTAATTTTGTATTGTTACTTACAATTTCTTCCAGCATATTACTCATAAAAGACAAAAAAATTGCTGCGAATATTTCTTTGAGAAAACCTTGCATATGCTTCCCACAGTGTCCACCCTTGGGATCTTTGGGAAGCAGTTTTATTTTTCCTCCATTCAGTAATGGGCTCCATTACTGAAGAGCAATCCAGGGCCATTTATTCTAGAATAGAGTTTGGGGAAGCTGAATGCTGACTATGAAAATTCACACCCCCTCATGTACTTTAAATACCCCGGTGTATTTATACAGTATTTGGTAACACAATTAAATGCTAAAAAATTGACCTAGTTATCAGATACTATTGGGAAGGAGTTTGAAGAGCAGTCAGCATTTAAATGAAGACATGAAAGAGTGCTTGCAAGAAAGGAAAGGTTTAGGAAAAAAAAATTTCTCCTTTTGGGATTCATATAGGATTCTAATACAGCATGGCAGGAAGCAGATCCTGGAACAAAACATGATGACAAAAATATAGGCAAGCTTGTCCAGTCAAGGGTCATGTTCCAGCCCTGGTGTGAGAGCACTTGCCATGCATGCACACCTACAGATAACCCACAGCATCGTTCACTGCCTCCCCATGGCCCTACACATACTCTTCCCTCAATGCTTCTCACAGTTTGATGGCACTCCAGTTTTGTTGCTCCTTCCTCTTCTTGCAGCCTTCCATCTCTCTGGCTGCTCATCCTGGAGCCCCAGTTTCACCAGAGGAGTTAGCATTATAAACCTGTTATAAAATGACATCAATTAAATAGTTTTGTTTTTTTTTTTAAATCTCAAAGCTAGCTTATTACAGCACTGTAGATGTCAGTCCATGTAGAGCCTGAAATTTAACAACCCAACAGAAATACTCCAAAACAACACAGTATACTAGGTATGCACCTTTTCCTTCAGGAAAGAATGGGAGAAGAGTGAACTGCAGATAACAGACTCATTATGTCATCTGATGGGCCACCAGGAAGGGTTTGTATATTACTGTTAAGGGATGGAAGAACCTATATGACCTGGAAAGTGAGGAAGAAGCACCGCTTGCCCAGTTTTCAGGAGTTTCTGTGTCCCTAGGGTTTTGACCCTGCTGGTCTGCACTGTTCTTGCACTGCTGCTTCATTATCAGGAGGTCCTGCTTGAGCCTGCTCCACCAAGGACGTTAAGACAAGAAGTGAGCTTCTCTCTCCTGCCTTTCCTTCCTTTCCTGATTCAAGCAAATCTTTCATGTTCCCTCTGGTTCTGGCTACTGTCTTTGAAGCCCGTTTCTCACTCTTCCTCCCTCCCTTCTCCCTCCTCTTGAGTCTTCCTGACAAGAAGAGAAGAGAAGCAGGATTTTGCAGTAAACAACAAGAGAGTTTTGTGGCAGTAATCATCATTTGCAAATGAAGATTAACAAAAGTGCAAACAAGGCAATGTGATAACTCCACAGCCTGACCTAATCTTAATGAAATCTACAAGATCTATTTATATAAATAATAATGAATTTTCTTGCTTTCAACATGGTGCAATTTGCGCATGTAGATTACAAGTGACACACACAATTGTTTTGCCTGCATAAGTTCTCCAACTTTAAAGAGCTTACTGACAGCTCCCTGCAAAGTGAAGACATGCAGCTGACAGAGCTGTCTCAACTTCATTCAGCTCCAGTGTGAGGGCTCTCTGGCTTTTCTTATAAAATACATTCCAGGCAAGACTGAATGCTGAGAAGAGAGGGATCTCTGAAAGCCAGCCTAATGGCATGCAGTGGAATAAGGACAGAGGGATAATTTTGCCTGAAGGTCTTTCAGATTCTCCATGGGGAACTGTAACTTAGTCTCACAGTTTTTTTGCATAACACCAATAAGAGCTGAGTACTGTGCACATGGAAATGTATATTTAACTTAAAACGTTCATACGGGACAATCTAGCAAAGCACTGAAACACCAGCCACAGATGAGGTAGGACCACAGGGGAGGAGCTTATAGCTGAATCAGGAGACATCAGCTCTAGGGCAGACTCAGTTGCCTTGTGGACAAAACAGTTCCCATCTCATGTTGTGAGAAACTTGCATGTTACAGGTGTCCATCTACCCAACCCAATACAAAATAAGATAAAAAAAGAACGAGGGTTCCAAATAGACGACAAGGAGTTCTCTGAAGACCAGCATGTATATGCAACTGCACAATACTTTACATCACTCTTCTCACAGTCCCTCCCCAGCCTCCATAGCCAAACTTCTGTGGGCACTTTAACTCCATTCCACATGTTGTGTTGCATCTTCAACTATAGTCTGCTTATCAGACTAGAGATACTTCTTAAAAGTGTTCTGTAAGATCTACAGAGAAAATATAAGGCCCTTACCCTTTCCTTGGGTATATCACAACTGACAGGTACCAGCAAATTAAGTAGGAAAGAGACTGAAGAGTAAATAAGGCTGTTGTAACCTTCCCTAACAGTTGCTTTTGGCTGCTGACACCTTAATATCTTATGAACTAGAAAATGGAGGTCAAGGGCAAGGAGAGGATTGTAAGAATACTATGGAAGGCAATGATTTAATTGCAAACATTTTAGCATCGTGTGTGCTATTCTGCCTGCTCATACGTGACAGACTTCTGCTAATTTGGTTTGACAATAAACTTTGAAAGCTGTCAAGTGCTGAGATATCTCTGCGTATCCACATTCATGTTTGCTTATTGTAACCCGTCAGATAACTTTCCATCCCACAGGTTAAGAAGAAAAGAAACAGTTTTGGATAGTTTTCCATGAGATACTGCCCTTGCATCATTCAGGATGGGCTTTCATGGCAAATTAAATTTTGAAGAGTCACAAGTCATTTACCACTGCATTTGCCCATCTTTCATAGACAACTACTGCTTATTGCTGTGGGCTATCCATCTGTTTCTCTAGAGATCTTCCTGCCATATATTTTTGCCATATCTACATTTGCAATACTTATGCTTGCCATTTTTGTGTATTTGTTTATCTTTTTCTATTCCCTCTGCCTTTCCTTGTGTATGTGTGTTTATGTAAAGAAGGAGCAGCATGTCACTATCTGTCTTCATGCATCAACAAAACCAACTCAGTTACTTGAGATTAGAAACACCAGCCTTAGAAATCATAGGTGCACACTAGTCATCCAGCATATTCAAACGCTCATTACAGGGACCAGCTGTGGCCCTGAAGGTGAACCATGTGTCCGGGTGGCATTGTGTTCCCATGAAAACTTGCTGCAGAGACTCCAGCTCTTGCTCTGGAGAAACCAGAGGCCTTAAAGTCTCTCTCAGTGAAGAGAAATGGAAGCATCTGTCTGTGCACATGGAAGCGAAAGAGGCAATCGGACAGGGCGACCTCAGAACATCCAGGTGCAGAGGAGACACTTGGATTCAGATCTTTTGTGAGGGGTACTTCATATATATTTACCCTGTAGGAATTACAAAGCAAGCAACAAGCTAATTTGGATACTGACATGAGCTACCCCTCAAAATCCAAGGTCAGTACTAAGACTTCAAATCAACAAGAGGAATCAAAAGAAGACAAGCCATTGGCAAGGACTGAGCTGGTCACTAGCAACATGAAGTGGCTCTCTTTTCACCAGCTCTGATGAGCATTGCTATTTCATGTTTGTTGTGATGGCTTTAATCATGTACTGGCTGTTTCCAGACATAGTGGTGTTCTTGTTTCTGCCTGGACGTGGATAGTTCAAAATTAAGTGAAAAGAGAAAATATGAGATCTTTATTCAAACATATCCTATAGCAGTAGATGACTTTTATGAGGGGGATTAGAAAGGATGAGGTCATGCTCCTTTGGAAGAAATGCAAGAAGTAGTTTGGTTTTATTTGCCTCCTTGAAGAAAAGTAGACAAGGAGGCAAACTAGTAGGTAGCAGAAGAGAAGGGAGGATGCATGAGCTTTCATCTTCGTTTTTGGTTGCATGCTGGGGCAGTTTATAGGAAATTATTTAGGCCTACAGATGGTACCTTTTACCCCTCTGCTTCCTCAGACACTATGGTCTTCAAGCTGTGGGTTTGTGACCACTAAATGAATATAGTTATTGCCTCTGTATAAGGAATCTAAGACTTGCTTATTCACCTAAAAATAGGCCAGACATCACAGACTACAGACTGAAAGCTACTGCACAAATACATACTTACATGTAATATTCACCATCACTAGTTTGTAGAAATAAATGTATATTAAACCCCCTTCCTGACAGTTCTGCAGGTTGAAAAGAAAGCATTTAATTCTTGTTTCCAAGTTTTCAAGAAATGTAAGGTAGATTTAGAAGATATAGTAAGCAGCCATTTCAATGCAAATGCAGAAGAAATCTGTTACGAGAAAATTGCAAGTTACTGCCTAGGGCTCAAGAATCTGACATGTCAGTCTCCAGAAATAAAAAAAACACTTCTGAGAATTCAAGCTTTCCCTGAAACATATGTAGTGAGATTTTAGCTACGGTTACCAACATTTTTTAAAGCTTAATCTGTAACAGAAATAATCACTTGCTTTGTAAAGAGAACTTATACCAATTCACTACCAGATCACTTCTCGCTAATTCACTCCCATGGATGTTGTTCTGTATTAGTTGACAGTAAATGGAATAAAAATATGTAACATCAATGTAAAAGTAGTGATTAACTCCTCCAAATAGCACTTATTGCCAATTTCTGCACAGAATATTGGTTGTCTTTTCACTTAACAATTGGTGTGTAATTTGAGGTTTTCAAAACATATCTGCACACCAGCAGATTCAGAGAATCATTAAGTGGGCCAGAAAAGAACAATAACCTCCCTTTAGAGGAGGTTAATATATAATTAATGTAACAGAAAAATAATTCAAGTTTGGTTCATTTTCTGGCAGCCTTCAACAGCCCCAGGTTGCTGGATGGAAGTGCAAAAATGAGTAAGAGAAGGTTGATGATGATGATGAAGGTTGATGATCCTCGTGTTTTTCTTTAAGGGGAAAGAAGTCAAAGGCGAAAGTAGTTTAGCACAAAAATAAACAATATGATTCACTAACACTGCTTTTGCCTGAGAGTTTAGGTACCTGATCTCTCCAGCTTCTGTATAGCAAGTTCACTATTTGGACAACATCTCAGCATCTACTTTTCTAGTGTCTGTAGTTGTAGAAGTGTGGGAGCTCTACTTATTCTCCAAACTTCTTTTATGAATAAGATGATGGCAAAAGGAAATCAACTACAGCATGGAATATCACAGTATCACTACCCAAGCAAAATACGAGAAAAGTCAGGTTTAAAGATATTTCATACACACTTTCAGACTCTCAGAAGCAGAAGTAGGCATTCTTATAATCGGAGCTCCCACTTTTCTGCTGAAAAAACATTTTGATATACAATTTCTGACTGTCAATTTCAGCCATTTAAATAAGTCATTCCCCTCATACAAAATGATCTGTTCATATTTAAATTGATAGAAGGACAATTTGAAATGTTAATGAGCTGGAACACATGTAAGAAGCTTGTATTTACTTATGGAGAAAAGTGCAGAGGATAAAATATGGACACAAAAGCATTATTGTATGGAGAGGCCTAGGTTTGTATTTTCACTTATATTTTCATTTTCTCTGTTTTTTTGAGCGGGGAAGGAGTAAATTTTACTTTAACGTCCTCAATGCCATATATTTTTAAAAAGCTTTTCTTGTATAACATTTGCTTTTCAAATATTTTATATACATTCAAAATATAAGCAAATAATGTTTCCTGTTGTAATGTACTTATTTTTAATAAACATCACATGAAATTCACCTGTACAGTCTGCAGCATAAAGTCTTGCAATTATCTGACATCTACTTTTTGGATTTCATTGTGCGCTTGTTAAAGCTGCAATTGCTTATTCTCACTGCTATGCTGTTTGCTTTGCTGCAGTGAGCTTTTTAACTCTGTATGGCATAAATAGCAACATGTAATCCTAGAATCACAGAATAGCTTGGGTTGGAAGGGACCTTTAAAGTTCATCTAGTGCAAACCCCCCTGCAATAAGCAGGGATATCTTCAACTAGATCAGGTTGCTCAGAGTCCCGTCCAACCTGATGTTGGATGTTTCCAGGGATGGGGCATCTACAGCCTCTCTGGGCAACCTGTTCCAGTGTTTCACCATTCTTATCGTAAAAAATTTCTTCTTTACATCTAGTCTAAATCTAACCTCTTTTATTTTAAAACCATTATGCCTTGTCCTATTTCTGCAAGCCCTGCTAAGTAGTTTGTCCCCATCTTTCTTGTAAGCCCCCTTTAAGAATTGAAAGGCCACTATAAGATCTCCCTGGAGCCTTCTGCAGGCTGAACAACCCCAGCCTGTCCTCACAGGAGAGGTTCTCCAGCACTCTGATAATTTTTGTGGCTCCAATTGGCCACACTTCTTTTGGTACAGTCCAGGATAGGGTTGGCTTTCTGGGTTGCAAGAGCACATTTCACAGAATCACAGTATCACAGAATCTTAGGGACCTTTGAGATCATTGAGTCCAACCACATTAAAAAAAACCAACCAAACAAAAAACCCCACAAAAACAAACAAACAAACAACAAAAAAAACCACCAAAAAACCACCCACCAACTAAACCCCATACCCACAACCCCACACACAATACCCCACCACAAACTAATAATCTTGGCCACTAGAGCATGCCCTGAAGAGCCACGTCTACACGTTTCTTAAATACCTCCAGGGATGGTGACTC
>JAOTQQ010000001.1:56212070-56268966 GCA_026546715.1 Gallinago undulata
ACCCTCAAGCAGATCAACGCTCCCACCTAGTTTGGTGTCATCCACAAACTTACTGAGGGTGCATTCAATCCCCCTGTACAGATCATCAATAAAGATATTGAACAAGACCGGCCCCAAAACTGAGCCCTGAGGGACACCACTGGTGATTTGTCACATCATGTCCAGTTTTTCATCCACCGGTACCCCCAAGTCCTTTTTGGCAGGGCTGCTCTCAATCCTTCCATCCCACAGTCTGTATTGATACCAGGGGTTGCCCAGACCTGAGTGCTAGACCTTGCACTCGGCATTGTTGAACTTCATGAGGTTCACATGGGCCCACTTCTCAATCTTGTCCAGGTCCCTCTGGATGGCATCCTATCCCTATCGGCTTGGTGTTGTCCACAAATTTACTCTGGGTGCACTCAATCCCAATGTCTATATAATTGATGAAGATATTAAAAGGTACTGGTCCCAATACAGACCCCTGAAGCACACCACTTGTCACTGATCTCCATCTGGACATTGAACTGTTGACCACTACCCTCTGGATGTTACCATGCAACCAATTCCTCATCCAGCGTACAGTCCACCAATCATATGTCTCCAATTTAGAGAAAATGATACTGTGTGGGACCATCAAGGCCTTATAGAAGTCCAGATAAACAACATCCATATCTCTTCCCTTGTCCACTGATGTAGTCACTCCATCATAGAAGACCACTAGATTGATAAGGCAGAAATTACCCTTGATGAAGCCATGTGCTGGCTGTCTTGAATCACCTCCCTGTCCTCTGTGTGCCTTAGGATAGCTTCTAGGAGGATCTGTTCCATGATCTTCCCAGGCACAGAAGTGAGGTTGACAGGTTGGTATTTCCCAGGGTCCTCCTTTCTACCCTTTTAAAAAATGGGTGTGATGTTTCCCTTTTGCCAGTTGGAAGGGACTTCGCCTGACTGCCATGACTTTTCAAATATCATGGGGAGTGTCTTGGCAACTACATCAGTCTACTCCCTCAGGACTCTGAGGTGCATGGAGATGATGGATGGAACATGGTGATAGTAGAAGATACATCACAAGGAAAAACTCCTTCACTCCTAAATGTTTCTTGAGTGTTTCCACGATGACATGAGACTGGGAGACTAAAAAGAATCAGTGAGAAAATGATTGTCTGTGGTTTGTTAGGGCAAGGTGGTTTATGGACCTAACAGAGTGGTCACAGAATTAGAAGCTCCATGCAAGGATGCTGTTTGTGTGGGATGGTGATAGTGGTATGTCCCTATGTTTTAAGACTTGGTGCTGGCTTGTGACTAAAAGAACAGCTGGCTGCAAGGAGACTAAAGTTCCCTCTCCAACAGCAATACAGACAGCTGCTGTCCATTCTCCTATTTTGTGACTTCAGAAGCCTATGATATCAGTGACAAACTCAATAAACTATTTCAGATCCCATCAGGTTGCTCTGCTGTTTCCACTCTTCCAGGGGCTAGCTTCCAAGTTCACCAGCCCTCTCCTCCTCTTTTTATGCAGAGTGGGAGGGATGAGGACCTTTTGAATAAATCATATTTGAAGTTTCTAGGCCAAAGCATTCATGAGCTATTGCATGACAGTAGAGCAAGAATAATTTCAAATTCTTCCAGATAAGATTTACACTAAATTTTTCAAACTCCTTTTACAAGCTGCTTCCCTGCTTTTCTTATAGTATGCCCACAAATAAATTATCCCCCTTCTACAGACTACACACATGACAAACTTTTAAGAATATGAAGTGGGTGAGAAAAACTATAAATTCTCAGCTATTCCACCAGTGAGTGCTCTGGAGGTGCCTTCGTCTTTTATTTAATTAATAGATTTTACTATTAAATTAAACTGAGTCATAATAAATAAATTCTAGCTACAATCTTAATTATGCAGAGGTTACTTTTTTCCACTAATCAAAATCTTGACTGAAGCCCAAGTATTCACAATAGGTCATCATGATATGAATCAGTGAGTTGTCACAGGTGGGATTCTAAATTGTCCTTCCTTCATTACATTTAATGAAAATGTGTATGCCAAGGAAATTGCTTTTAATAGAGACGAAGAATTAAGAGAATCAAATGTATATAGGATAGAGGGGAGGGAAAAGCATTCCTACTGAATCGTTGGATGTGTTTAGACAAGTTTCTCATTTCAAAGCAAAATTCCTCTGTTGCCTTGTTTTCTAGATTGTAACCCCAGAGCAAAAGCAACTCTTCTGAGCTGTGAACCTCCAGGGAGGAAAGGATACGAAAGACATTCCCTAGGAACAGGGAGAAAGAGATGCATGCAATGGGCTGTAAGAAAAATGTAGAAACTGTGAGACAAAGTACTAGAAGAGTGGGGGCAGCAAAGTATTATGAGGAAGGAAGACGTGGAGGAACAATGCCGAAAGGTCTTAGAATGATTGCAGTCTCAGCTGCCTTAATTGGGAACTTCTTTATTTTATTCTTGTTACTTATGTACGCAGTATGCATATAGTCATAGAATCGTTTTGTTTGGAAGACACCTTTGTGATCATCAAGTCCAACCATTAACTGAGCACTGCCAAGTTACCACAAAATCATGTTCCTCATCACTACATCTACATGTCTTTTAAATACCTCCAGGGATGATGAGCCAACCACTTCCCTGGGCAGCCTGTTTCAATGCTTGACAACCCTTTCAGTGAAGAAGTTTTTCCTAATATCCCATCTAAACCTCCCACGGTGCAACTTGAGGCTGTTTCCCATTGTCCTATCACCTGTTACTTGGGAAAAGAGACCGACTCCCACCTCGCTACAACCTCCTTTCTGGTAGCTGTAGAAAACAGTAAGGTCTCCCATGAGCTTCCTTTTCTCCAGACTAAACAACTCCAGTTCCCAGCTGCTCCTCATAAGACTTGTGCTCTACACCCCTCACCGGCTTTGCTGTTCTTCTCTGAACACGCTTCAGTACCTCAATGTCTTTCCTGTAGTGACGAGCCCAAAACTGGGCACAGCACTTAAGGTGTGGCCTCACCAGTGCTGACTACAGGGGGACAATCGCTTCCCTAGTCCTGCTGGCCACACTATTCCTGATACAGGCAAAGATACTGTTGGCCTTCTTGGTGACCTGGGCACACTGCTGGCTCATATTCAAGTGGCTGTCGTCTAATCCCTTCAGGTCCTTTTCCACTGGGCAGCTCTCCAGCCACTCTTCCCCAAGCCTGTAGCACTGCATGGGGTTGTTGTGACCCAGGTACAGGACCGGGGTCTTGGCCTTCCTGAACCTCATATCACTGGCCTTGGCCCATTGATCCAGCCTGTCCAGATCCCTCTGCAGAGCCCTCCTACTCTCAAGCAGATCGAAACTCTTGCCTAATTCAGTGTTGTCTGCAGACTTACTGAGGGTGCCCTTGATCCCCTTGTCCAGATCGTTGATAAAGTCAGCTTGTCCACATGAATATGAGTCCCTTCCCCCCAGTGACTGTTGAACCTGCTGCCTGATTTCAATCCAATTTAATAGAAATGGAAGAGATGTAGGAGGTAATTAAGCTTCTAATTTTTAATGCAAATAGTGAGCTAGAAAGATGAGTCTTTGAGAGATGTAGATGTGAGAAAAACTGCATCAGGAGCCCACCTTTTACTAGAGAATCCATGCAGAATCCATCCTGAAAAAACTCCCCAAATACAAGTAACATTTCAATCACAAGTTATATTCACCCGGAAAATGCAGTTGAGCACATGTCCTGGTGTTGGCTGGGATGGAATTAACTTTCTTGATGGGAGTCGGTATCATGGTAGGTTTTGGATTTGGGATGGGAGTGGTGTTGCCAAGCAGTCAAGGAATTTTCTGCTCCTCACACCACCCCACCAGCGAGTAGTCTGGGAGCACACAAGAAGTTGGGAGGGCACACAGCTGACGGGGGGGACAGCTGACCCCAACTGACCAAGGGGATATTCCATGCCATATGATGTCATGTTTAGTATATAAAACTGGGGGAAGAAGAAGGAAGAGGGGAATGTTTGGAGTGATGATGTTTTGTCTTCACAAGTAAATGTTATGTGGGATGGAGCCCTGCTTTCCTGGAGATGGCTGAACCCCTGCCTGCTGATGGGAAGTAGTGAATGAATTCCTTGTTCTGCTTGGTTGCATGTGCAGCTTTTGCTTTATTTATTAAACTGTCTTTATCTCAACCCATGAGTTTTCATATTTTTCCAATTCTTCTCCCCATCCCACTGTGGGTGGGAGAAGTGAGCGAGTGGCTGCGTGGCCCTTGTCACCAGCTGCGGTTAAAAAACCGCAACAGCGCAAGACACAAATCCACAGAAATACCAGCTTCCTTGTATTCTTGTGTTCACTTCTTCTTTGTCATCAGCAATTAAAGCTCAAGTAGCCTCATTGAGATATTGAAATTGAAAGGCCTGGGTTGCAGGTCTTGCAATTAGTGTGTAGCCCAGGAATTCTCCCTCAGACACAGAAATGACTTACTCACCTTTTGAGTGTCATTACTACTGGGAATGCACAAAGAAGATCTACATATCTGTGTTTAGGACTGCCAAAGCAAATATCTACTGACAAATGCAAAATGTGTAGACAGCAAAATAACCCATTCCTGAAGTAACTGACATTTAAATGGCCAGATACAAAGCAATGTATATTTTAACATAAAAAAGTCAGGTATTTCTCCTTATAGTTGTACACTTCCACTCCCTCTTAACTCCAACTAAATTAGATTATATATATTTGCAACAAGGCTTGCAAATTTCAACCAACTGCTACCTGATCATAATATGACACAAACCTTGCACTTGTTTGTTTATGTTGTTAGAAGAGATTTAAGAACTCTGGATGAGATTCTCAGGTAGTGGAAACCACTGATTCTCTGTTGATTTTCATTAACAATGTCATTTAACATTAGCAGAAAGCTACCTCCTTTTACTGATTCTCTGTGTGCAGATGAGGGATTTCCTTATCCTTCATCACAGCTCCTAGTATGGATACAGTGTATTAAATAATATTCAGTTCATACAGAGCAGTAAGAAGAAACCCACATACCCACCAGCTGCATTTCTTTCCCTCTGCCCTCTATCCAAATTTACTTTTCAAAAGGGAAATAAACTATCAAACCCCGAACAGAGTTAGAGCTTTCTGCAAAGAAAACACTGCTACAAGCGTACTGTGCAACTGCTAGATAATTCATAGAAACTTTCAAGGCCACAAAAGTATATTGGTCCTTTAGCTCCAAAAAACATAGTTCATCATTCTCTCCCTCCTCAATTTACAATGCCCTTAATCCATTTTTTTCCCTCTATAAGTTCCAAAATATGCTTGTAATTACTATTCAAGTCCCTTTCCTATTTCTAGTATATTGTATCTAGGGTTTCAAAGACATAAGGGAGTTAGATGCATGACTCTGTTAGGTTGCTTTGAAACTTCAGCTCATAGTACTAAGAGATTATTTATTATGCAGTGTGTGCATTCATCCCATATAGGCTCATAAACCACGTAGTTAAACACAAACTTCCATATATGAGCTCTCCCTAGATTATATAATCTACACATTTCATAATACAAATGGATTGATCACTCTGATCCTAATAGCTAAAGTGTTCTTCTGCTTCAGCACGTAATACTGGTACAAGATTTTACCATCTTCTGGCACAAACAAAATAATCCTGGTATTATAGTCTCTTCAAAGCCCTTTACAGCCCATTTGAGAAGACCATATTTAAACCTGCAATCTAAATCCAATGATGTATTTGTATCAGAACCAAACAAAGAGCAGAAGGAAACTTATAAAAGACAAATAATTTAAAAACCTGTGATGGTGAATGACGGAGTGTTATGTAGCAATGGGGAATATGCTGTCAGACTGTTAACCATTCATCTTCAGCCATTCCAAGTTTTTTGAGCAGTAAAACTTTTGTAAAGGAAGTAAAATAATGGTTTTCTGATCACTAGCTGGACTGTAGTAAAAAGCATTTCAGCCATAACTCTTTTCTAATGAAGCTTTTTGTTTAGGAATAATGCAAATTATCCTCATTACAATCAGATGGCATGGTTGTTAATATCTTTGCATAATTAGAAGCTATTTTCCTTAAATACAGTTTATGCATGAACTTTCCAAGGAGATCTATCTGCTGGGGTAAGACTGATTCATTTTCATCTGGAGGGACACACTGAAGGTTACACAAGTCAATATTTTAAATTAGTTTTAAAGATGAACCAACTCACTCCCTACATTTGGTAAGAATTCTGGTCCCAATCCAGGTATGTGCTAAGGGCACTTTGCTAAATTCAAGTGAATGAATAGTCTCAAGAACAAACATGCCTAAATGAATTTCAAGGCCATGAATGTTCAGCACCTCACAGGAATTATGCCCCCTTACTGCGATATCAAAGTGCTTCCTATGCAAATGAGTTTACACAACAAAGTGTTGGATGGAGGCATTTTCTTACTTTGCAGATAAGACCCCCTTGCCTTCAGAATAAATCCCTTTTAGGATTAAGTAACCTTGGCTAAAACATCCCTGTGCCATGTGTTGTGTCCATTCTAGCCCTAGCAAAGCTAGTGACACTAAAGTATGTGTGACACTAGCTAGTGACACTAGCGACACTAAAAGTATCTGTCAATAACTTACTACAATCAAGCAAAACCTAGGACCTGAATTTGCACATTTTGATTATCTGCCTCTCTTGGCTATGACCAGTTGCTATTATTTTTGAGCAGAAGAACACATTTTTGCCTGGAGCCAAGGCCTAAGGAGAAGGTCTGCACCTGGGAAGGAATATCAGCTTCACTGGTTCTTCTAGACATAAGATGGGAGGGGAAAAATCTTTTGCGTTGAAATGAGAGACGTGGGTTTAGTGTAAAACATCAAATCCCTTAGTGGAGGCTAGATGGAAAGACAAACTTTTAAGGAAAATGCATGCTCTGAGTAGAAAAGAAAGCACCAACAACAGACAAGGCTGGGGAGAAATTCCAATTGCCCCTATAAACAGTCTTAAATTATGAAAGTGATGTTTCTCAACCATACTAGTGAGAACCTTCACTGCCAAGACTAACAAGACAAGTATGTTTTTCATTGGTTTTTTGTCTGTTTTGTGGTTGCTGTTTTTCCTGTTCAAATGGCCTCAGCTTTCCATCAGACTGTGATTATTGTTATTTTTCAGATCCTCTCACAGCTTGTGTCTAAGTACTTTTAAGGGCAAAAGATTGTCTACCATAAGGTAGGAAGATAAAATAAAATGGTGTTCACTGGTCTATAAAATAACAGAAGAAACTTGAAATAGGGCTTGAGATCCCCTGTGAAAGCAATGACCTAAACTGTGAACCCTGCAGTGAAATGTGCTCTTGATAAGCGGTGGCTAACGCAGGGTACGGCTGTTAAGGAGGGCCAGTCTGCCTGCTTCCCTTGCTGCCTTGGGTGGGTGAACAAGCTGCTGCAGACAAGTACCAAAAGTTGTTTGAAATGTGACAACTGACTATTTCTGGGAAATAAAATGTCCCAACTTGAGCACCAGAGGAAGAGGTTTCCCTTTGTAGTGGACCAAGAGCAGGCAGAGAAGCTTAGCTGAGGCAAAGTAATTCTTTGCATTCAACAATGAGTCCTGCCAAGAGAAAAAGATTGCTCTTCCTTTTCCTTTTTTTACTTTCTTGAGACTTGAAAAAGACAGGAACAATAAGGAAATGACAGCAATTAAAAAGGTCATACTACTTCAGGAATGTAGAGGGAGAGGAATATCAATTCAGGGAAAAATAGCTGAAGGGGTATGGGTGACTCCTGTGAGACCTTGTATGTAGTACTTGCCTCAGGAATTGATTTGCTGCAAACTTGAGGGCAGCTTTTAAGACCCTGTTTTCCCAGTCATTTTCTTGAACTCACTGATGCCCTCAGATCCGGCAGCATTGTGCCAAGTAGAGTATGTGCTGCTTTCATTTCAAGGAACAAGAAATTTTGCCGCTGCCTGTCTCCCACTCAAGGGAGGTGGACTTTGTCATTGGCAATTTCCCCACAAGGGTCTTAGCAGGAGGACTGTGATGTGGAGATTTTTGCCACAGGGAGCATGCCGTGTTCCATCCCTTCTTCTGCAGGGACACTGGTGGAGATGGGACGTATCTTGGGAACAAGAGCCTCTAGTAGTGTTACGGGACCACTGAAAGTGCTAGGAGCTCCTGCCTTTAATCTCTTAAAGGCACAAAAACAGGATCCAAAGGTTGGAGAGGAAAGGATCCCTCTCACAGAGTTCACAAAGTGTGATTTTTCCAATGGCCGGAAAGGAAGTTTGAACCGCTGAGTTGGAGCATTAATTGCCAGAGCTGAGACTGGGTAAGATAAAGAAGTGACCCTGTATATTAAAGCCTGTCTTTTCACATCTCAGTGGACATAATATGACTTGACATCACATCATCAGCCAACACAGCACCCCAAGACGGCAGTGAAAATAGCTTACACAAGCACGTGGAGATGCTGAAGCCCCTAAGTACATCAGGAGCTCTGAAAGCGAAGGGACAACTCAAGCTCCCAGCACAAACGATGCTCACAGCTGAAGTGAGATGAAGATGTGGCCTTGTGGGGATGTCTCCCAGGGTCACACAGAAATTAAGAGGCCTTGAAAAACCTTCCTACTGTGAACAAAAGCATTGTATCTGATCCTTTAACAGTCACCCATGTCCTTTTGGGGACTCAAGTCATTTGGAGTTGCTGGCATCTGCCAAGGTGCCTGTGATATAACAGGAGCTGGGTCTGGGGCCAGACAACATGGGCTTGCATGGTCAGGGTTCATGTCACTGCTCTGAGACCTGCCGCCATATCTCTGGTCTGCCTGAATTGGGTGGGATGTCAGGCGCACTCGCCTCCTCACCTCACTGTACTACCACAGAGGGTAGTAGAGGTGACACAAAGTCCCCTCAAAAGAAGGAAAGAAAAAATATTTTGTCCCAGCCCTGGGGATGGAGAAGGAAACAGAGGGATTACACTTTTGTGGGTTTCTCTCTCACCATCTCTCACACTATACATACGTAATTGGTTTGTCCCGTGAGTTATAGCACATGGTTGTAGCTTCCATGTGTCTGCACAAATGGGCCATTGTGCAATGGGTACTGAAGGGAAAACCAGTTTATGTTTTTAAACTAGATCAATACTGAAGCAGTCTATCATTTTACTCAATGGCACATAATTAACAGTCAACTTTACATTCAGGATCAATATCTGCAATACAATGGATAAACCATGAGACCAGACACTTAAAAATGTTACTGTACACAAACAGATTTTGCAACATCCTTTTACAACCAGTCTGAGTTTTCGAATCCTACATCGAAAAGTAGGATCCCACATCACACAAAGGACATGGAAGTTCCCCTTCTTCAGTGCTTGGGGTTTAGGAGTACCCTTACCTTTCCTACAAACTGCTAATGCCTATGCCTGCGAGAAGGCCCTCCATGAAGCTGCGCACCCCATGGGGCTGCACCTTCTAGCAGGTTGCTTGTGGGTGCTGTGTGCATGCAGGTGTCTGGCTTGGGCTGAGGTCATGGTGCCGCAGGGGCAACTGCTCAGAGGGTCAATCCAAGTTGCTTTTCTATCAACTACACGCTGTATTAGCTATTTTAGTATGCTGAATATGTAACGTGTTCTCATGTATTTTATTTGCTGACTTGTTTCTTTCAACTAGTCAATAAGCATTTGCATTTAGTTGTTTTGCAGGGTCATTTTAATAGGGAAAATTTAATGGGGAAAAGCTCACTTGACTAACGCTTGTTTGTGGTCTCTGCTTGTCTCTGGCTGAGTGTACTCTGAGTGTGAGGGGAACAATTTGTGTAGGACAGAAAGAGCATATTTCTTTTATAGTAGGGAAGGGATTCTCTAAATCATAGCTGTATTTTCAGTGCCTGGAAGAAAAGATGCTTCTTTTTGTTCCAATTCTTTTTTCATATGAAGGTAAATACTTAATTCCTCAAAAGCTCAGTACCTGTTTCTTAAATGCTACTTTAATAAAAAGGTATTTTCCTCCAAGAGAGTTGTTGAATCTTTAGTGGGAAATTGAATGGATGGGATACAGAAAATAGTAGGGTAATGATTTTAAAATAGCCCCATCAAACCAGTTATTGCCCTGAGGTGTCATAAATAAATGAAAGTGGTCTGACTATGTAATGATTATGTTTACTCTCATCTTACTGTAACTGCTAAAGGTTCCTCTGACTCAAAGCTACACTTGGGTTTACCTGAGCTCCTCTTAAAACCCTCTGTGGCCCCTGACTCAAGAAAGCAAATAAATGCACCCCTACATCAAAAGGGGCTTAACAATGGCACTTAAAAGTCCAAAGCAGGGAAGTTTTCTGAACACAAAATGAAAGGAAAGGGCTCTATTGGCAGTAAGAGACAAAGCACTGGGGGCATATGACAGACTTCAGGTGAAACATGCTGTTCCCCATATTTCCAGGATCATGCTCCACAGTGAAGTCCCACAGCAAAGGCTGGTTTCACAAACACATTGTGCTCGACAGAATGGGAAGGAGCACTCTTAGAAGTACCATGTTTCCCGTGTCATTAAGCCAAAGCTGCCTTTCAGCTTTGCAAGGGGATAGTTACAGATGCAGTGTGTGCAGTGGTTTTCTGCTGCTTATGGTGGTGTTCTGGGCCCAGGGGCTGGGGGATGTGTTGAATAACACTTGCAGTAGGCATCTCTGGAAGCCAAGATGCAATCACTTCGTTAAATTAAAGCTAATTTCCTCCACTGTTAAAGACAATGTACACGATCACTGTCACCAAGTGATTATATTTAAAGTGAAAGGATGCAGAGGGAATGCCAATTCTTTTGGTCTATATACAGTCACAGCTGTGAGGGATTAAGGGTTGTTTAAAAATCTCTTAAATGCCTGCCAAAAGTTGTGAATCGTTAGAACCAATAGGTGCTTATCATTCCAGGCATTATTTGAGATATTGGAAATTACACAGCCACAGGTGACCACATTGCTTACACAAACGGAGTGTGTGGGAAGTCTGAGAGAAAGGATTTGGGCTCCTTCCATCCACTTTCAGTATATTCATTGCTGAAAGCCTTTTTACATGTATTCTTCAAACATCTCCACAGAAGTAAATTTCTATGCAAATCACTCAGTTGCTAGACCCAGCAATCCTGCCAGGCCTTAGGGTTTAACCTGGAGAGAACTATACAGAAAGTGAAGAGCAGATATTAGTGTTCCTTTCCCTTCACTCCTGTGTATATGTATATGTATATGTATATGTATATGTATATGTATATGTATATGTATATGTGTGTACCTATGCATCAGGCTGCAGTGCTGTCATATTTTCTTCAGAACTCATTTTCCAAAATGTGCAGTTGTCAAGCATACCATCACTTTCTTTGCAAAACTATGTTTCAATGGTAGAAATTAAGTTTCTTCTTTTCAGCAAGATGAAGTGAAAAGTGGTAGTTTTAGAAAAGTAGATTAGTGAAGTAAAGATACACAGCACCAGAGTAGCTGGCACCGCTGGGTAGAAATTATAGGGTCCATGTCAAGTCAAACACCAGACTTCAGTATTCAAAAGAGTTTCCATTTCACCCCTCTCCTTTCACTTTGTTAGCACTTTCCATGACAAGCTGGATTTTCAGGTGAAGATGCTTTTCCACTTCATTGTTAGCTGACAGGTGTGTTTTTTGTAAGAACGAGTGAGGAAAATCTGTTCAATTTTCTATGCTCCTGCAGCAGAGCACTACTCACTCATCTCACTGGGTTTTGTGTCACTTCCTGCGGCAAGCTGAAAAGAACTCCCCTCAGCATGAAAAGAGAAACATCACAGTTTCTTTACCTCCCTACACACAGATAATTAAAAAGCTCCTAAATCTGCAACTCGGGGTGCCTGTTTTGAGGCGCATAAGGTGCAAGTCCATGTTCAGCCTGCAGAGAATGGGTTAGATAATGAAGTTTGAAAGACTAAAATGACACTCACAGTCAATCAGCATCAACCAGGAATTTCGGCAGACCTAATCGACCTTTTGTGACACCACAATGAATATACGCTCTGCCCGAAATAGCTGCCTCTGGGGCAATTTGCATGAGAGATATGGACGCATTCACATCAATCTGAGCAGCTTCAGACAGAGGAGCTTAAAAGCTCAAGTAGTGAAACTTTTAATAACTCATCTCAGCTCCCTGCCCCTAACTTTTCCATTAATATTCCCACATTCTCTCTCCTTTAAATAGGAATATTAAATGCAGATAAATAAAACATTAGGTTGATAAAATTACTTATATTGTGGTACCAGCTGAAGGCCCTGATAAATTCCTCATGATTCTAGGTGTTGTTTGAACCGGCAGCAGAGAGACAGTGCTGGCTCCAGAGATACGAAGCTGAAGTTTTTGACAAGATGCAAGCAGAAAACTGGAGTGAGGTGTAGAACGAGATAACAAAACAGGCAGTAGTATTTGCTTCAATTAGTAAACATCAAACACTTCAGGAGTTTTCACTTTATGTTTTTTATTTGTATAAGCAGGCAGAAGCTATTATTTATTGCACTATATATTGTGATTGAAGGTTCTCTGAACCTCTTTGGTGTATGAAAAATGGCTTTTCAGCATGGGTGCCAGAAGCTTGTTACTACTTTGGACTCCTATTTGTTATTTGTCAAGAGAGGAAGCTTATAAGTGTGGCAGTTCAGAAAGGCTATTAACATAACATTTTAATGTCATTTAGTAACACGGTTTAGTGATGTGGTTTTTTTGGTTTTGTCGGAGTTAGGTTGATGGTTGAACTAGATGATCTTAAAGGCCCCTTCCAACCTAGACAATTCTATGATTTTATAACCTTTGGATTTTTTTTTTTAATTATCCAAGCAGAATTTGTATGAACAAGCTAGAGAGTCAGTGAAAGAATTGTCAAAGTAACATGGGTCACAAGATTGCAGAAAGAGGCACTGTTTCAGGCTCTAGCAAAGAGTCCCAGGATGCTGGAATCACACCGCCAGGGCTGGTCACAAAATCTGAAAATTGTGTGCATGCTTCCAGGTTCTGTTAGAAAACACAGAGTGAAAAGAGAACATTTAATTTTTTTTTAATTCAACTTAATGCTTCTGGTCAGAGGATTCCAGTCTTTGTGACCTCTCTTAACTGCACAAGTTGCATGAGGAGCCTTCTAATATATAGCCACTGAGAAAAATGTATATAGGTTGGTGATTGGAGCAGAAGAGAACGTGTCTATCCTTTTGTGTAATAGAGAAGACATTTCTACAAACTAGATGGAGTATTATATTCCAGTAACTGATACTTTACAATTAATATTCCTGTTTGTCCAACATTAACTTGCAAATAAACTTGCATCAATCTTCAGCCCGCTTTCTTAAATAAAGAAATCACTCTGTCAGTCCATTCATTTCCAAAAATTTTAGAGCCATTTCCTCTAAACATATTCAACTTTGAAAGAAAACAGAGGTCTCGGTTTTGTTTTGTTCCTGCAAGATTCACGAAAACACATGCTCCCAAAGGTCTTTTCAGTGTCACCTATGAGCAAATTTGCCACGAGTCCCATGCACAGGAACTCACCCTTATCTGTGTCCTCCAGGGCAACAAAGGCTTCAGCTGGAGCTTTCATCTTGTTAAATTCCTGGAAATCCAGTCACAAGACACAAATCAATGGAAAGCCAGGCTTTATTAGCCCTACTGCTCACAGGGGCAACTTGATTTTTAATATTAGGATCAAAAAAAGCTGTTAAAAACCCAACTTTATACTCTGAAATTGGTTCTTTTCTGTGCTGTCTGAAAATTTGCATGTGGTTATGCTAATTTGGGCTTCCCAGTATGGGAGCTGAATATCCTGCTTAATGGTAACCACACTGAAGAATGAGACTCTGAATGGGATCTCCTCAGTGCTAAACCCTTTTGAAAAAATGTAGACGTTTATTTTGGGAACCTAATAAAGACTTAGAAGCCTGGCTACAGGCACTTCTTTGTGCAGATCTTTGTCCGTCATGTGTCAGTTATAGCCGTACTCTGGGGCTCTGTGCCTGTGCTGTCAGGGCATTGTACGAAAGCGCTGCATGTGGCTTTTCATGCACGGTCCCCTTGATGTAATTCCTCCAGAAGGAATTTCAGGGCTCGGATAGAATAAAATACAGGTGCTCTAGAGCAACGTGTCTGCCCCAGGGCAGTCTGCTGCACTTTTGCTACTCGTAGCTTAAAGAGCGGGGTCTGCAGGGACTCTGCCTCCCCTTGCTGCGACTTCTCAGCCTGGGAAATAGGGCACGACGTGAACTCGCTCAACCTTTTTGGTTGGATTTCACTTTTGTCCACAGGCACTTCTGGACTAATCTCTCTGCATTAGCATACTCCAAGCAGAGAGTGGCAGCTGAGCTACAGAACTGCCACAAAGGGCCTCTTAGGGGAAACTGGCCCCTTTTTCCCTACACTTCTTTCTGACCAGACTGACACTCATTAGTTCAAATGATACTGTGAAGTTTGTCACTTTAATGTATTGCCTCCTCTTTAAGTTGCAGTAAGACGAAATGATGCTATTATTATAAGCCTATCCATTAAAAGAGCAGTAGAAGGGTCACTTTGGAAAACTAAAAAAAATATTTTTTTTTTTTTCCTTTTCAGATGAGTTAAATTGTGATACTGAAATGTCAATAAAAAGCTGAGGCACAGACAAAGCATTACAGCAGGACAATTCCCTCAGTTCATTGTTGATGTTGGAAACAATACTTCAGAGGATAAACCTTTTGTACGCTGGATCCCCTTTCTGTCTGTGAAACTAGTCCTCTCTCTAACTTGGTGCATGTCACAACAGCATTTTTTGTTTGTGGTGTGGCAGAAGAGCTGGGACTAGCCATCTGATTTCTAAAGATCCTGTTGAAACCCTGTGACATTGCTTACAGCAAACGTCACAAATGAAGTGTTTTGGGCCTCACCAGGTTTGCAGAATCTAGGATATAAGTAAGTAGTTCAGTGGCAAAAGGTAAGAAATTGCTGCATCTCCAGCTCTCATGGTATGTTGGTCACATCACAAAGTAAGGAGCAACCTGAATGCTATGGGAGTGAACTTTTTGGGTGTGCAGCAATGGTTTAAAGCAGTGTAAAGATTTTTGCCACAGCAGCAGGCACTGAAAAGTGTAATTTTAGAGGAATTGCACCCAGAATTCCCAAGGGCTGCTAAGGAAGAAGGAAAGCTCTGTTTTTAAACCAGTACCTAGAAGCTTGCTCAGCCTTGAAAGTCAGCTGTGTCAGAAGACAGCAATAAACTCAGAGAAGGGACAGAAAATATTGAGATATCTGCTACTTGTAATTCTCTTATAAATAATGGGGAACAGGGAGAGTGAAGTCCTGCCCTTGCAATAAATCTTAAATTGTGGATGGGTGAAAAAAATAGAAAGTAATAAGGAAGAGGCAATATTTGCCAGCACAGTATAGTAAAAAGAAAAAAAATCTTAGTGGTAGAGGAAAGGAGAAAAAGAGTATTTTTATGGAATCAAGATTAACTACCAGGTTTTCACTTGGTCATTCTCCAAGTTCCCAACGTGAGAAGGCTTGGTCTTTCTTGAACACCTGTATAGAAAGCACCTCCTTCATTAAATATGTCATGAAAGTGGACTGCAACAAGTGGAGAAGACATTGCCTTTTATATCTTGTGCGGGTACGTAGGCCAAATGGCAGTCATGCTTAGAAGAAGGTTGTCCAACATATCTATATTTCACTAATGCACTGCTAACAATCTAACATTAATGTCAAATTCAGCATTGACTTTCTTCTTCCCATAGTTTTCTCTGGAATTTAACAACAGGATAGAAATGCATAGAAAGTCAATGTAGATCAGAAAACAGGAGCAGGGGGGTCTGGAACCACTAAGGCTAAGAAGGCTAAGACTAAATGTTACAAGATGTCTTGAGATGGACATTATTTAATGTGCTGCCTGTGGCACGGGGCAACGAGACTCTCAATGACCCCTGGCAGTGATATCTCTCTGACTTCTCTTCTCCTCAGCATTTACGAAAACAGAAGGCACATCAGCTCACAGGAACATTTCCAAGAGATATTTTCCCTAAAATAGAGCTTCCAACTTAAAGGACTCAGTGCCTTATCTGGAAGATGTCTCTCAACAGAGAGCACTTTGTACTGAAAAAGATACTAAATCTCTAATACATGTTCCTGGTGAAGGGAAGCTGTAACTCAGATGACACACAACAGATTACAATACATTGTTCCAGACTGTTCCAGCACAAAATTAAATCTATCTTTCACACTAATTAATTGCTTTCCTACAGGTGAAACAACTTTGTCGCTTGGTTTCAAGTAAGTTTCATCAGATGTACTCTTCCCCATCACTGTCTCTGTGGCAAAGACTGAGCTGTTCTGCAGTTACTCTGCCCAGCAGAACATGGTGTGAAGTCCTTTACCATGATCCCAGTGAAACTGTCAACTGAAAGCAGCTGAAACTGGAGCAACAACTACAAGTAGACAAAGGTAAGTTACTACACTTCTTCTTCTCCTGCTCATCATTCATGTGAATGACTGTTTCTAGAAGTCAGAGAGGAAAAATAAATGATGTAAAGGCTGAGAGAATGAATCAGAGGAGTAAAGGGAACAAGATTTAAATTTTGGAAGGAAGATAGTTGTTATTGAAAGGAGTTGACTAGTTGAAAACTCCTCTCTGCCACATTTCACACTCATCTGCTGCTTTAAAGAAAGATGTAAAGTGCATTTAAGTTATTTTATGAGCAGTACTGGAGGCAAAGGCTTTCTCGTTAACCCCTCAGTACAGAACACGATGTGGATTTGCAGCCTGTCCATTGTTCTGCCAAACCATCTTTCCAGGTCCATGCCTCCTGTAGCCCAGGTACCACCCATAATATTTAGTGATGGCTGGAAAATGTAAGGTTTTGCTGCTGGGGAATTTATGTCCAGTCAGCAGCTTCTGCTTCCCCTGGCCGTTTCTTTTGCAACAGTGGCTGTTACAATCATTTGTGGTGTTAGTAAATATAAAGATTCAAAAGAATGAGATATATAGCTTCTTTTGACAGTTTTTCAGTGAAAAATTTGGTTTCCAAAACTCAAGTATACCATCTTGTATTTTCTGAATAGGAGGAGCAGGGAAAGCATCAGTATTCCAAAAATGTTAAATTACAATAGCCTTTTCCAACTCCAAAATATCCATGTGGTGAGTTGAGGTAAATGTACTGCATGAGCTCATACTCTACATTAATCCTCTAGGCTGGGCTCAGACAGACGCATTTCCCATTTTCCAAAAGGATGATGGAACTGATGTGAGGCCTCACCAGCTCCCAGCAAATCAGAGATCATGATGCTCTGTATGGGATACCATTCCTGTAGAAAAGTCAGTCTAAAGTGGAAAGGTGGAGCAGCAGGCTCACCTGAACTACAACTTCATTCCCTAAGCATTTTATAAAGAAAATGTTTGAATTTTCAAAAGAAATATCTCATGTCTTGATTTATTGGGATGCGAAGCAATAAATCTCAACATGTTTTTGATAAATCAGTCTTGTTTGTGTTCATGTTAAAATTTTCTGTGCTGTGTATTAAACTCAGGCCCGGCAAAAGGCAGATCATGAGCTCTTTTCACATAAGCTAGTAAAATCACAAAAGCTTTCAAAAAATAGCTAGCAGGTCAAACTGGCCAAAGCAGACAGCTGATTTTTCCTGTCCTTAAGAAAGTCATCATTGGAATTGGTATGAAATAATTACCACAGTCAATAAAATGACACTTTTTTCAAAAGATTACTTGCCATGGAACAGATGCAAGAGACTTGCATCCAAGTAGGAATAACTACTTGGGCAATTTGCAGAGAGCTTCTTGAGCAGGGAATGGTAATTCAAAACAGTTCACTTTTGTCTTCTCCTTATCCTTCATGCTTTAATCCTCGCCCACATGTGTGTGCTCATATACACACATAAACTTTCCTCAGATGTGGATGTACTTTAATCTTGGGCCTGATTCACTTCCCGGCATGAAACTGATTGAAAAAAAAAACAAAAACCAAGAATGCAGAGACCGTGAGCAGAATGAGTGAGTCAGGGTTTTCTCATTGTTAAAGTGCCTTGACTTCGCTCTGTGACAAGTTTTTGCTTTTAAGGAGCAGTGCCCTCTGAAGCAGGGTTTCATTTTGTGCTCTTCCAGAATCACAGAGCATAACCAGTAAGCTTGATCTGCCATAGACCTGGGGAAGGAGTAGGATCTACCTCTAAAGATCAAAAAAATGAGCAGAACTCCCAGCTACGCGGTCCAACATGCCATTATTCACATGGCTAGGGTCAAGAGGAGACTTGGGACTCATGTCCTGGATGAGCTGGTTGTCCACATTTTCAATGACTGTGCTACTTGCCCTGAGTATGAAATCAGTGGGGGATTACACAAGAATGAAACAATTTGCAGGATCAGGATCTATGATAAACCGTCAGATCTCAATATTCCCTACCCCAGGGCAGTTTGGAAAATCGGTAAGAAAAAGACGAGATGCCTGACTCTGGAGCAGAGATTGGTGCATGGGATATCCCCTGTGCTAAGCATGCCAAAATCATTGGATTACCATGCTTATTTTTCCTTCCTTACTTCCTTCTGGTGCAGTGAGCCTCTGGGCTGCATGTTGGCTTGGCATCAATGGATCAAGTGGTGAATCTGTCACTTCCCTATCAGTCTCAATCCAGAATAGCCTGGAGTCTGGTGGTTAGGGTTCTTTCAAGAAAAAAAGGTTCAATTCCTATTTCTATTCAAGATCCTCTCTCTAAGGAATACAGTGAGGTTGAAAAGGTTATGAGAAGGTTACATGTAGTAAGAGAGGGGGAAAGGGGCAAATTTTAGGGTGCACCTGTCCCCAGTATTACCTGTTACCTAAGTTTGAGTCCAACTAATCTGGGTTTAGCTGGCATCATGGTCAGCAAACCAGTTCCTCTGTTTTGAATTTTCTCTTTCTCTGCACATGCTGTTTTGGATCCAAGGACTGATGCCTGAAGGTATTAATATATTTTTTTTCTTTCTTTTATTTTTTTTTTTAACATGAGAAAACCTGGTTTCAACATTCATTTGGTGAATTGTAAATAAAGCAGAACATTACAAACCATGACCCTCCAAATTCAGATGGAGGTCTTTCAGCTTCAGAACTGCACAGATGGATAGTGAGTAGGCACTGGGCAAAGGAAGACCTACATATTGTGCCTTTGTTTGTTTGTTCCATGAACCAGTAATTAGGACCCTCGAACAAATCACACCAGAATTATGAGTCACCAGAGTAGCACAACAACGCAGACATCATCTGTGAGAAATTTGCTTGCTCTCTGGCAACCTGAATTAAACAAGATGAAGCATTGGGGAGGCATTCTTGTTTTGTGGCTTTTGTTTAAAGTGAGGTTATGCTGAGGAAAGTGGTGATAAAAATGGCACTTCATGCAGTAGGTCTCCCTGCCTTAATGGCATCTCTTATTTTTACTGACACAAATAAAATCTTACTAGTGTCAGCACTATAGTCAGGCCAAAGTGAGCTCTGTTCCGTGTTGACACATCCATCATGAAACACAACCCCCCTCCTCCTTTTTGACCCCAGAATCATTGTTGTTAGTGATGATGTATGAAACAGAAAAAACATAACTTGATTATGAGAAATTGCTTTGAAGTTGTATTTGCTGGCAGGTGAAAGCTTTATTTTTGAGTTTTAGATGAAGTATATTTGGTATGGAAGTCACTGAGAGGGAATAAATAGGGAACGCTAAGAATTCATTTTACAGACTGACTTTTCAGACCATACTTTAGGAAGGAAAATGGACTGAATTTAAATGCTGAAAACAGGCCCTGGACTGACAGTCCTGTGGAATAATGTTCTCAAGACATTGTTCTAATTGCTTTGCTACGATGGGAGTTTCTTACTAATTACCAGTCAGTCTGAGGGCTATGTTTCCCTTCCCTTCAGGCTCTCCTACTTCATGTCAGAATGCCGTCCTCAGCGCATTGAAGTCCAGAGTGGTGGTAGGCAAGGCCAAATGAATAAATGGGCATATGGTGACTGTCGTGCACTTGTGGTGCAATGACTTCAGGTAATAACAACAGCAATCTGTACCTCTCCAAAATGGCCATTTGAGCTGACAGGTGTGCTCGGTGTTAATACAACCACATGCCTTGCTCTGATGAGCAACCTATTGCTGGTCAACTTGTTGGTCCAGCAACTATATGCTGGGAAAAGCAGGGCAATCGCGGCATTTTCATCTTCTCTCATCTCTCCATCCCATTTGCTTTGTTCAGAGCCCAAGACAGAAGCAACTGAAATGGTGGCAATTTTGGGAACCCTGTCCATAAAGAAACTGACCTGAGAGAATCAACTTGATCAAGACTAATACTGGAATGATTTACAATCACCTTGCCCCCAGCTTGTTAGATCTACTGAGGGAAAAGGGAACAAACTTCACAGAATTTACAGTGAGCAGCCTCTCCAAGAAAGGTATCGCTGCCAACCCTCATGGTTGAGAGGAAGGACAGCTGAGTTTGCTGACTACCCGGGGATGAGTCTGCATGAGTCTGGATGAGTCTGCATGAGTCTGCATGAGTCATGCAGCTGACATTCTTTGCATTAACAGAAATGACAACAAGCCGCTGAGAGTCATCGAGGTGTTACTAGCAGAACAAGCACAAGCCTACAGAGTAAAATGTGCACCTGTGTATGAAAGCCAGGGAAGCTAATTTTCAGCAGAATTTCCTTTTGTTGGACAACTGAAGTTTTTTAAAATGGAATTTCTATTATGTGCATGAAAACTTGCAGTACTTCTTTTCTCCTTAGATCTCTTGTCTCATTAAAGTGTTGGTCCAGTTCTGGGCTTCCCAGTTCAACAGAGACAGGGAACTACTGGAAAGAGTCCAGCATAGGGCAACAAAGATCATTAAAGGATTGGAGCATCTCCCTTATGAGGAAAGGCTGAGAGAGCTGGGACTCTTTAGCCTGGAGAAGAGAAGGCTGAGGGGAGACCTTATTAATGCTTACAAATATCTAAAGGGTGGTTTGAGGGAAGACTCTTTTCAGGGGTTCCCAGTGACAGGACAAAGGGCAATGGACACAAGCTGGCATAGGAAGTTCCACTCAAATATGAGGAAGAACTTCTTTATGGTGGGGGTGACAGAGCCCTGGAACAGGCTGCCCAGGGAGATTGTGGAGTCCCCTTCTCTGGAGATTTTCAAGACCCACCTGAATGCAGTTCTGAGTAGTGTGCAATCCTTTGGCAGGGGAGTTGGACTAGATGATTTTTAGAAGGTTCCTTTCAACTCCAACAATTCCTTGATACTGTTATTCCGTGATGATGTCACCACCATGTGGTCCCAAACTGAACCATAGAGATCAAAAGCTGTAAGGATAAATTTTTGCTTCCTCTTCTTTATTTTTCTGAAACTTGGAGGTGCTCTTTTTGAAACCTCTATCCCTCTCTCAAAAGTAATCAAGTCCCCTGATGGGTCCAAAGTTTCATGGCAGCAGCACAGAGGCACATACCTGCAGACCAAATGGTCACATTAACCTTATTTACATTGGAAATCAGACTAAAATGTGGTTCTAATATGGGGCATTCCCTCTACCCTGTGAACCACTACAAGTCACTACCAGATGCCACGGTCAAAGAGACAGAGACAAGCCCAAAAATTCATTTGTGGCTTCACAGTTCTAACTGCTGTTAGATGACACGGTGGTGGCACAGTGCTCTTGCAGGAGTGTGCACACTCTTGTCAAAGCCTAAAAGGGGTCAGGTTCCTGAGGAAGCTATCAAAGGTTTGGGGAATGTGATTCTTCCAAGACAGTCAGCCAGCCAGCCCATCTGGGACTTCATCTTTCTGACCCTTCCAATTACGTGTTGCTGCATAATATTGTCCTTTTTACCTTCTTTCTGTTTTCCCCAAGGTTTAGTAAATACTCTTTGTGACTTTTGGATGAGAGGTGTTTCGCTTATTTTCTGCTAGTCTGAGGAAGTATAATTTTCATGCATTTTCATATTTTGAATACTGTTGGGGAAAAAAGTAATCTTCTTCCCTCTTTTTTTCCCCATGATTTATATGGCTTGTCTCCTCTGGGTTCCAGCTGTGCATTATGCCTCTCATTTTCCACATCTAGTTTATGACCACTGAGTCTGTTTGGCAAGTGTACGCCTTACATTTATACATTATAGCACACAGAGGTCTGCTAGCATTATGAATCTGCATGGGGATCTGTGGCATTCCTACAGTCTTTTATGGTTTAAAATGGGCTCTTCCTAAAATTTTGCGTTTTTGTCTGCTGCCTGAGTGGTTTTTGGATTTATTGATATTCTGACCCGCTGTAAAATGCTGTGCACATGGAAGTGGACAGGTAATGTCTCATTTGGATGTACTTGTTACTGTACTCCAATGACTCCCAAAGATCAACTGCTTTGAGACTTTGCATGTGGCTTTGGAAGGTGAAAAATTGAGGCTAATAGGGAAGAACAAAGTACAGTGTTGACTAGGGTATGCTCAGAGTCAACAAAGCACCACCAGGCAGGGGGTTATGCCCTAGAGCTTTGGCATAAAGAAAATATATGCTTCTCTCCTTCATGTTGGAACTTGAATATTTTTTTTCCTTCAATATATTCAGTACCTCAGGAGACTGAATTTGTTCAAAAGTGCAAATGTTCAGCAGTTTAACACTAAACCAAAACTTATTGGTGTTTCAATGAGAATTTAAGAATATACAGGTTGCTTTCCTCATAAAATCACAGACACAAAAGCTTGGTCCAATTTTTAAACTATGCCTGAATTATCCTGCTTTTAACAGGGAGACAGGATGAACAATCACCCAACAACAACAGAGCTGTTGTTGTTTATTTATTTTTAAAATAAATTTTAAATTTTAAAATTAAAAAAAAATTTAAACCTCAACAATTTATTATTGCCAAATTATCTAGCAAGTTGCTCATAGCAAGATCAAAGAAATTTGAGTTGAAATTACAGGTTGATCTTGATTTTTCAATAAGTTTTTAGGTTTCCATAACCTATTTGTATTGTCTATTGTCACACCCAAGCACAATCCCAGCTCTGCCTGCTGGTTTGACTTCCTAGCAAAAATGACCAGATGGAGTCTTTTTAAGAAAGTCTGTGAAGGGGAAAATAAATTTGGGGGGAGGGGGGAAAGGAAATGGGGGGGGTGATTAACACATCTGTTAATGATATCTGTAAGGTGAAGATGTTGTCTGTGGTTCATTTTTCAGAAAGGAAACCAATTTGGCTTTTATTAATTATGTTGTTAGTGTCCACAGACGGTTTCATTCTTTTTGGAGCAATAGTCTAGGGGAACAAGTTTTTGAAGTAAAAGGAAAGGATAGTCTGCTGATGTAGCTATTAATACAAGGATCTCCGCAATTACTTTTCTTGAGAGTATCTCTGCTCGCATATATTGGACAAATTAGTTTGTTGCACTGTGTTTCTGAACATGTTAGGGCTGAAGGTTTAAAATAAATAAATCCCGTGTTTATTCAGCCCCATGTTCCAGAAGCTGATTTGTTGCCGACATCACATAATTTTCAGAGTTTTAATTTGTAGAAGTTGCCCTTTTGTTCTTGTAATACATCAGAGGTGTCAAAAAAGACATGGCAGTAATTACTGGTCTTTTCAAGTTTGCTCTTTTTCTTCTGAAGCTGGGTATTTTTCTTTAGTGTAGGAATTCTTGTTTCACAGAGGTTCTTCAGGTATTCTGTCTAGATTTGACCATTCTGGATCTTTCTTCATTTAAACTCTCCATAGATCATGACAATTTAGACTGCTGCAGCATGTTCAGTATTGCTAGTTTGATAATACAGGATTGTACCTAATTACACTTCTGGAATAAAATATTCAGGCAGAATACAATTGCTCAAATTGGATTTGGGGCAACATGTTAACATTTCTTTTTCACACAGAAAAAATTGTATTCTCAGTAGCAATATATTTTTCATTGAAAATACAGGAGTCAACAGACACTACTCAGTGAGATACACTATAAAAAGAGCTGAAAGACCTGTTTTT
Source organism: Gallinago undulata (assembly GCA_026546715.1). Classification (NCBI taxonomy): domain Eukaryota; kingdom Metazoa; phylum Chordata; class Aves; order Charadriiformes; family Scolopacidae; genus Gallinago; species Gallinago undulata. The sequence goes on from JAOTQQ010000001.1 coordinate 56,236,017, forward strand.
AACACTTCCATGTAGTGATTTTGAAAGTTTCTGATGAACAAGATTAAAAGGGTGAGAAAGTTCGTCGAAAATCACAGACTTTTCAGATGGGCATAAAATGCTTGTGGTTGCTGTTTTAACTGGCAGTTTTTAGTTCTGAATATATTTTTACCTCTTAACCAGCTTAATGAAGCTGGTTATGTCTGCTTTGTGCTATCTCCAAGAGTGATTCCTCTCTTTTGCTAGGAAGTTTCTCATATCTCATTCTCTTCCTAATTTTTCTGCTTATAAAATTGGGCAGTGAGATAATGACAAATGTCAGGAAAGCACATTAAGGAATGAGAGATGTGCAAACAAATGGGAAAGCAACACATTGTAAGCTGCTCTGACAACTATCTTCAACAGGTGTTTGGGTCAGAGATTTATAGCTTAGACTAATGTTTCTCAGATGGTGGCCCAAAGTTCAAATCTGGCACTAAATAATTCTGTCTGAGTCTTTATTTCCCTCTATCCCCACTGCCATGCCCAAGCAAAGGCAGGGAGTTTGCCTTCATGTAATTTCAGAAATAGCTCCTGAATTGGTAAGAGGCTCAAAAAAATTGTAAAGGATAGATCAGGAGCAATTACAGTGCACAAATCAAACAAATGTTGTCTGTATTCTTTCAGGAATCTGAGGGAGGTTCACACTGACAGTAGGACTATTTGCAAGGTTTTTGCTAACTTGAATGCTACTTTGAATAACAATAAATGTAAAAATGTATAGCTCTATCCATATGTAGATACATGCATGGGTCCATTTCTAGCTTTGACAAGACACTCCAGTAGAGCAGAGCATAAAGGCCCTGGGAAAAGCACATTAAAACATTGCCCAGCTGGTTCGCATGCCTGTGTGTTCAGAACTGCCAGAATAACCACTTACTGCTTCTTGTAGCCATGATGATGCAAACCCAGATTCTGAGTAAAATCTGAAAGGCCCCCGCTGTGATGAGAACGTGCATTTGCTGAGGCTGCAGTTCACGTGTAGGCTGAAAAGAGCCTGGCCACACCAGGAAAATAAAGCTCAATTGACATTTTCCTGCTGGGACCATTTGCTACCCCTTAGGGCTGCTGAACTCCAGAGCTATTTCTCTCTGATCCTGTAATATCCATCTGTTAATAGCACGTTTAGCACATTGCACTGGGAACAAGAGGGTGACGGGGTGGTAGTTGAACTGTATATATGAGGAACACAGCAGAAACATGTGCTTCCTGCTCTCCAGAGCCTGATAACAAAACAAAACAAAAGTGCCATTGAGAGCTGTTGTTGCAGTGGAACAAAGCGTAATAAAAGCTCTTCAAAGAGCCATCTGGACTGTGCTAAGGATGCTGCTCCATGCTAAACACCCGTCCTTTGGCAAGCCTGCATTCTGATCAACGTCTAGGGTTCTTCGATCTATTCTAGCAGTCTCAAGCAGGAGAGCCGCATAAGTTGTCAATAACTCTGATGTCCTTGGAGGTTTGATTGCAAACTGTGCTGACAGGCTCAGGCCTGGTATGAGAGGAAAGAGTACATCTTTAGTGACTTTTTGCATATTTATTTTTGCATTTTTTTGAGAAAAATCTGTAACTTTTTTTTTTTTTTCTGTTCACACACCTGGGTTTGGAAGTGAAGTATGATCTTGCAGAGAGGTTTGTTAATTCCACTGGATGACAGACTATCTCTATTCAGTGTGGCAGTGAAGGTCACACTGATTGCAGTGAAGAAAAGGTTTTACCTCTATTTGTAAAGGTCAGAAGAAAGACCAATAGCAATAGAAAATAAATCATCCTATGGTCTTGTTTTCCTTTCAGTGATGAAATCCAGTTACTCTATAATCCATGTCTGCTGAAAATTGGTGTTTAAAACATCATTGTTCTTTCTCTGTCTTGAAATCAATTGTCTTAAGCATTTCATGACAGCTCCTACACCCAAAAGCAAAGACAAAATATTAAACTATGTTTAAAGTCATTACCCTTTTACCCTGGGCTAACATATCCTTCCCCTGTGTTTGGTGGCAAGCACTCAACATTTTGGATCTAGTCGTCAGTGCTGAAGAGTTAACTCTCTCATTCCAGCAGCTTCCCATCTCACCATGGAGAGTACAGACAAAGCCAAAAGAACTGGAGTGGCTTCAATATCCATCCATCACAGCAGTTCTTGTCCTACACACAGATTTGTTGGAGCTACTGGCAGCTGATGTAGGCTGTAAGGTTGTCCTAGACTTTCCAAGAGAAGTTGGATCCAGGACAAAGAAATCTCAGGATAAAGAAGATCGGAGAAAATCTTTGTGCCTTTCAACAACTTATTCCTCAGATGGTTCTTCATGTCTGTCAGATGAAGTTCAGTGTTAATCCAAGTACAGGCCTGTTGACTGTAAGACAAGAGAAAACCTTGGTGGGAAAGATTTACATTCAGTCTCCTGGATATGTACATCTACAGTCTCAGTTGCCAAGTGTGAGGAAAAGAGGATAAAAATTGCCTATAAGATCTCTTTCTTGTGTTTGTGACACTGATAGAAAGAAAAAACATTTCTCTTTTGCTCTCTTTTAAACTAAGTGAAGCTGGTTTACAAATCATGCAGTTACTGGTTTTAGTTTGGTTTTGTTGGTTTTTGTTTGTTTGTTTGTTTTTTTTCCCCAGACAGAACCTCCCTTAAAGAGAGACATTATACTTGCAGGTTTAAAAGCCAAATAATATTTATGAAAATAATACAAAAAATTAAAAAACAGAGAATTAATGAACCTAGAGCCTTTATTAGGTCTGTCTGACATCCAGAAATCCAAAGAGTATTTGCACTGATAGGAGTCAGTGGCCTGAAAAGATTAAGCAGTGCCAGCTAATTATGATGTCCTTATAGCAGGGATTCTTTGCATTAATACTGAGATTTTTTTTTAACATAGAGCTTTTGTGGACCATCAGCACTACAATCTGCAAGTGTATAGCTAGTGCCTTTTCTGTTCACTGATATATTACATCCCTGTGCCAATGGTAATAATTGCCTATATGGGAAAGTACCATTATGTGGGCACTTAAATGTATTTGTAACTATTTCTAACTCATCTGTAGCTGCTGGAAATGAAGAGAAGGAGCCAGAAACATGTGAGGAGGCAGCTGCTGTTGGCAACTAGTCTCACCTGCTCTGTGGGACAGTCTGAGAACCTCTGTGTTGGAGCAGGAGGCTAGGTCGCAGCTGCAGCCTATGTTCAAAAAATTTGCCAGCAGAGCTTTGCCCACTGAGATGATGCCAGAGGAAAGCCATGAAAAGCTTTAAGACTGATTTATTATTATTATTATTATTCAGTTGTGCACCTTCAGGTGTCTTGAAGCTTTCTTTTCATCACAATTATTCATATTTAATAAGTCCACTGTAATGGATCCTCTCTTGGACAGCTGGTGAACCTGATAATTGAGAGAACTGCTGTGTTGGAACAGACCAAGCAAAGACTTCTCTGGCACAGGATCCCATCTCTGGTATTGTCCTGTGATGGATGGAAAGAATATGAGAAACAGGACACACAGGAGGTGATCCTTCCTTCTGACATACCCCTCACTCTTCCAGAGAAGGGGAGTTTGGGGAGCTTGTACAGTCAGCTGTTAAAATCTACCACGAATACACCTTTGGTTTGGGTTTGACTCCGCTGCCAGCAGCAGCAATAGACTCCATTGTCGTTCAATTCTACTGGAAAATGTCAATTTTGATTAAATGTCTTGTTGCATCCTGCAAAGCTTTGCCCTAATCCCAATACATTTATATAAGCCTCTGTGGTGTTGCTGTTCCAGTCTGAATGTCACAGCGCTCTCTCCCGTTGTTAATCCCACATGCACGCTGGCTGGAGCTTCCTCTTTCAGCAGGACTTGCTGGGCCAGACACACATCCTTGTCACCAGAACCAGCCAATCCTGTCGGTAATTCTTTTACCACTACTGGCTGAGATTACCTAATACAAGGACTTTGAACCAAATAGGCTGTCCACTGCTTTTTAGTAGGAACTTCTCTGGAACAAGGCAGATGTATGTGAATATATGCATCACATATCCTGCAGCCCACCCTCAGAAGCTCATTCAAATGCTGAAAAAGAGAGGGAAACAGTAAACTCAGTAATAAAAGCTAATTTCCTGCTCCAGAGGCAGGAGGAATTCAGTGTAGATGACACAGACAGTTAGGAAGAAGATGATCTTCTTAGGTATGTCTGGGGAACCATCCAAAGAGTGCAAAACTAAAATGAAATTGATTATACTTAGCTTTCTTCCAACTAATGTTTTCACTTTAGCATGAGCAAAACCCTGCCCTGTAGCTCCCTGAAGATACCACACTCACACAGGACTACATTCCTCTGATTTGTTCCAGTTCATCCATATTCAGTCATCCCGAAGCCACTTCACTGTTACAGAGAAGTGTTATCACTGCATGGAAAGGATATTTCATAGGTGCAGTAACTCAGCAGTGGGTCCCACACCCCCAAGTATTCTTCAGGGAGCAATGCAAAAGGTCAGAATAATCAAGAAACCTTTAAAGAACCTTTAAAGGAGACCTTTAAAGAAGAAGTGGCTCATATCAGGAGGGGGTTAGAATTGGAAATGGCCCAGCTGATGAATGTACAACAGCAGCAGGGTCACAATGTGAACACTAATTAATAATAAATAAATGTATAAAAATAATAAAATATATGAAATAAAATATAAAATAAAAATATAAAATAATAAATAAATAAAATAATTCCTACCTGAGTTTCCCAAGGTCAGCTCTCCCAAGTCCCGGACTTTAGCTGAGGATGTATGCAGCCTGTGATCTGGGCCCCTTTTGGAAATAATCGTTCCTGGAAGGCATTAGCAACCTGTGCAAGAAGTGCTCAGCTAAACTCTACCTTGAAAATGGCAAAGGTTGGGCTGCAGTGAGAATGAGAATTCTCTTTCCATGAAGTTTCCCAAAAGCTCTACAAGGCAGAGTTGGGAGGGAATGGGAACACTAACCAAGTAGAAAAAGATTATAGATCAGTTTTCATAATGGCAAAGAAACCTTTCCTTATTTGGACAGATTGCTTGCTAAGGATCATTAACCATCTAGGACATATTTTTCTTCTCCTTCCCTTAGTTTTTTTTGTTGCAATTCTTTTCAGACCTAGTGATATAAATATGAAACACCATTATGACAAAATAATATCCCATTTGTTTTCTGCAGCAAATCTTTCAGTTTTGATTAAAGAGAAGAGCTGTCTTGTCGGAATTCAATATATTCAGTGGCTCTGAGGGTAGACTGCTCTGTAGAGACGTTTCAGCATCTCAGTAAACAAACAGAAATGTAAACAGTGCTCCTACCACTTAAACTTTAAGCTAGCCTTACATTTCTGGGCAAAGGTGTGCTCAGGCTTAGCAAAGGAATGAAAAGGAGAGATCCATCCCTTCTCCAGAGACATTTCTCCACATCTTGGAGCTAGGCTTAGTGTGATGAGTGCATTTACATGCTCGCTTTCTACTTGGTGCAGGTGGATGCCAAGTGGTCAAAATAGAGCCATCATTTCCACCACTTACCTACTGATGAGTCCTATAGTTACTGTCAGTAATGATTTAGTTATTTTTGGTTGTGAACATAATATTATTTATGTAGTTGTTACAGTAATACAGTCCCTAGAATGAACAAGCCCATAAAAAAGCTCTGAAATGGGGTAGGATTATTTCCATCTGTACAAAGGTTGACATCCTGAAATGGATATAACTGTATCTCCATAAGTGACCATTATGCTGTTTTTAAGAAGGGATTAAGTTGCCTAAACATGAGCATCTGATACTCTCAGATGCCTACAATGATGTCTAGTATTCGTGCAAGGGGTCGGCAAACATGCCAGCAGTTCCCCAGAAGACTCACAACCTTCTGGAGTTATGGCTGGAGAGCAGATGGGCTTTGGCAGCTTTAGAAACTTGAAGCAAACAAAAAATGTTACAAGGCAAAGCCCTCTCATGGAGTGAGGGCGTTGAAGGAGGTGTTGGGCCACATAGGACAAATGAAAGGATGAACAGGAGAAAGGAAAAACTGAAAAAATGGAAAGTCACAGTTGTCTTGAATGTGAAAAGAAGCCTGTATGAACAATTAATGACAGCCATCAAGATGCAGGAACAAGAATGAGAGTTGATTGGAATTATTTTTTTTATGCATATATTTTCTCATAAAAAATGAACAAACCTGGACTGAGGATCACTGTTGGAAGCTTTAAATGAAAAAAATGAATCACCTACCACATCTAAACAAACGCTACTTGTCACTATTGACAAACAATAGATGAAAACTAAACAAACATCTGCCCCCACCTCCAGATTTGATGAGAAATATAGTTTTCCACAGAATTGTCCATGTTAATAGAAAAAGCCAAGCCAGGGGGACAGATCATAGAATCATAGAACCATAGAATGGTTTGAGTTGGAAGGGACCTTAAAGATCATCGTATTCCAGCCCCCCTGCCATGGGCAGGGACACCTCTCACTAGAGCAGGTTGCTCAAAGCCCCATCCGACCTGGCCTTGAGCAGTTTAAGGGATGGGGCACCCATGACTTCCATGGGCAACCTGTTCCAGTGTCTCACCACCCTCATTGTAAAGAATTTCTTTCTAGTATCTAATCTAAATCTTCCCTCTTCTGGTTTAAAACCATTGCCCCTTGTCCTTTCACTACAATTCCTGACAAAGAGTCCCACTCCAGCTCTCCTATAGGCTCCCTTCAGATATTGATAGGCTGCTATGAGGTCTCCCTGGAGCCTTCTCTTCTCCAGGCTGAACAACGCCAGCTCTCTCAGCCTGTCCTCATAGGGGAGGTGCTCCATCCCTTTGATCATCTTCGTGGCCTTCTGCTGGACCCGTTCCAACAGATCACAATGACTTAAAAATTTCAGCTACTTTTGGGTTTGGTTTTGGTGGGTTTTTTTTTGCTACTCTTCCTGAAGCTGGACCAGCTACTCCCTAATCCTTGCTGAGGTCAGCATCCAGGGCACAGTCTGGGCATTGGCAAATAGCCCCAGTGACGTTTTTTGTGTCCCTGCACTGGATATGCACAGAACACATGCTACACAAGTATTCTACAGGCCCTCAGGAGCTTTGCAAACCCTCTGAAACCCACAGCACAGCCAAAGGTGCCCCAAAGCTCAGCTGTACCTGAACCTAGTAAAGGTATGATCCCAGCATTTCCCAGTGATGATTTTGGTACCCAAGGGTCATGTCTTGCCACTGTAAACCTTTCTCTTCCTCAAGCTGAGGGTTTTCTAGTGAGGCCCAGACAAGCTATATGCACTATTTAAACTTTTGGTTTAGATCCTACCCAGCTAGGATCCAGAAACAGGGTGTCTTTCCCAGTTGTCTCTATTTTCTCACCACTGAAGTGAGATGAGAACCTCCAGAGGTGGCTTGCACCGTCTATGAACAAGTTTCTAAGATGAAGGAAGAAAGCGCTCTTGGGAAGCCTCAACATAGTTTGGATTACACATGTTTGCACAACAGAACTCTGCTGAGGTTAATCCCACCTTTTGTGTTGACTAAGTCTTTGTGTTGGCAGAGTTCATTACCCCCAGGAGTCCAGAGCACCCTTCCCCAGCTCTGCAGCTCTGCAGCTCCACCGCATGCCTTCACAGTAGACCAGCCCACTGGCCAATAAGTTGTCATTCCACTCCCCCTGAGCTGAAGGGCCTAGTTCACCCATATAGGATGGATTTGCAAACCTCCAGTTTTTGTAAAGAAGGCAGGTTAAGGGCTGCACTTTCTGCATACAACTGGTGCTTGTTGTATTCTTTCTGCACTTCTGCTTCCAAGTGACCCACCAACCTGGAAGGGCAAAGCCTGAAATACATCTTCACCAGCTGCCACCTCCCTCAGGAAGGAGAGTATCCTGCCCCATTGCTGACAGTGAGAAGAAACTCTGCAGCTTTGAAGAAGTCTGCATAGGAAGGAAAACCAGTTTCCTGATACCTCAACAGCAGGCAGAAATAGATGTTGTCCCTGCTAAAAGCAAAAGAAAAAGAGGGTACTGCTTAGCTGTGACTGGGTCATACAGCCTGCAAGCACCCCTGGTGTGCTGGGCAGAGTGAATGGGAAATAACAAGCTCCCCACTCTCCTAGCAGATCTGTGCCCAGCAGGCATGCAAAGCAAGAGAAGGCACTGGGCCCTAGTTTTGCTCTCACAGCAGCTTTACAGAATGATGAAGTTATTCTTAGTTGCAGTAAGCAAAATATGTGTTGGTCCTGTGGCTTGTCACTCTGTAAAGATTTATTTTTTTATCACTTCATTGTTAATGGAGAGTTTCAGAGTGTTCTTGTATACAGTGGCTGAAGTCTCATTATATATTTAAGTGCAATTACTAGCTTGGTTCTGTTCTCACACAATATCTCTCATCAGCACTGCACTTCCCCCATTCTGTTTTCTTGCATTTGCTGAGTGAAATCAACTAAGAGGCCAGATCTGCTGATAGATGTATGATAGCCCTTTATTACTCAAGATTCCTGTAAATTTAGCTTCACCCCTGCCAGGCACAAAATCGCTTGTTAGCTCAGGTTGAGTATGACTTTGGGAGAATGGAAAGTAAAAAGAAACAACCAGGAGAATGGAAGAAAATAATGAGGGAAAAGAAGACACAAGCTGATTGGCACTATGGAGTAGTTAAAACAAGATTGAGGAAGACAGATAGATATAGATATAGATTAGATATAGATATAGATATAGATATAGATATAGATATAGATGATATAGATATAGATATAGATATGCAATTCTTCCCAAGGGAATGTCATGGTTTTAAAACAAATCTTGTGGACTCTCCATGTGAGTGTGTTTCTAAAAGAGCAATACAAAGAGAAAATCAGTTTGGAAGTATTACAAATGTTAAAGAACAGCAACCCTGTAAATTGACAAGACTGACATAAACCCATCAATTTTGGTTTATGTTTACTGATTGTCTTATGTAAAATGTACCCTATAATTCCAAGAGACTTTGAGCAACATGAAGCATGTAATAAATACAACATTATTTTCTCTGGCAAGCAATTGGAAAGGAGAGACACCAACTACACCTGGCAGCAGGCTGCCAGCAATGCTCACCATACATGTGATTCCAACCTCTTTGGAATTAAAGGGTTGTTATACCAACATGATGCATTTATTCCTATATAGCTTTCATTTGCTTACTTTTTTATCATCACTTTTTGGAATATCAGTTGCCATAACAACAGAACATATTATCTTAAATGCCACCTTTCATGAATATTTATGCAATATGATTAAAGGTAGGGGACATTGGACTGGGCAAGCTTTGCGTTGGATTCATTCACATCTTTCCCATGAAAAATTCCAATGCTACCACTAGAAGTAAGAGTGAATTCAGGCAGGACCAGCTTTGTGGTGACACTGACTCTTGCAGCTGTAAATATACTTAACTTTGCAATGCTTCCATCATTAATTAAGCATTGATGAGTCTTATAAGTTATAAGCTGTCAGCATGGATCACTCTTTGGATGTTTTTCCAAGCTGTACTTTCTATTCATTTCAGTTCTATTTCTGTTCTTATTAACTAAGCTGATCACTCTCAGAGGAATATGAGACTTTCCTGAGGGGAGCAGAGAGCTGAGACATCCAGCCTGCCTTTCAAAAGAGACTGGCAGCCAGATTTTTGGCTCTGCACCAACTTTTTCTACCACTGTAGTGGTGTGACCTAAAATCAGTTTTGAGAGGTAATGATGTCTTTCCGTGCAGATGGTGATGTCCCTGAACCTTCCTTCCACACAGCAGGAATATGCAGAGAAAGAGGTACAGAGGAGCTGGGGCAGAGCACCAGGGAGCGAGAGGAGCACCAGGGCATTTGCACTCGGGAAGAGTATTTGTTGATGGGGTGAGCACCACCCTCCACGCAGATACATAGTCCATATCCAGTCAGCATCTTTTGGAGTGTGAAGTCACTGAATTCCTAAGTGCTAATGTTTGCAATACCACAACACAGAGCTGGTGTTCCCCTAAGTCCCTGTGCTCGTACTAATGCCATTTCTTTGTAATTTCTTTGAAGTTTCTTTCCACTTTTGAGCTGGTTGCTAACTCTTTGTTTTCTGTGGTGCCTGCTCTAGGTAGAGGCTGTATCCCAGCTCTGAAAAACAAGAGAAGTCTTATAGGCACACAGATAGCTAGCAACAGGAGGGCACTAAAGTCACTGATAGTCTCTGGAGAAAATGTTCTTGGCAAGACAGTTTATCAGGAAAAGGAAAACATGAGCTCTACCATTCCACCTCAGAGAGGTTAGCAGTGCTTGGTAAAAATCCACCCAACAAAGCACATGAACCCTCTACAAGGAATAGTTAAGAGAAAAAAAGCCACAAAGGTGTTTGCTTGCTTTCCACAATCTCAGAGGAACTTGGGTTTTCCAAACACCAGAAGTAGCAGACTCCTACAACTCCTTTATGTGCCCAATGTGATTGCCACAACAGGGCAGCGGGGTTGAACTGAGGAAAGATCCAGGAGTGGGCCCAGTCCTGAAGGTCGCCAGTTAGCCTGCTTAACAGGTGAATTCTCCAGGGATCCACTGCAGTCCAGACCTAGAAAAGGACTTAGAGAGGGATAGCACAGGGGGAAGCAAGGAAGACACTGATAACTGTATCTTTCATTATTACTGTGTGGACAGTTTCTATGAGAGGAAAGCAGGGATTTCTGGTTTATGGCCAATAGCAATATTTTTTATGGAGAATATTGTGTGAACTGGGGTGTCTTGAGTTCTTATACATGGCAAAAGCTACATGAAAAATGGGGTATGGAAATGATCTCTCCGTCCTCCATGCTAACTATTTGTATGAGGATGAAAATAATCTTTAAGGAGAGGAATAGTAAAAGATAGAAATACTGATACTTTCAGTTTCAGCCTTTTGACATTGACATAGAGTCCTAAGTGTAAATTACTGCAATCACTGTTCTGAGTGACTAGGTCAGGTTGATGCCACACTATTCACATGTACTTCTTTCGAGAGAACTGTGGTCTGGATACTACAGATTATAAGGCACCACAGGCTATCAGCTCTCTGTGTGCTTATCAGAGAGATTCAGAGTCTCTGCAAAAACCCAGCTGGAGTATTCTGTGATTATCAAGTTGCAAAGGGTTGGTCTCCATTATTCCTATTCTGTTCTTACTCAATAAGCTGGTAAATCTTTGGCAGATGTAAGCCAGGTATCCGCTGCTGCCAGCCCTTCAGTCCCCACTTCTGCAGTTTTCAGTGTTGCCCTTGACACCTGCAGGTTTCCCAGGAAGCTACAGTTCCAGCTGTTTAGCAAAGAGGGCAAGTGTGTTACAGCTGCCTTCGGGAACACCCTTGCTCTCAACCCTGGCACCCTGCTCTGCCACAGGGTCATAGAATGGATGAAACGCACCGCTGATTCCAAGTACTACCCAAGCGGTGCCTCTGTAGGTTAAATGCAGCCAAAAATCAATCCGGTCTTAACATGGACAGCACTCAGAGGGGTGAGGTCATCTTGTGGGGGTCTGCAATTATGTAGGGATTTTTCAGACACTTAGGATCTATTTGGCTTCCTACCAGACTATATCCAAAAATGTAGGCACACCTGTGTCCATGTTAAGCATCTATTACTCACACAATACCTGAACTGTCATGCGTTAGTGGGTAGGTCAGCTCTTCAGACTACAGCATGGGCTTGGTGCCCTCCTTGCAGCCACACCCAGGCTGGGTTTTAGAAGCTAACTCTGACTTCTCGATTTGTTTTTGGACCTGCCTTGTCATTATTGTCTTTTCTGGTGCTTGCTGAACTGGTGGCTGATCCTGCTTACCCTCACTAGACTTGTTCTTCTTGCTTTGCTTCGGTATCATGATCTTGCCAGTAAAGCCACTGTCTCTTCTGCCATGCTACCCCCACTCCTGGATCCCCTTCTTTTCAAGAGCAGCCTGCTCATGTTTGAGATGAATTACACTGAAAGTGCAGAGATGACCTTATGTAAAAGACTGGCAAATATTAAAAACTTATGTGGTCACACATTTGGTCAAGCATCTAATCAACAAGGTAAAGTCAGGATCAGCAAATACAAAAATCCATGTAAGTGTTCTTGCAGTATAACTAAGGCAAGGACCAAGTGCAACATTCTGAACTTAGATACAGGTCTGGAAACAAAAGAAAATGGCAGAGCCTTTGCTTTTCATCCCAGCCATTCAAGATTAGGATGCTCTCCCTGCTTTGGAAATGCTTCATCAGTGGTACAGTTTTCACCCCGCTGCAGAAACATTCCACAAGCCATCAAGAACCACTTATCTGACAGACCTGAGTGTAGGCCCTCAGGTAGAAAGGAAAGAACTGAAACCTAATGAGTGAAAAGAGTTTCAGTGATATGAGTAGTAGACTGAAATAATTTTTGCTTGCAACACCATGAGGGACAAACTAGTTCTCCTAGTAAACCAGTTCAAGGAAAGTTTGCAGGTTGTTATGGTAGATATCTGGGGCATGTTTCACAATAGCTAGCATCAGTCCCAAGTCCCTTGAGAAGGTAAGCCACTGTGTTTGCACATTGGATGTAACTGGAAGTGATTCTACCCGTTTCTCATGAAAATGAGCTAGAGTTTAAACATTCTTTTCTTCATAAGTACGTATTTCCTTAGCATAGAAGAGTTGGCTGTAGAAGCACAGCTGAGTATTTGGCCATTTTTTTTGAAAGACTGTAGCCTTGTGGAGGAAGACTAGAAGAAATAAACTTGTAATAAAGTTATTCCAGTGTAAACCTGGAAAACTCTGCAATCTTATGAAACTGATGAAATAAATGAAGACAGACTTTTCTTCCTGATTCTGAGAAGTGATCAGTCATGCCTGGAAATGAGAGCACTGTTTCTTAGGATACGACCACTGGCAAGAAAGTTGAGGCATAGAGAAATTGTTTGTATGTTTGTGTGGTCTCTCTTTATAGTCAAAAAACTTCAGATATAAATGTATCCATGCGCATATAGGCATATATATTTATGTATATATACACCCCTGATATATTCAAGGAGGTCATTCAGTTTGAAGGGTCTTCAGAAGGTCATCCAGGCCACCCTTAAAGTAGGGTTAATACCAAATTGAGACTGGGTTGTAATATACCATCTGCTTTCCATTGGCAGAGTTGTCAGAAGGCAGGTAAAGATAGTTCACCTTCAAGCTCTTTAAACTTTGCATTTCCAGCAACTCTTTGTTCAGTGCAACTCCTTGGTCACCTGTAGAGCCTAAGACAAACAACAGAGTAGTTATTCTTCAGAAAAGCAAAGTTAAACTCTCCTCGGTAGCAGAAGAGCCATTCCTGGATTCTGCTGTGTGTTGTAGAAATGTTATCTGTCATTCAACTTGTCCTCCTTCAGAGCTTGTGCAAGGAAGTGGAAGTGAGGGGGGGGAGGGAAGTGCCAGGCTGTGCGTTGTAGCTGATGAGATGAAAATGACCTTGTCGTCATCTGGATTCTGCTTTGAGCAATGCTGCATATACCTTGGAGGTGGATTAGGTTTCCACTGACAGTCTCTGGGAGATAGAATTTCCATTAGAATTAGGGGAAGAATATCTATTAGATAGATACAGCTCCTTATCTGCACCTTGTCTCCTTCTCAAACTGTCTGTGTGCTATCTCTCCTTCTCCTTGCCTGCTCTCACGGTTCCTCTGCTCGTCAGATTTGTCTTGCTCTCTTCACCTCTCCCTGGGCTCTTCCTGCAAAGATAAAAAAGTTGCTTTTGCCAGACATGAAGTGCCATTGCTTGTCCTTCACTTTCTAACTTCAACTTCCAAACAAGGAGCTTATGCTGCTTATGACTGCTTATGACTGGACCAAGCAGCATGCGGGCTGTGCAAATCCACAATGCACCTCTGTTTCCAGCAGACACAGCAAACTGCTAGTAAGACTTCTTGCCCTGAGATCATCCCTGATCTCTACCCACCACCATTAAGACATCCTCAAATGGGGCCAACAGGTAAATGCAATGAATTTGTACTCTGATATCATACAGAGGACCCAGCCCTGTTATACAAGGTCACCTACTAACACTTAAGCAGAAGAGGCCCTTAATTCTGAAGCTTTTTGCGCTCTAGTTGAGAGTTGGAATAACAAGAGTGGCCACAAGTGCATTCATTTCCATCACACAATCTGTGTTCTTATTCCTGCGCTGTCTTTTTATTTTACCTGTGAGATGGGTGGTCAGTGTGCTGCACAGGTAGCTCTGGAACCACTTCTTTGAGAACCACTGACTTTCAAAGCACCACTCCTTAAGGATAACAGCATAACAAAATGATACCTTCTTTGGGAATCTTTCTCAATAGCAAATGCTGACCATCGTTTTTTCTTGATCTTTGTCAGGTTTGGGAATAGAAGGCAAAGTCTGTAGAAGATTCCACAATGCATGATAGAAGCTTGAATCAGATCCACTCTTCCTGTTCAAGGAGACTTTTACCATAGAGAAGAGACTCTACTCAACCACCGACCACAAACAGTGTCTTAATTCCTGGGAAAAATTAAAAATGGTCACATCAACCTGCACCTCACTTGCAATGGCTTTTCCAAACATGTCAGTAGATATCTCTGCAAATCATTGCATGGTTTAACTAGCTACATATAATATCAATGGAGAGAGATGCTGAGACCCGGGATCTACAGAGGACTGATACCCTAGATTTTTTTATTTGGACATATTAGTGTTGGGCCTGCATACACATAAACATTTACTTCCCTGTTAGACTCTTTTCACTAGGAATGTTCCTTCAGCATTGAATAATTTTTTCAAGGAAGATCATTTTGTTGGCAACAAAGTCAGGAAAAGCTGTAATTTTAAAACAATACCTACATTGAACTTGAATGACTTAACTTTCAAAATTTCATGTAAAAGAAAAGAAATTGGTTTTGCTTCACAGCAAGCAAAGTACCAGCAAAAATTAAATCATTGCACTCTAAGTACTGACTTCTGTAATATGGCACAAAAATGTAAAAGAAAATAATATCAAATAGAAAATGGAAATCTTCAGTCAGGAAAGGGTCAGGGGAATACTTCACACGCATATTTAAAAAATAAACTCTCCTCTAAATTGATCCACTTTCTGAAACTTTTAACTTTTGATCCATCAGCATTTCCAGAAGAAATATATTCTGGTAGAATGTTTGTCATTGGTCCTCCTTGACATTGTTCTTGTGAGCAGGGTGACATCTGCACTTACATCCTCATGGAACTCAGAGTTCATTCTGAAGCACCATTGACTAACAGCATGAATTCCAAAAGCTTTTTAACAGACAGCACCATACACCAGTTTGCACCTTCACCTCCTATATGCACAGGACCCTCCAAAAGATCTTCTAGCTATATTTGATAGAGTAGTGGGTTACAGAAGAGCAAATAGCATCAGAATTACTTTAAAATGCAACATTTTCTGAAGCCTTCGTACTGGAATCAGGAACTCTGAGCACAGCAATAATTTTATAATGAATATCCACTCATGGATATTCATGCATGGTGATTCTGACAATCTGGGCAGTTGTTTTGCATTTGAGTTCTCCAGCCACTGGCAAAATAATGTCTACCCTCTCTCCCATCCATATGTTTTCATGACTAAGATTCACACTGCTCAGCTATCACAGTCCTTCAACTCATTCCACACTGAACTCACAGAGTTGTCTTTTGAGAACTGTGGATTCTTTGAGAAAAAATAAAAAAGTATTTTGAAGGAGTATCAACAATGCGGAAGGATGGAAACTTGAAGGCAAAACTAACTCCATGTGAGAGTGAACATTCAGGTAGTTCTGTGATGAAAGGGGGATGCTGCATTAAACACATGGTATTGAAGCCTCCTTTCCAAGTACAAGTCATATTGCTTTCTCCTTTGCACAGCAACATTCAAAATTCATCAAAGTTTTCAGCTGGGAAAGCTTGCTAGCTTCTTTCTCCTTTACACATTTTTTTTTCCCCTTCTCTGTTTCTCCAAAACAAGCATGGCTCTGCTGGGTTTGGTAATTGGCCTTCGTCTCCTGGGAGCCTTTTCTGTCAGTAAGATACAATTAGGGATGCCTGCTGGCCCTGCTTTGCAAAGGGAAAATAGCAACACCTGTGAGAGCACTACGTGCCATGTTTATAACAACGTCAGCTGCATGGACTGAAGTGAATGCTGCAGAAAAAATATTCACAAGGTCATTTGTGCTGTAGACATTGTCAATGTAGACATAAGGTACGGGTATTATATGATGCTTGCTTTAACTGTCATGTTATTCCCCTTACCCTAGAGTCCTCTTCGTAACACAAATTAATGGCTTATTTGGGAGGGAGAGAACTATAATACTATGTTTTAAGCACATGTAAATCCTTTCTCAGACATGCATCAGATAAAGGTCAGAATTGGGCCAATTTACAAATACCAGGGAGTGCATCTCAAAACTCACAGACAGACCTTACAAATGAAGCAGAAGACTTAGTTTTGACATGCTGAGAAGACACATCTGTCTCAGGATGCATTTATTGATTTGCTTTTGTGTTCAGAGGAGCAGGAAACTCCACTGTGCCTCTTGGCCATTTTGTTTGCCTTGAAACCAAAGGGATGAAGTCTATGCTTAAAGCTGTGCACCTGGAGAAGGAACAACATAGGGTGTTTGTAGGGTTTTAGTGAGCAATGCTAACAGCAATGACATCTTCGGAGTACTTCGTAGCATTCCAGATCTCAAAGGCTGATACATCTCCCTGACAAGAGATTCCTTTTGCATGGGAAGAGCCACCCAGTAAAGATTGGCCTTTGTCACCTTTTCCTGCCACTTCTGAAGCCATGGGATGGAGGCAATGCATGTTGCATTCTGGATACTTTTAACTTGTTGAAATTTTCTTACAATATACTACCAAAGCTCCTCAAGGCTGTTAAAGCACAGGATGGTGTAATCTTTGTTCCAGGAATAAGGGAAGTAAGATGCAACCAGTCCTTTGATGGCCTTAGATTATGCCGGGCACAACAGAGTCTGGCTCAGTTAGCTGATTAAAGTGCCAGTCTCTCAAATGTGTTATTATCCTGCAGATTTCTGCCAGAATTCAAAGTATGTCATAGTAGGGAAAAGCCCAGCAGTCCTGCAAGAGATAGTCTGTCACTTGAGATAGATAGAAGTGTTTGGCTGCAAAGCAATACCAAGAATTATGGCCTAACATTATGACCTCATCTACAGTTTAAAATAGAATCTAAAGTAACAGTGGGAATATGTTCTTTCTCAAAGAAAGAGGTAAACAGAAGGACAAGATAAGTGTATTCTGTATCAGAGCAAAAGGGCATTGACAGGTATAACCCAGCACTATGGACAAGATTCAGTTAGCCATCCAGGAGAAATATCTTTGAGACCATCTATTGTTTTGATATCTTAGAAATGTTTTAACATGCAGAATATCTCTGAAAATGCAGAGCTGCTTCCCTTAGAATACACCATGAAGATGAAGAAGAGCTAAGTGTTCTGCCCCCACCTGCCTATTCAAGGTTACAGCCATTAAGTAGTGAAATAAAATAGAATAGCAGGGTACCACAGCCTTGTCAGATCACAGGCTGAGAGAGTTGGAGTTGCGTAGCCTGGAGAAGAGAAGGCTCTGGGGAGACCTTATTGTGGCCTTTCAATTCTTAAAGGGGACCTACAGGAAAGATGGGGACAAGCTTAGCAGGGCCTGTTGAGATAGGGCAAGGGGTAGTGTCTTTAAACAAAGAGAGATGATTTAGACTAGATATAGGGAAGAAATATTTTACAATGGGGGTGGTGAACCATTGGAACATGTTGCCCACAGAGGTGGTAGATGCCCTGTGCCTGGAAATATTCAAGGTCAGGTTAGACTGGGCTCTGAGCAATCTGATCTAGTTGAAGATGTTCCTGCTCAGTGCAGGGGGGGTTAGACTGGATGGTCTTTAAAGGGCCCTTCCAACCCAAACTATTCTATGATTCTATGATTTTATGTACACAAGATGCCCAGTCCATGGAAGGGTAACAGCTGGATCCGAACCTCTATTTCTATGTCTCCCTTAGGACCATGCTTATGAGAGCTTACCAATTCCATCATCATTAAAGTTTGATAATGTTGTGACACTCTTCTCCCGGTATTTGTAAATCATGTTTCAGATTAATTGTGTCTTTCTGGCAGTGAAAAACAACTATAAATTTGGTTTAGCCAGCCAGTCAGCTTCAGCTTAGGGCCTGTTGCCTCACAGGAACAGTTCAAAACAACCAGAAGACACTAAAGAATCTGGCCTTATATATCAACTGAAAGAGTTGATTTAAGGTCTGAGCCTAGCACAAGCACCAGTGCTATTAGATCCATCTCTGGTACACTAGGGTTAAAGATAGTACTATCATAGATTCTGTTTGTGCATGTCTCCTTGAGACCAAGGCCTCCCTTGCTGCTGGGAGCAGCAAGCTGTTCCACAGCTCTTGTTCAAGTGCTAATATCAGACAGAGATTCAATACAGAAAGCACTGAGGCCCCTGAATTCCCATTAATGTTTTGTGAAAATGCAGAGTGTAGTCTGTTCATAGAATTAGCTCAGCAAAGCCCACTCTGTGTTCTCAAAATATAGACTAATATCTTTTTCCTTGAAGAGGCAAATCACGGTGCATGAAAGCATGAATTGTTTTCAAAAAACAGTTTAGCTCAGTTTAATTCAATTCAATCAACCTGGTCTAAAAAAGAGTGCTTTGTGTGGGAGCTTAATGCAATGATTTATTTTATCTCTTACAATAACACAGACTGGAGTTTACATTGTGGATTCTGCTTACTACCACCTTTGCACACCATGATCCAGGATACATATCAGGTTAGCATCATATTAGAATAAATCAGCCTCAGGCTTACATAAGATCCATCTCCTTATACTGACCTAAGACAGCTTTGGATACAAAATTGCATTCTCCTGGTCTTTTTTCTTACCATCACTCTTTATGTTCTCAGGTGCCCCTGAGCTAAGGAGGGTGCTGGGGGAGGAGGAGCCTGGCCAGCTGTGCAGCAGCTGGTGGTTGCAAGCCATGTCCAAAGCACCCAGGCTAGCAGTGATGTACATTCTGTGCTACAGTGTCTGCACAGCTCCCAAAAAATGATACCAGACCTAACAGAAAACAAAAGACTGAGGTAAAAGTGACCCACTATCCTTTCTCAAAGAGTTCACATTTCTGACTGCAGTCACCCAGGGTCTACTGCCTGCGTTTTATCTGATTTCCATAGGCAGATAATTTTCTAGTAGAAATAAAACTAAAAAAAAAGTAACCCCAGTCTACAAAATTCAGATTCTTTCAAGTGTCAAAGTTTGAAGTCTTAAAATGAAAGTTTTCATTGAGATCTTATGGTATTTGTGCAAGTAAGGAAAAGTAAATCCTGTCTAATCCACCAATAATTCCAATGAGTTTATTTTGTTTCAACAAGCTCTGTTGGTAAATTTCACTGATAACAAATGCTGGGCAAGAATAAAATTATCCCTGTCACAAGATACTTCATAAGATTTTGTGGTGTATGTGTGTTTGTTTAAAGTTAAGGAAACCATACCACATTTAAAGTGCTACACAAAACAAATCCAGGACTTTTATTTTTGTTTGGTCAAAGCTTTTTTGATATCATCAGGTTTCATTTTTGATACTAAATACTTTTAAACTTGAATACAGCAAGCTTATGATTTATTTTAAAAATATAATAACTTAGTGGTGTAGACCTATTTTTGTCGTTATCACAGTTCAAATTTCTAACCAAAATAATGAACAAAATAAAAGTTCTTTCAAAATGAAAGATTGGAATGTTACTGAGCAAGTCTTTTTAAATAGATTTTTTTTTTGCCTTATGGAAATGTCTTTTTTTTTTTCCCTGTCTTTCCCTCTGTCCCATTAGACAATGTTCAAATCTGCATTTTCTAATGAGAAAACTTTAGATCACAACATTCCTGCTCAGCTCTGTTGATTAGACTTTCATGCACATAGTTCAGTTTTGTCATGTGAAAACTAAGTTGTATACCCACCTCTGCAATTCAGTTTTATCTTGCTGGGGAGATTAAAGGAGGGCAATGAGTCAGACAGGCAAGAAAAGGAGGAGTGGAAATAATTAAATATAATCCTACCAATTTAACCCTATTTGCAGTGGGGTTTAAAATTCTGATTCCATACAGAATAGCATGTATTTTAAGATCATGTGTCCCAATAAAAATATTAATTATTTTATCTATCCAGTGCATGCTTTTCCTTTCTCTTCTTTTTCATTTTGATCAAAGGAAAAGCATAACTGTA
Organism: Gallinago undulata; assembly: GCA_026546715.1. Classification (NCBI taxonomy): domain Eukaryota; kingdom Metazoa; phylum Chordata; class Aves; order Charadriiformes; family Scolopacidae; genus Gallinago; species Gallinago undulata. The sequence continues at coordinate 56,256,236 of JAOTQQ010000001.1, forward strand.
ACAAAACTCAGTAATAAAAGCTGACAGATTAAAGCATGTTCAAACAAAATGTGCTGGACAAAGTATTAGTAGTGAGCTTACTAACTGTCACTATTTCCATATTATACATCACAGACTTTTTGGAAATTAAGCCATCTTTTTGATATATGTCCTTAAGCAGCAGAGCAGGAAAATATTACATTAACCAGTGTTTGCAGAAGTGTGAAGGATTGCTGGGGCAGCTGGGGGCATCAGGCAATGGCTAGTCCTGGATTTTGCTGAATAAAGTTCTAGAAAGGCGGATACACTGCTTGGAAGCCTCCTGTGTAATCACTTCTGGCATCAGTTAACTTTTCCATTATCATCACTTCCAAACATCCTTTCAGCCTCTTTCTTCTAGACACAGAACTTCCTTTTGTTTCCAATCCACTGCAATTTTATGTCGTGCTGCTGTGAACAAATGTGAAATCAATTTTGTGTTTTTCAGCTGGTACATTCCTTTTTTGTTGGGCATCAGCAAAACTGACGTCAATGCCAGTGTGGGTCACCCTTATTTAAAATATGCACCACTTAGGAATCATGCTAAGCTCTGTAAAAGAGTGAAGAATGTTAGCCTGGAGGTGGTAAACACATGGGACCATTATCTGAATGCAATTAAGTAGGACTATTAATACTTCAGAAGTCACTTCAGACCAGACCAGCAGAAACACTGCAGTGAGCACCAGACAGGGTCCAAAGTCCCTCAAATTGTGCTGTGGGGCCTAAAATAGATGAAAACACAGGGTGAAGAATAGATTTTTATGGTAGTTACTGTCACTTGCAAACCTTCTACTCCATACCTGTCCTAGGCTTTTAGGCACTTAATGGCACGGGAGAAGATGCAGTAACAAGTGCCACCAGAGTGCAGGGCATCTTTCAACAGCCTTAAGACAAACCTCATGTCACCCAGCCAGCCTAACTGAAAGGTGATTTATTAAGAAAGAGAAAGAATAGATACCAGCTTGAAAAGGTTGTGTGAGATGTAACTAGCCCTAGAGATTACATATGAGAATGTCAGGCTACCTGGGTACACCCGGATTAATGAGGGGAAGATGATAGCATCTTCCAAAACAGAAGGAATTTTATTTTTCCTTTAAAGTCCTGTTTGGCAGGGGGTTAGGCAGTTTCTGTGAGGTCCATTACTGAGTTTTCTCTTTCCTGCTATCAGGTCTTGACTTTCCTTTTTACTTTCTAGATTCATGACTTCACTTTCATTGACATGCAGAGCTCTGAGTGCTTGTTACCCTTTCCATATACTCCCTTTGTCTCTCTAACAAACACATACACATAATATTTTTTAATATACTTTGCTTCTACAGTGATGCTTCCGTCACATAGCATGCAATAATGACTTCCTCTATTCAGCCTTGATTTCTATTATTTTTAGTTCTTTCTCCTTCTCTCCAACTCCGAAACCCCACTCCTGAGAAGGACACAGACTAAGGGACTCCAATCTTCTTTTTTTTCTACTTCTGTGTAGGAAAAAATCTTGCTGCACCAGTAACATTTTCCCAACTACTCTCTAGCTGGAGAAGATACCAAATTCAGCTCCACTCCAAGGGGGCAGGTTTATACAGTTTTCAACTCCCCATTGAAGTTATTGTACTCTAAGCTAAGCACATGCAATTGGCAGATGTTGTATCTATCATGTTTACTACAGAATAACAAAAAAGAGAAAACATTCTTCTCTGATTTACAGGATATTGAATATACATGAAATTTAATCAAGAACACATTTGTAATGAGGCTGAAAATGGCCTGTCAAATACTGGTTGATGGTTTTTCATTAAAAACAACGATAAATCTTCTATATGGGAGTAAGAATATTTTATTAAGGTATCAGTGAGGGATTACATAGAATATGTAAGAAAAAAATGGAATCAAGCTGAAAAAAAAAAGAAACAAACAGAAAAATCTTCATTCTATTCTTTAAAACATGCACAAATATCAATCTAAAAGTGATAAACCAGCCATGCTAGGTACATTGGAATGACTACCAAATAAATAAATTGTTTTTCTTGGCTTGCTTCAGCAATATGTGAGCTCAGTGACAGCCCTCCTTTTACAACTATTGACTTTACCCTTTTAAAAGAAAAGTTTCCTAAAATTCTCCCGAAGGCTGAAAATCTCAGTAAAGGCTGAACTACTTAATTCAAGCAAGAAAATAGACTACTTAGCTTACACCAGTCTTTAACATGCTGTCCATGGAACTGATCACAAATATTAATGATGTGCTTTAACCCCAGCAGGGCAGCTAAGCCCCACACAGCCCCTCACACTCTCCCCCCAGGGGTAGAGAATTGGAAGGGTAAGAGTATGAAAACGCCTGGGTTGACATAAAGACAGTGTAATAGGTAAAGCAAAAGCTGTGAGTGCAAGCAAAGCGAAATAAGGGATTTGTTCACCTCTCCCCATTGGCAGGCAGATGTTTAGCTACGTCCAGGAAAGCAGGGCTTTATTGTTCAAAACGGTTACTTGGGAAGACAAACACCATCACTCCAAATATCCCCCCTTCCTTCTTCTTCCCCCAGCTTTTATTGCTGAGCACGATGTCACATGGCATGGAGTAGCCCTTTGGTCAGTTGGGGTCAGCTGTCCCAGCTGTGTCCCCTCCCAATTTCTAGCTTCTTCCAGCCTACTCACTGGTGGGGTGGTGTGAAGAGCAGAAAGGACCTTGACATTATGGAAACACTGTTCAGCAATAGTTAAAACACTGCTGCATTATCAATACTCTTTTCATCACAAATCCAGAACATTAGCACTACACAAGGTACTAGGAAATTAAGTCTATCCCAGCCAAAACCAGTACAATTATTTAGTTCTTACCTTTGTACCCAGTGGATCACAATATTACTTATTTATCCTTCCCATAGACTTCTGCTCAAAGCACACACATTTTCCCAAAGGAAAAATGCCCAATTTTGATATGATTTCCATCTTACCTGGGCCTTACCGGGGCTGTTGCACAAGAAAAACTACAATATACAGCTAAGATTTGTCGTACACAGCTGATTCAATTTTACAGCTACTCCATCTCCTCAGCCATACCCCTGTACAATTTACTCAGGGTGAGGTTTGCCAGCTTCCATTCTGAGCAGTCTTCTAAACTATAGCATAGCCTGCAGGACCCAATAGGTCTTTTGAGTATCTAGCCCCAGATGCATCCAAACACCATATAGCAGCAAAACTAGGGGCACAGACACCTCCTTACACTGTGTCCTGGTGTCTGTAAGAATGAAATCTATCCACATTGTCCAAATGAAAGCTGTGGTACACATCAACCAGCTCTCCAAGATGGATGATGGGGACACTGGGATCCCAGGAGGTATCACAGTCCCCATCTCCCACAGTGCTTTCTCATTGCCACTTCCGCTTCAGGGTAGACATTACCTCAGGCAGAGCCAGAGGTTGAGGGGAGCATTTGCTCCCCTTCTACTTGGCAGTCCTGAGTCTGAAACTAGAGCACTGTTTCCAGTTCCAGATCCCCTTTTAAAAGAGAGAGAGTAAAAACTAGAGCAAGTTTAGCAGAGTGTTATGAAGATGACTAGATGGTTGGAGAACATGTTGTATGAAGAGACACAGATATAGCTGGGTTTCTTCAACCTGGAAAAGAGATGGTGGAAAAGGATTTAATTTTTGTCTGCTAAAACTGAAAGTGAATTTATGGGGAAGATGGACCCCATCTCTGAGGTCCACAGCAAAAATAAAAGAATCAATGGCCAAAAGCTTCAGCAAAAGTAAATCTGACCGGATGTAAGAAAAAGACCTTCACTGTGTGTAGTTAAGCACTGGAACAGAGGCTCAGGGAAGCTATGGAGTCTCCATGACCAATTGTGTAACTACGGACTGGGTAAATGGTTGGTGAGAGTGTGGAAAATTGGCTGGGCTCAGACGGTAGCAATCAGCAGTAACAAGTCCAGATGGCAAACCCTTACTAGTGGCATCCTTCAGGGAGTAGTACTGAGCCAATATCATCTATCATGATTGTTAGCAACCAGGGTGATAAGATAGAACTCACTCCTGGCAATGTTGCATAGGATACCAAACCAGAGGGAACAGTTGCCATGCTGGAGGGTACAATGGCTATTGAGAGGGACATAGACAGCCTTTAAAAATGGGCTGAAAGGACCATGAAGTTCTAGAAAGGCAAATGCTAAGCCGTGCACCACAGAGGTGGAATAACTCCATGCAACAGTGCAGGCCAAGGACTGACTGACTGGAAAGCAGTTTTGCACAAAAAGACCAAGAGGTCCTAGTCAATAAAACTGAACTTGACTCAGTAGTGTGTCCTTGTAGCAAAGGCAGCCAATCATATACTGGGTTGTATTAGTAAGAGGGTAGCCAGCAGGTCAAGGGAAGGCATTATTCCCCTCTGCCTGGCACTTCTGATGTGCATGTGGAGTGTTGTGTTGAGTTTGAGTTCATCAGTACAAGAGATACTGACAATAAGGAAAAATTCAAAACTTCATTGGGTAAGGCCCTGAGCAACCTGTCTTAACTGGTGTTGTCTGAGTGGGAGGCTGGACTAGATCATCTGCAAAGTTCCCTTCCAACCTGGATGGCTCCCTGTGTCTATCTTTTGAGATAACACAAAACTCTTGATAAACAGTCTGTAATCTGATCTAATTTTGAAGTTGGCGCTGCTCTGAAACAGTGGTTGGACTACCTCCAGAGATCCTACTCAACTTATCTTAGCCTTTGATCTGTGATTCTAGTGAATATATTTCTTCATTCACCTGCACAAATCAAACTAAGCTTTTTAACAGGACATAAAAGCAAATTGATGCATAAGCAAGTCTATTTGCTGCTGACTTCCAGTGGCTGACCCAATTTATACAAAAGGAAGGCCAAAATATATACATAGAATATTATTGTAATTTTGGCTACTGTAAGGTACTCTGCAAGACTTCCAGTTGTCTTTACAGAAGAACAGATTTCTCCTGGACTTTCCTTGCCATATCTGCCAGCTCTGAGCAAACCTCTTGCATGGTTGCAAGCACAGTAACAGCACCAGAAGTGTAAGTTTAGGGCTTGAATTGAACTTTAAGCATCTAAAGTTTGAGAAGTTGAGCACCTCCCTGTTGACTTACTAGCTGTTGAAAACCAGACCAGTTATGCAGGTGAGAGCCCGCTACCTCAAGAAGAACCAATTTCAGTAAAAAGATGCTTCCTCTGAGTTTTCTCAGCTTCTGCTGGGTAAAGCTTTCAGAAGTACTGCAGGTCCTCCGTCAGCTCCACTGACTTTCAATTGGATGTACCCCCTCAAGATAATTAGGGGGTTCTGAATCTGTTGCGTTTTGGAAGGAAATTATATAGCTCTGCAAGACAAGAAAAAACAGGTTGCAGCGCTGGCAAAGAAAACCCATTGACAGTATGTTGAATCAACTCCTTGCCCACATGATTTTCTAACAGTGCTGGAAAAGGTTCTGTACCCTCTTAAGCTAAACTGCTTGTTACCTTAGCTTATCAGAGTAAGGAGATCCTCTTGTTGACCAGGAATAATTAATTCTCCTCTTGCTATGACCCTGCACTGGTAAGTGGTGAGAGGAAGACAAACAAAACAAAAAAGAATCATTGAATCTTTTCATTCATCATACATGAAAATTTGAAGGTGAGAAAGGGAGGGGAGATGATAGGAGACTGGGCTGAAAAGACCTGTAAAATTGTTTCAGATGGCTCCTGGCATACTAGGCACTTTATAATACCCAAAAGGCTGCACTAAATGGCAAACTGAGAGGGTTCTTTCCCTTTCTTGTATTGCTTTCTCTTACATGCATTAATTATTTACCCAGTCTGGTGGACTGACCATGTCTGGATGCCAGGTGCCCACCAAAGCTGCTCTATCACTCCCCTCCTCAACTGAGCAGGGGAGAGAAAATATAACAAAAGGCTGGTGGGTTGAGATAAGCACAGGGAGAATACACAATAATTAACGTCACAGGAAAAACAGACTCAACTCAGGAAAATTAATTTAATTTATTACCAATCAAAACAGAGAAGGATAATGAGAAATAAATTAAAATCTTTAAAAAAAACACCTTCCTCCCACCCATCCCTTCTTCTCAGGCTCAACTTCACTCCCAGTTTCTCTGCCTCCTCCCCACCAGCAGCACAGGGGGATGGGGAATGGGGGTTGTGTCCAGTTCATCACACGTTTTTTTCTCCTGCACCTTCCTCTTCAAGGGGAAGACTCCTCACACTCTTTCCCTGCTCCAGTGTGGGGTCCTTTGTGCAGGAGCCAGTCCCCCACAAAATTCTTCGAGTTCTTCCTGCAGACTTTGATTCTTCACAAACTGCTCCAGTGTGGGTCTCCCCATAGGGTCAAAAGTCCTGTCAGAAAATCTGCCCCAGCATGGGCTACTCTCTCCAAGGGTCCACTGTTCCTGCCAGGAGGCTCCTCCACTCCTGGCTCTCCAGGGGGTCGCAGTCTCCTGCAGGCATATGCACCAGCTCTGGTGTGGGGTCCTCCACAAGCTGCAGGTGGATATCTGCTCCACCATTAATATCAGTGAGCTGCAGGGGAACAACCAGCCTCACCATAGTCTTCACCACAGGCTGCAGAGGAATCTCTGCTCTGACACCTGGAGCAAATCCTCACCTCCTTCTTCACTGACCTTGGTGTCTGTAGAGTTTTTGCTCTCACCTATTCTCACTCCTCTCCCCAACTGCAGTTTCTGTTGCACAGTAACTTTTCCCCTTTCCTAACTATGTTATCCCAGAGGTGCTACCACCATCACTGATGGGCTCAACCTTGGCTAGTGGTGGGTCTGACTTGGAGCCAGCTGGCTCTATCAGACATAGGAGAAGCTTCTAGCAGTTTCTCACAGAAGCCACTCCTGTAGCCCCTCTACTACCAAAACTTTGCCAGGCAAATGCAATACACTCACATTTGACAAGTAGTCCTGAAAAGCAAATCTGAGATATAATTTCTAAAGCCATATGCTGTTTCCAAGTCATTTATACAAAGAGACTTTATAAATATCCAGAGATGTCACTCCTGTGCTATGCACCAAGAACAGATTTGTTCAAAGCACTTAATGCAGTTAGGGTGCTCAGGAGAGGTGGAGATACAGAAGTGCAATAACATTCAAAGCCTGTCAATGCTTAACAAACTATATAATGAAACAATAATATGTTAGATAGGCAGGAGGGAGTCCAAAACAATGATGGTAAAAAAATAAATAAATCTGTAAATAAGCATTTAATTGTATCACACATAAAAAAGTGTCTGCTGCACAGCTCACTGGTGATTTGTAATCCTCCTATTTGGAAGTCCTGTATGAGTTTGTGTTTTTTCTTCCATGAGCAGCTCAAGCACACAACAGGGAATGAAAGCGTCCATGCAATCTTTTCGAACATCAGTTATGGCGGTGTTATCCCCTCTGTAGGGGAATGTTTTCCTTCTCAGAAGATCAGTGCAAAGATGTCATTCTACCTTAGTGACTCTTAGCCCTGCATGATAGGTGTCCTGCTTTCTTAGTGGAGTCCTGATTGGGAGCGGTTGAAAGTCAGGATTATTTCTCTGCAGCAGGGAGGCAGGGAAATTGTTGCATCTGGGAAGGAAAGGCTGGATTTTCAGATTTTCTAGGGAAGGTGAATCCCCACATCTTTGTGTTTCTTTCTCATGTCTCCACTGTCAAAAAAAAAAAAAACAAAACCAAAAAAAACAATCCACCTTTGTGGATCCAGAGACCACACATAGCAGGGAGTGCAGATGTGACATTTGAACATCCCGGAGCTGCAAACTGGAGCTTAGCCAGAACAAAAGCTCAAATAATTTTCCATTTAACTGCAAGTCCCACAGCTGACTCTTGAGGACAAGTTTTCTAGCTTCTGCACTCAAAAAGCTAAGCAAGAGGTACAGTGAGAGGCACATAAAAGAAGTGAGAGGCTACACAGAAATACCCAGCTGCATAATCTAACATGCAAAGGTCCCAGATGGAAAACATTGCTCAGTCATGACTGAGCCAAGAGCAACTGGGAAAGAAGCTTTGTTTGCCTTAAATGTTTTTGCGTACAACCCTCCAACTGACTTGATGGCAGCTGCCTTAACTGCGCAAGAATTCCAGTTTGATAAGGTAGTAGGACTGGATAGAAGAATGAAATAAAAGCAGAGGGAATGAAAATGGGCAGTGAAGGTTTTTATCTTATGATGTCAAAGACTCTTTCCATGGTGCAGTAGACCACTGTCTCCCTGAAATAAATACCTTTCAAAAAGTTGGCTGAAAGACAGCTCCAAAGAGGAGGTGTCAACAGACCAGCTTCTACTCTGAGCTGCAACAGGTAAAGGCTGACTGAACTTCAGTAAACATCAACTACCTACCACAAATTAAGGTGGTGTGATTAGAGAGGGGAAGGTGGGGGAGCCTGAGGACAGAGCCATGCATCACTTCTTCCAGGGACTAGAAATAGCTCTAGCTGAACATCTTGGATGTGAACTGGTAGTAGCTGAGGAGCTGATAAAAGGCCATTTTCTGACAACATGGTCAGGATGCTGCTGCATTTTTCTTACTGCTGTGTCTTCCTCTGACTTCTTCCTTTGTGGTACATGTGGATTCCACAGCAGGAAACAGGGAGACTCAGCTCATAAAGATAGCAAAGACATTTATCTTGTCCCAGCTTTTGGACAGGTATTTTTAGCCCAAGGAGGCCAGGTAGCATTCCCAGGTGCTGTCAGCAGCTCCAGCAGGATAGTGACTTCAGGAACAGTATCCACAGGCGGATGAAGCTCAGCACCATTTGGCCTCTACCAGTGTCCTGCAGAGCTCTGTGTGACTGAGTGGAAGGGAAGCCCATCCTGTCATGGGATGACTACCACACCATATGAGGGAGGGCATGTACCCCACCAAGCCATGCTGTGAGGAAAGGATATGATTCTCCAGCTCCCCCGGGAAGTCTGCTTCCACACTTACACCTCTGTTACAAAGAGGAGGGACAAAGCCCTGACACCACTAATATCAGTACGAAAAACAGAAGGAAAAGGGAGAAAGCTGCACTGTTTCATCCTTCTTTGCCTCTGCTCCCACATAAATCTCAAAACTTGCTTTTTATTATTCTTTACCCCTCCCCCCCCCCACACATCGTTCCTCTTTTTCGTGGGATAAGCACTGCAGCACAGCAGTCTGGGGTACAAGGCCATAATCCTCCCAACTGATGCACATGGCAGAGCTGCAGAAACATCCTACATGTCTGACTCCCCCTGCTCCCCACCGCCTTTCACAAGATTAACACAACTTGACATTATTGTAACCATGTTTTGGAAACAGAGGATAGGATGCATTTAATTATACATTTTTGTTGTAGGCTCCAAGGCTGACAGCTTGTTTTTAATAACCAAACACTTGGTGATAATAAAACAAACCGTTAGAGTTGAGCTGACGAAGAGCCAGCCTGGAGGAACATGGCCATGCAAAAGACACAGGGACTTTTGCAAGCATGGCAAAACCACCCCGCCACCTGCTTGGCTCCAAGACTAGGACCCCGGTGCTGCACTGCCCAGCAAGCTTAACAGTTAAGCTGAGCTCTCTGACAATTGCCTACCAAAGGACTGTAAGGAGCTGTAGTTTTTGGAGGCTTTATCTTGACAAGTAGCTGAGAGACAACAGCTCCATTTCTTTCTTTTTTTTTTTATGACCTCCCATGAGAGTCCTCCATACTCCCTTACCCCCCATTCAATATCCAAATATTCTCACTGGTGTTTTTTACCTGGTAAAGACTGAGCAAGGACTATCATCTGAACCATCCACAACGATCGAAGGATTCTTAAAGATTATGACACAGAAGCAACAACTCTCTCTATGGTGATATTTCATCTTTATATGATTGCCAATCTCAGATAAATCCCACACTAGGGTTTCTTTCCCAGACAGCTCTGTATGTACCCACCCCCCCTGCACTGCAGTGCTTATAAAAGCAATCTTTACTTTCACATAAATGCTGCATCCTTTCCAGAACACAAACCAAAACTTTTCTGTACCTCCTAAGAACTTTCAGCTCATTACTGGTACTTCTTATAACCCTCATCAACCTTTTCCTCTCTAGTGGCCAAATGCTGGCTGCAAAACCCCAGGCTTTTGCACAGATGGGCTTTATCTCCACCAACAGTCAAAGCTCCAGGTACTAACATCTTCAGGTTCTTGAGAAACACAGCGAAGATTTGCAGCACCAAAAAGTCTTTAGAAGCAGCTTTAATTCTGTGTACACACCTTCACAGGACATGTCTAGAGACCTTTCTTTTACTGCCTGGAACTGAGACGTTCTGTGCTACATCCCACACTGCCAGTAGCAGTGGTACACTGGAAATTATGTTTCCTGTGACTCCAGAGATGGTGATGACTGCTGAACCATTGCTAGATAAGGAAATCATTGACATAGTGAAGACTCATTTAGAAGTATTATAAACAGTTTCTCCCTGTCCCTCTCACCACCTACGTGACAAACTGGTTATTTCATTCCTAAAAAGGAAAAAAGGGAAGGGTGTGCTTAGTGTTAGATGAGAAAGATTAATAATCAGAACAATGAAAGACAGAGGAAGGTTTCTCAAGAGAAGAAGATTTGTCAATATTGAAGAATTATTTGCTCTGTTTTACATAAAAAATAAATAAGATATGATATGATCCTCTACAGGAATAAAGACTCTTTTAAAATCCTCTCTGGACCCCTAATCTCTCTAGAGGATCCTTTCCTTATTCAGTCCAGATAGATTAGCTTTACCTGTGTCATTGAATTTCACACTTTCCTTCTGTCAGGTCAACACTCCTAGATGACTTTTCCCTGTCTAAACTCCCAATGAACAGCCAAGTGACAGAAGATGGAAAGTCCAGGTCTGTCTCTTCCCATCCTTTTCTCCTGTGGTATTCACAAGGAAGAAGTTCACCCCTCAGACAGTTACTCCCAAATTCTGTCGGAGCACAAGGATCTTTAAAATTCTGGGGGGGTTCCATACTCACCCCCCTGGCATTAGACAGTGATGTTGGCATGGACAGGCTGGATGGTTTTGAAAGTTACAGGAGGTGGGGAACTTCTCCAGCCAAAGCCTCTGCATGTACATGCTATACGGTGGACTCACCCCCGCTCCTGGGTTGCCACAGCAGCTTCACTCTGTCACCTTTCTTCTAGTCACAGGATGCTCAAGGCTTAACCCCTTCGCATAAAATTTGGATGAAGGTCTCCAATGAATCCTGGAGTCATCTCTTTTTCCAGTTTTCCCACTGTTCAGGCTTGGAATTGTGATAAAGATGTAACTAAAGCATGAAAAAGGTATAAACTTAGCAACAGCCCAAGAAAATGTTTCAAACACAGCCCCACTTATAGAGGAAAGGAAATAAGTTAAGACTTAGGTACGTCTCACATTACCTTGTAATTTACCAGCATAGGCCAATTTGTAGTACAGCTGTGAGAATATTTAAATATAGTAATTTTGAATCTGAATTATAGATGATGTTTTGTACTTTAACAGGTCTCAGTGGCTAAATATTTATCTTTTCCTCTTTCAGGTGTCTCCTTTCGTTGGCAAATTTCCAGTTCCCTCTGCATTACTTCTCTCCTTTGGAAATACTGCATTGGATAAGGATCGCTCTTCTTCAGAGCTTGGCTCCTCTTTCACCTGGTTCCTGTGGTGAAAGTAATTAAGAGCAATTGGTTGCTATAGAAATATTAATATTTATTATTGGTACTGCAGTAGTATCATGAAGCTTCAGCAGCTGTGATATAAATATGTGTGAGAATAAGAACTGTGATAGTGCCAGCTGAGGATTATTACTTCTACCACAAGGTCAAGAACCCTGCCGTCATGTAGACATACTCTGAAAACAATGAAGTAGGGAACCTTCCAGAGAAAACTGTAAAAAACACCTGCAATCATTTGCATGCAGTACAAATGCAGTCATTTTAATCCCTGTTTCTCTTGTGATGATCTCTGGGAACTGACATCTATGAACTTTTTTTTAAGAAGTTAAAGAACATGGGTTGAAAGAAAGAAAATCCTTCATTTAAGCTTCTTTACCGTGGGTCAGCTTACCTTCTGCAATTGTTCTATGTGCTTCGTTCTGCTGAAAGTTAACTGCAATCATCAGGAAAGGTTTTCATGACATAGACACAGTAAAGGAGCTTTTTTATCTTGGTGTGCCTGGCATATCAAACCACCATGCTACAGTGTTATCCGCTAATATTTCTTGTTAAGTGTATCAGCCCCACAAAAAACTAATATCTTTCTTTCAAGGCTGAATGTAAAGGTGAGATTTGTGAAAGAAGACAGCATCCATCCCACCTTGCTACCACTGCTGACTGCAGTATCACTGATTTCAGCTAAGAGTGAAGCAATTTTAAGTGCCCCCACTCCAACCTGTTATTTTGTCCAGAAAGAGAGCCAGCATGAAAATCATATCACTGCAGTAGGTCCCAAATGGTACACTTTTAAGATATCACAACAGAAAGGCTACAAATAAAATTCACACCTTTAAAAAAAAAGAAAAGAACATTTTAGGTGTGTCTGTTTTTTCAAATCACATTATAACATTTTGAAGAATGGGACATTCTTTCATGGCAATTTCTCTGTCTGTAAAAGACTGTCATGCAAAAACCACTCTGAAGAAAATTTTCACCCACTTTAGTACATTAGTGCATTCCTACTTATGTACTGTACTGGGTCTGGTGGAGAAAAGGTTAATTTCTTCCCAGGACCTAGCAGGGACACAGGTATTCCATCCCATGTG
>JAOTQQ010000001.1:56269066-56297232 GCA_026546715.1 Gallinago undulata
GGCGGTTAGCGCCCTGCTGAGTGCACGTGGCTGCCACGTGGTCCTTTGTTGCCGTCTGAGGCTAAACCACGACATGTACAGACAGATTTAGAGGATATACACACAGTGTATGTGTCTGAGTGACTATATATTTACCGATGAGTCAAGATGATTACAGTGAGATCATGGGAAGGAAAGATAATGCACTTTTAATGTATAAAGGGATTTTATGAAAATGACAAGGGCCAATCATCCTAATTAGCTAACAAAGAGAGAACAAGATATAATAGGATTAAAGGGACACTGTCAAATTACATTTCAGAAAACATTTAATTGCACAAATTCCATATTCTGACAACTTACACTTCCAATATCATGTCCTGGTTTTGAGACTATTTAAAATTATCTTGAGAAGGAAATTTCCACTTTCTTTTTGGAAGAAACTAAGAAATGTGAAAAATGGTTTCTGTACACAGAGGTTGTGTGAGTGATTATATGTTGAACAGTTTATTGGGTTTTACATAAATAAACTAGAGCAAAATAACTTATTCTATTCTGCCAGCTCAAGCCAAATTTTTGGTTTACTTCATTCCAACATACGAAATATTTCTGAAGAAATGTGGTATTTTTCAAATAGGCAAAGGAAAATATGAGCCTACTGTTTATGTTGCATTGTACCTGCTATGCTACTGCCTGTGTCCCAGTGATACAATTTAGGATGTGTTCTCCAAAAGAAATATTGATTATGGGGATCTCCTTTTGCAATCTCCAATTTGAGACAACTAAAAAAGAAAAACCAAAAAAAACTTTTCAAACTTGCACTACTTACATCTTTCTGAAAACGAGGTTCCAGCTCACTGTCTCAGAAAATGGAGCCCCATAAAATGAATGATCATTTTGAAAATCTTTGTTATTTTTTATATTGTTTAAGCTCTTCCAGAAGTAACACTTCAGGCAGTTAAGAAGAAATATTCTGTCTCTTTTTGGTATTTTCCTTCAAATGTGTCATTTGGTCAGTAATTCTTCTGAGGAATGATGGACTAACTGTGGTATGCTAGCACAATTGTAAAAATCCTCATTTTTGGCCTGCACAGATACAAACCTAGTTTTAAAATGCTGTTATATAAGTGTGTTAGCTAGTCTGGCCTAAAAGCACAGCTGATAGTCTGATACGCCCCAGTTCAAAATATTTTTCACTTTTGTGCTTGTGCTTGTGTTTCTTGTTTCACTTGATTTATTTTTTTAATGCCACAAAAATGTTCCATATTTTTAGTTAAGGAAAAAGATAAATTATGAATCAATTTTATTTTTTCTGAAAGGAAAAATGCCTGCTGTTTCCTAACCAACTGAACTTTTTTCCTAGAGTAGACCTGCCATGGGATGCTGTTAGGTACCAATGAGAACTGTTTTCCATTCCAAGCGCTGCTATTAATAAAAAACTTACTGGCAAATATGAGGGAGGGCATAGAAAAGCAATAGAAACCATTTATGCTTAGGTAATATGAGAGCTAGGGATGTGAGCAATGAGAGCTAAGGGTCATGTTAGGTAACTGAATGACTAGATGAACTGGCATACTGAGAAAGACGAAGAAAGCTAAGCATGACTAGATCTTCTAAACAGAAGCAAATTACAATGGCATAACAGACTCTATGTATTGTAATAAGGAATAAATAATAAAGAGAGAGGGATACTGTTTATAGTGACACAGCTGCTCAGAACTTGACTATTGCCATAGCCTGAAGATCTTGAAAACACAAGAGATGTAGCACGGGAAACTTCCTGACAATGAGATCTTCAGGTTGTTCAAAATTACAACACAGGTGAAGGAAGTTCCATTGCCTGAGGCTAGACTGGGCAATAGTCCAACCTTCTGGGTACATATTTTACTGTTTCTTGACATTCGTATCAGGAAGTTCTAGGAAATGCTTTAGATGGCAAAGACAAGGTAAAAACAGAGGTGTGCTTCAGAGTTAAAATTACTGTTCTTCTTTCACTAAGTCTCTGCAGAAGTTTCAAGATAGGACCTCTCTGTGACTCTAAGCTCCTGTGACATGTACAAATAGAGAGTGCAGTTATCAAGCCTTTGGAGGTAAGATGAACTAGGTGATGTGATAGATCTTTTCCATCTCTAATTTTCACGAGCACACAAACAACTATTCATGCCTGGGAACATTAATCACTATTGGGCAGAGGTCTAAATCAAAGAAGGGAAATAATGTTTTGTGTATGCTCAGCACACAATGTTCTAATGTTTATAACTATGTAATTTCCAAAGCAAATTTCTTCAAACAAGGCAATGCATCATTCAGGAGTACATTCACTTTCAAGGGTGATGTTTCAAAATAAAGTTGGTTTGAGTTACTGCAGATGAAAAGCATATGAAAAATACCTTAAGTGGTGAAAATCACTTTTTCCCTCCTCCTGATTGGATAACTTTGAAAAAAAAATACAAACAGCTGGATTGTTCTTTATGAAAGTTTCTAAAACCAATTCAGAATTGGACTGAGATCGAGCATGAAAAATTTGAGCCCCAAAGGTAATATTTTTTGAGAAAGTTATAAATGACAGTGATTTCAAATTGAAATGCCATTTTCAAGCTTGGCAATATCATCACAACCACAATGCTACATTAACTTGTATTGTGCAAAGCTGTAGTGATAATAGAAAACCAAATTCTCCTGACTTCAACTGACCTGCAGCAAGTTAACTCTGTCAGGGAATCTGTCACACAAATAGAAAACAGGGAGCAAGAAAAAGGAGAGGGCAAGTAGGACTTGAGAAGAGAAGAAAAAAGGGAATAGGAGTGAAAGATAAGGGAGAGGGGGAATGAAAAACAAACAAACAAACAAACGAAAGGTAGATCAGTACGGTCTCTATCTTCAAGTCCTGTATTTCCCCATGGGAGGATAAGATGTCTATGATCAATATTGTTCTTTTGAACATGGTAGTGAACAACACAAGACATGGAAATGGTAAAGGAGAGACCAAAAAGAAGGTGAAAAATGGACTGAAAATAGAAGAAGGTGATAAAATAGGGAGATTAAAAGCAAGATGATCAAGGAAAGTAGTTTTGGAACTATTGCCAAAATTTCTAGACTAGTTCTGGAATGACTGTCAGTTACAATACAGAGCTCCACTCAAAACTATTTTTACAACCTTGAAAAAGCAAGACTAAGATAGAAGTAGGCTGTGTTTGTATAGGTAGCAAATTAATTTTATAAAAATAAAATGGGTGGAGGAAGAGACAGCCTGGAACTGTCCAAGGTTGCGGAGCACCTCTTTTCTTCTTACCATCTAGAAGGAGTCCAAATTGATGTTTGCCAGCAAGGACAACCCTCCAAAGCCAAGATTTTGGCAGTACCAGCTCCTGCAAAAGCTCCTGTTGCTCTGGGCTTGGCAGGGGTGCCTCAGTATGAGTGGCTTAAGATTAAAGAGGTCCTGAGGAATGAAATCATCCAAATTTACCAACTTTCCTTAAATTTGTTAACAAACTGAAGTCTTCTGCCAGGGATTCTGCATAAACTTAGTCCTTAAAGGTCCTTCTGAAGTTTCTATACCTTCTGAAAATTAGAGTAGCTGTCCTGGTTGCTGACCCTGCTCTTCAAGAGCTAGCTCAAAAGCATTTCAGGCAATGGTATTTCACTGAAGCTTGCTCTTGCCTTTAAAGCCTAGATGTGGAGCATTATCAGTTTTCCTCTGCCACCATTTTCACTCTTATTAGATACAAAACAGATGCCCTGTATTCTGTATTTTCTGCTTGCCTCCAGGTGTCTCCAGAGGAAGAAGTCCTCTGTGAGTTTCAGCCACAGGTGCCTCTCTTACCTCCTTCCAGAGGGGCAGAGAATCATTCCCGCTTTTTCCTGTATAGACCCGTCATCACATTGCAAACATCCATTCAGCTTCTGATTTATCTAGTTAATAGTGAACTGTTTGCTGCTTTGTTTCCATAACCTGACATGGACAGACAACAGCAGGAAAAATTAGCCTCTCCTCTCCTTCTGACTACTGATATTTTCTCTCCTTTCCGTACTCTTATTTTAAATTAGGCATCCAGGCTCCCTACCCAACAGCAAAAAAAGTTCAGTGACTCAACTCACCCATTCTGATCTTGGTGACATTTAGAAACAAATGTCAAGCTGATAGCTTATCTGGGAGACAAGAGAGGGACATTGTCCTTCGTTATTCAAAGAACCTTGGTATGACATTCTTAACATTTTTGCAATATTCTATATATTAAATATCTTTAAAGGTACAACCAATATCAAAATTCACCTTGATTTTTAGCAAATCCTGAGCAGGTAGTAAGAATATGTATGGCAGGGACATTAAAAATATGGATAATAAAGCTGATAAGATTGGAGATAAGCTTAGAGAGTGACATAGTTTCCCTCCTCTCCTGGAACACATTTATATGTTAGTTTTAGGGCCCTCTTACACCATATAAAAGAAACTTCACTTACCCTAAAAGGTGATGCATGCAATGAGCATCAGAGATTGGAGTCCCTGAGCAAATCTTTGGTACAGCGTGAAGATGACTAGAGGCGGGTATTTGGCAGTACTGATTCAAAATTTAGGTATTTGAAAAATTTCCATTGGGACTTTTTCCAAAGATAAATATCGTTGACAAATGTGTGCACATAAATATTTTGATCTGGAAAAATGTTGATTCTGTAGCAAGCAAAGCTCATTGAAGAGAAACATCTATAAATCTGTCTGTATCTATGTCTAAATAGACACCATTTTTGGTGCTACTATGCATCAATAACCATAAAAATGCATTGTGGGAAGGAGAGTTTGGTTGCTTGAAGTTAATATTCTGCATGTTAGTTGATGTTCCCTGGAGAAAATATATCATTTTAAGTGGTATAGGAGACCGTGATGCATTCTACAGGCAAGTACCTAAATTATACTTTATACTGTGGCAAGTGCAGTATGGCTCTCTTTAATGCATCTCCAAGCATTTAGCTTTTTGCATCAGAATATATGGGGCTTAATTTTTCACAAAATCCTTAGAAACTTACTTTAGGGATCAAAAATATTTTTCAGCTTGATTCCTTAGAAAATAATGAGACAGGTAATTACATGCTAATATGCAGGAGTTTTCAATACTAAGGATGCTTAGTATAAAAGCTGGGCTGGGGAATGCTCTGTACCACTAACAGGAATGGATAATAGGACAGAAAACTTTACAGGACCCTGGTACACATTGGCGTCCTGGTATGAAAAAAAGAGTGAGAATCCTCTCTGTATTGTAACTCATTCTTGTAACATAGTTATTTTAAGGACAGCAGAAAATTCAAGGCATGCTTTATACTGAAAGATACTCAAGGTTAGGATGGAATTTCATCTTGAAAAAAGCTTTTAGGGATAATTAAATCAGCTGCAGGATAATTTAGGTGAATGGCCTAGGCAGGCAATTAGAAATGCATCCCAAGCTCAGCAAAACATCCAAAGACAAAGTAGACTTAATTGCTTGCTTTTTCCACATTAAAAATTCTGCCAGAGATGAAGACTAAGAAACATTAAATAATTTGTCCAAAATTTCCACAAAGTTGATGGAACCACAGGCACAAGATCTGACATGTATTCTATAAGAGAAATACTGTATGCAAAGTAAGTATGTCTTCTGGGTAAGGATCACAATGGCTCAAGTCTGCCTTGATCAAAGCCAGGATCTGATTGCAGAATCAGACCTGACAGCTTCATATTTAAAAGATTCGAAGACTGAGCAGTTAAAAGTTACAATGGTTATCTACAGCAATGGGATCTACATATCTTGGAATGAAAACAGCGTTTATAATGACATCTAGTCACTTCTGGTTTTAGTGAAATCCAAAGTAGCTAATCCTAGATTTTCTCTTCAAATGGGTACATACACTTTTGATCACAATTAAAACAAAAAGGAAAAAAAGAATGTAATATACATCTTTTTTAAACTGTCATGCAGTTTAAACTTCAGTTTAGGTTGATTTTGGCTTAATTACGTGCCAAGTTACTGACTCTTTGCTATACATTGTCAACTCACTTTGATAAGGTTTACTAAGTCAAATTATTTTTCTAGAGAGGTGTAAAGGATCTGAGTGTTTTCAATAGTTACTTTTGGATCAGTTAGTAAAAGAAAAAGTCCTGGAAATACTCAGAATAATGTTCCATGTGTCACCCTGCGACACAAGAGATTGTTTAAGATCTTTCTGCCCTCAACTTGTTTCCTCCCTCATCCTCAGTGCTCTCCTGGTGCTTACCAGCTCCTTATCTGTGCTCTACCCTAAATTGCATCCATGGGCATAATCTTGCCAAAAGAAAGCAGTGCCTTATGAGGAGTTTTGGGCTAAAACCATGAAGGTTTTTCTGTGTGTGTGTTAAATAGATTATTTTCTACATCTTTAGACCAAGCCCACATAAATCATAGAATGGATGAAAGAGCAACGGAAGTGAAAGAGTAACTTTGGGCAGCATGCAAATCATTTAAACTAGCTCTGCCACCAAAGCAAAATCATAACATGAAAAAGCATATTTATAACACTGCTGACAAATAATTAGCATTTTCCAGTCTTTCACAAAACATGTGTCTTTCCACATAGACTGATAGATTTTTTATTGAGTTTTCTGATCTATTTTATCGCTACAGGCGAGTAACAAAGCCACAAGCACTTTATTTTAATTGTCTATCAGGTATTGTTGCAGTCTTTGGGGTCCCTTTGTGTTACACCATTTTTAATTAGTACGTTATGGACCTGCTTACACCCCTGAGACTCCATTAAATGCAGCTGGATGGTACGTAACGCTTACTGAATTCCAGCACAAAATTTGTTTGTCTCTAAACGTACTGTCTTAAGTCGGGCTCCACGTCCAGCTAAAATTCAATGAAAAAATCTAATGAAGCTTGTCAGCTTGTCTAATAAAGAATACTACCACTCTGTATAGATCTGGAAACCAAAGAAAATTTTGTCACAGTCTTTTTGTCAGCCATGATGAGCACTGAAGCTCAAGGTGAAGTATAGATTAGAAATAATTACTTTTCATTTGATCTAGTTATGTTGCTCTCAAACAAATTGAGAAAACAGTGGGTAACGTGGAAAAGAGAAAGCTGCAAGTTTAGTAGTAAGATGAGAGATAGAGGGAAAGAGGCAGTTTGCATTTTGGAGTAAAGAGTAAGAGGTAAAATGAAAGGAGGCTGCTGGTGGACATCTGGTGAGTCCCTGAGTTGTGACTGTTAGCACACAAATACTTCTTGGTGATCAGAGTTGGAATGGCTGCTTTGTTGGAAACAACCTCCCATTTATAACTGAGTCCTTCTGCTCTGTGGGAATTAATTGTGTTATGGGGTCCTCATTTAAAATCATTTGTATGATTTTCATTTCACTTTGAGAAAGGTAGGGAATCGTGTATTTCAGCTTGTCTACTGTAGGATCCCTGACAATCCTGCAAAATCTACTAAACTGGTTAATTTTTGCATTTGCTTTTCTAGCCACAGTCCGGTGCTCTTTAATGTTACTTGTTACATTAATTCAGTGTTCTTTACAGTTGCTTGGTTTCTGGAGGAATATGTTGTTGGTGTGTTGGGGATTTTGAACATGATGATTGTTGTAAAAAGCTTTTATTTTGTAGTGTTGACCATGATAACTAGAAAGATGAGGACGGTGCAAACCGTGGACACTTTAACGGACAAGTGTTTGTTAATAAATTGGTGATGAAAATTGTTATTGGATTCTAAGATATTAGATCAGATTAAGTCATCCTCATACAACATAGATGTCCTGCTATATGCAACTTCTCATAAACCTTCTAAACCAAGAATTTTATCTGATTGTTATTCCTTCATGAATACCTGCTGATATCTGTGCATAAAAATTGGTGAAACTACCAGGGAATGAGAAATAAATGAACTATTTTGCAGTATGCCTGGCTTCAAAATCTGAATGCTGTCATGTTCTTCTAGGTGAGTCTGTGATGGTATAGGATCCTGGTATAATGGACGAAGATACTCAGAATGATGAAAGAAGGTTTATGTTAAGAAGTTTTAGAGGTATAGTTTGTCTCAAAGAAAAAAATATGTTCTCTGAGTGGAAAGACAGTTTCTGTGTATCCTACTTTTCATAGAACAACATTTGTGTCTGATGTGTCTACCTGGCTTTCTGTATTCATCATTATTAGGAGATGTATAGAAAGCTCTAAGGAACAGGGGTGGAAATAAGAGAGCTGGTAGTGCAGGTTTTTGGGGGGCTTCTCTGAGAAGACATTCAATAGTGTCTTTGAAATTAAAGACAGAGAAGCATATGTTCTTTTTCCTTCAGTTGCTTTTTGTTCTGACTATCAGAAAATCACCTTCTTGTCTTGCTGATGCAGTCTTGCATGATGTACAATTTCTGTAGCGCTTCCTGAACTTAAAGATTCTCATTGTTTTCAATGAGAGGTGAAATGCAACTTGAATGGAGATTATCAATTACTCTCGTCCATGTACATGAGAATGGGGTCAGATTTTGGGGTTTCTGATGTGTCATTTCCAAAGAAATCTAATTTAGTGCTTGACAAGATGAAGAGTGGTTAAAGGCAGAGAATACAATTTCAGGGGATAGAGTTATTGATATGTAGATGGGAGAGCAGACTAAACCTTATTTTACCATAGAAGTCCCACCAGTGGGTCTGGCAGTTACACACCATAAGGACTATCAGGTCATCTGGCCTCATTTGTTCTCTTCCTTTCCTACCAGTAGCTGACTGCAGAGCAGGGTGCATCTGAGATGAGATAAGAGCCACAGACTTGGTGGAAAATCCCCATCTACCCAGCCTGTGTAGGATAGAGGTGGGATAGCCAGTTCCTCGTCAGTTACCCTCAGTCCACCTTTCTCCAGCCGTCACAGGAAAAAGAAAAGTCACTAGAATTGACACACAGAAATGACACATCATTGTTAAAAAGAGAGGTTATGCAGAGAAAAAAAAATGGAACAGAAGGAGAAAAAAGCAGCAAGAGAAATACTGACATTTGTTACGCTATGTCATGGCCTGGACATCCCACTTTATGTTTGTGTACCCTTCTGCTTGCCATTATTTCAAACATTACATAAATATAGCCATTACCCTGGGAGCATAAAAATAAACTAATCCTTCAAGAAACAAGAGAATCAGATTTACTGTCAGAGCTCTGAAAACGCTGGCAGCAACGATACATGTTTTAAAGGATGGGTATCATAAAAGAGGACTGCACAGCTCCTTAGTGAAACCTACTTAGATTTCAACAACATTCAAGATCTGCAAGATGTCTTACAACTCCATCAAAAGCCAGGTAGAAAAGTTGTCCTAGCTGAAAATAACCTTCAACATGCTTGATGGCACAAAAAGTCTTCTAGTGGCTGGGACCCAACATGCCAAAACCTGATTTTAGAACTGTAAAGTACTTGCAGACATCAGCAACTATCTAAGAGAGAAGAAATCAGGTTAGTCTAGGGGAAGTATTTGACCATTGTGGGATATACCAGCACAACAAAGTCGAAACAGTCTCCTTTGAATGAGCAGAATGAAAAAGATTCTGAAACAAATGTTCCCCCTTGAGCTTTTGTCCCCCATCTCCTTGGGATCTTGGCTCCTGATATGACACACCCTGGGAAGACGTGCACAGCTCCTGGGGCAGAGACTTCATTCAGTTGGATGCCAGCTTTGGGGGTAATAAAAGCAGGAGAACAGATTGCTGGTGACTGTGCAAGGATCACATTGCAGGCAGCGCTTTGGTCTTTCCAAGCAGAAAGTCAGAGTTCAGCTCCACTCTGCTGACTCTTGGAAAAAGGAGCATTATGCTTGCTCACTGGAATTTTTAAGTGTCTTTCCAGGAACATTTAGCCCTCATATGTAAACTCATTTATCAGAAATGCTGCAGGAAATCTCTTATTTGCTCAGAAAACTCTGGATGCAGCAGGCAAGTTAGAGTCTCTAGGAAAGATGAAGCAGGAGAGGCTGAAAAGGAAATAACAGCTGATTATAAGGTTTAACAAGTAACGGGAAAACCAGTACACAGTGCGAGTACTAATGTCCTTGCAGTAGCAGTAATATAATTATGTAACAACCAGAGAGCACAGTAATACTTACTGCTAAACTTTAAGTACTAGTTTCTAGCCCAAGTTTTAATTTTCTTTTTTTTTTCTTAGAATTTTACCAGACTCTATCCATATAATTTGGTCAAAGACAATTACATGTTTTCTATAATAGCATCAGAAAAAATTTCAACCCTTTCAAGAGAGACGTTAAAGGAAAATAATGTATTCCTTTGTCATCAAAGAATTAGTTTCATTTTCAATTTTTTTTTTTAGCGAGTCTTCTAGTGCCTGTGTACTTTTCAGCAACATGGCACTTCTTTGCTAGGGAGAGATAGGGAAGAAAGAAAAGCTCTTTGTTATTACTGGCAAAATCTAGTACATTTTGTAAATCAGAATTTTTACATTCTCACTAGAAAATCTTTGTAGCTACCAAATTTTCTTTACATGTTGCCTATGTATTGTACATGTTTCTAGGCTCACCTTAACATCTCTTCTGTGTTTTTTGACTGCGTCATAACATTAACCCTTACCCTCCTCAGAAATATGGAAGAGCATCCAGAGGTCTGAACTCCCCCAAAGCAGAGACCTCATCCTTCCAGCAAATATTTGTAGGCCACAGCAGTGAAATGTGTGTTATATTCCCCTCCTGTACTTAGTTGACGTAGACAAGAGTCTACTGACAATATCAGTTACTCCATTAGTTGAAACAATGGAGACATTCTGGCACCCAGCCTCCCAAAGAAAAAAAGTGGCTTGTTCCACATGAGACTGCTTTGGTGTGGGAGACAGGGTGCAAGTCCAAGGAAAATCTGTGCCAGAATGCCATTATTAAAAGTTTGCAAACTCAAATTGTGAAGCCGAGGAAATGTCAGAATTGTACTCAACAGGCATACATTGCTTTCCTCCTTAGTATTCTTGTCTTGTTCAGTACACAGGATGAGCAACAAATGAAGCAGAAGCTGGCAAGAACATAAGGGATGTTGTCTGCTTTAAAAGCTGGTCTGGGACCTAGGCTGGCTGAGTTTTATTCAAAATTCAGCTGCCACCTTTCTACAGGATGTTGGACAAGACTGCAACAGTAACTCATATATACAGGAAATTTGGATAATGTTGTGAAATTCACCTCAAGTCTGCTATCTCTTAACTTCATTGTCATTTCAACCTTTTAATAATTTTTTTTCCCAAACCATTTTGCTACACTTTGAAATCAGCCTGTTTCTCCGAACCAGGAATGCTCATTAGCAGGCAATTCAATGTTAATTTGTTGCATACAAAGGGCTCAGTCATTTGTTATGCTGCAGCCCGGTCTCCAGGAGCCCTGCCATCCCAGTGTCTCAGCCTTACACTTGTACTGTAATGCGTCTTGATGACCCTGTGGTCATCAGCAGGTCAACAGCTGCACTCTGTTCATGGGCAGGCAGAAATCAAGCAGATTTTTGGCTGCTATAGCCTATGCTAAGATTTTAATCTGCTCCTGACTGGCTCTTCACCAAAATTATGAAAATGTTATATCATCTTGTCATCTGCCTGAAACTTTGGATAAACAGCTTGGCCAGGAAGCAGCACAACCAGGATATGTGCAGGCATTGTTTAGAGATGTATATGTGTGCGTGTATGCATGATGTAACACAGGCTCACGTCACCACCTTTTGTAAGAACTTGTTGCTTTTTACCTTGCAGTTGACTGGATCTGGTTATTTTCCAGTATTAGCGAAGAGGAAAACACATCTTTCTTGAAGTGTTTTTCCCCTTGTATTTGTGAGAACACTGGGATCCTCACTGGTCTGTGCCTGATGGAAACCACTAGCCAAAAATGCTACACCTGAAATAGGCGACCTTTGCCAAATACTGAGTTCATCTTGCAGAAACCAATGGACAGGGAGTGAGCAAGAGAGCGAGAGACAGCTCCGACAGTAATGGGCTGTAATTGAGTTCTCAGCCTTGCTTTAACTGCCTTGGTGCGATTGCCTGTGAAAATTGCTCTGTTTTATGCTCTTTGTTAGGTTCTGTCAAGCCCCATTTAAAATAATGAGGCCCCTTCACTCACTTTCTCTCTGTAGAGTTCGGAGAAGACAAGAGAACTTTCAAAGGAAGAACAAAAACTCATCTGCAGAGAAGAGGGGGATGTTGTAAATTACTGATACCCAGGATTCTTGCAGAAGCAGTTAGACAGATGTGACCTTGACAAAGGACAAATCAAACACACATTATCCAGCTCTTTCAGCCAATGTCTTCTGTTCCCAGGAGATGCAAACTCATGCTGGATGCCGGATAAAG
Organism: Gallinago undulata; assembly: GCA_026546715.1. Lineage (NCBI taxonomy): Eukaryota > Metazoa > Chordata > Aves > Charadriiformes > Scolopacidae > Gallinago > Gallinago undulata. The sequence continues at coordinate 56,281,352 of JAOTQQ010000001.1, forward strand.
CTGCTGCTCTCTAGCAGCTGATCCACCTTTTTCATCAAGTGTGCAAATCCACAACACGCATCACAGGAGCAGGATGGATATAAAGATTAATGGGTCTTAAAAAGCCCTTTATGAAAGTCATGTTTGAATTGCGAACAAAGGTCATGTCTAGAGAGGTGACGAGCACTCAAAATCATATGTTTGTCCAGTGGGAGCCAAAATGCCCACAGTTCCCTTTGCATGTGGGACAGCTCTACCATGAAGTGATTGATCTCATCCCCAAGCATGTGCTCTAACTATCCATAACTGTTTAGGGTGTAATAACCTGCATATCAATCAGGAGATCCTGTCACTAAAGAGACTAATGAAAGGATATTTTGCCCTCATATAACTCCTTTTAATCACCCTTGGAAAAAAATCTAAAATATTAACCTTTTTATTTTCAGGAAATCAGTCTTTACCTGTTTTTCATGAAGCAAAAAGGTTTAGAGCCATGCAATAATACCTGAGTGGTTTAGAGAAAGCCTTCACATGAATAAATTGAAAAAAAAAAGTGCAAAATATTTTCCTCATTGATACTTATCCTCTAAATAAAAAGATTAATGTAAAAAAGCTATTTAATTTCATAAAATTTTTCATATCAAAACCATCCCACTGTCTCTACTGCTGGACTGGGCACAGAGACAGTCACTGTTAGGACAAAACTCTTTCTCAAACATAAGGGCCCCCATGTGTTGCTGGAGGCAAAATGCTTCCAAAAAGATGGTTCAATCTGAAAATGTGGGAAATATCTCTGAAACTGTGTGGGGAAAACTGATTTTCTTATAAATCTATCTGATTCAAGAGTTGGATTTTCTCCAACACAACCTACTTCTCAGTGGAGTAGGAAAGCTGGAGAAATCAAGTGAGATGATTACATACCTTTCCAGGATGTCACTCAATTGAAATGTCTCCTTGGATTCCAATTTCAAAACAATCTTGCGTTGCCATAAGATCCACAAAACATGCTGTGATTTATGGGAATGTCCTCTTAGAAGCAAGGCTGGTGGGGAGAGGCCAAGAGACTGTCCAGTGAGTGAATCCCCAGAACTTGACTCTAGTCCTTTTTTACCTCGGGGAAGAGAGAAGGGGAAGAAAGTTATTTTTGATACAAACAGGAATGTGAAAACTGAGTCTGGGCACAGGAACCCACCAATGCCTGAGTTGCTGTGTTGGCTTTGATAGACACTCCTTGTGCAACACAAAGCCCTGTACATGTACTATACTTCTCACTGGCATGAGAAGACACATACTGTTGGGAATATATTTGTTCTTCCCAGCAGGAGTTTTTATATGGCTCAGAACTGTTCTGAAAAAATAGGTGGGCATGGTTTTATTACAGCTTCCTTTCCTTGTACTAAGAAGATGCCATCATCCATACTGATGAAAGTAGGAGCTCGGGGCTTGAGGAGTGGCCTAATACTTCTGGGCTGAGGGACAAAGAGCCAGTTGATTTGCCTCTGTCACAGCAGCAACAAACCTCAGTGTCTCTCACTTTATAATCCTGTTTTGAGAAAGGGGTAAATACCTAAAACTCTGAGACACAAATTTCTTTTCTTCTCAGGAATGGGAAGCCAAAGGAAACAAGCCAATAGACTAAAAACTCTGCAGAAGAGATGTAAGTACCTGACAAACAGAGCCTGGAAGAACTTATCACATGACACCAATTCTAGCATTGGGCTTGCCTGCAATGTATTAGAAAACCATTAGATGTCCCTTTGTGCCTTGCAAAGCTCCAGACAGGGCACAGTCCTTGGAAAACAAACAAACAAAAAAACAACAGGAAAAGCAAAGCTGGAGCTTAATCTGTGCAGGATCCTTTCTGCCTTTTTGCTTGCCCCTGCTGTGGTAGTATTTAGTGAATTCCACTTGTTTAGGAAGGAACATGCTTCTGCAGTTCATAGTATCAACAAACTACTGTTATTACGCTCTCTGTGTTAGGCATGTTCTTCTGGGTATGTTGGCCAGTGTTAAACTTTGAAGCTGTCAAAGCAGTATGTGGTGTGGCAGGAAGACAAACAATGTGCTCTTGGAAAGTTTAAAAAACAGGTCCAGCCCTGGGATGACTTTTTCCTTGCCCACTTGCAGTAGGAAAAGGTATCCTAAAATACGGATCCAGCAGCAATACATGAGACTTCCAGAAAACACAACAGGCTGTATGTGGCTGGGAGGGTTCCTCAGAGCTGCTGTGGTCCAGATGAGGAATCCTCTGTAAGGTAGTAAACATCCTTTCCTCCCAGGGAGCAAGAAGCTGAGTTATCTCTGTTCTGGATGCTTGCCTCTTAAGCTGTCTTCTGTGTTAGCAGTGTATCACATTCAGCATTTCCCTTAGGTAGAAAGAAAGGAAGCACAGGTGAAGAGCCAGGAATTGTTTGCCATTCCAGCTCTGACCACAAGCAGAGCTGCAGAAAGAGACACAAGGCTGAGTCTGCAAGATGCCTTGTCATAATTCATTGTTAACAATCCCCAGAGCTGCTGCTTTTCCTCCACATTATTGCTTTTCAGGATTCATAATGCTTTATTCCTTCTTCCCTTTTGCCCACTTTCCTTTTGCTCACTTTCCTTTTGCCTTTTCACAAAGATCCCATTACCAGTTCTCTCACCTTGCTTCTTACTATCTCAGAACCCGGACATATATTTTTACGTGTTTTTCTCCCCTTCTTCTGTCCATAGCTTTGTTCTTCTCTGTATGAGAGGGCATAGACAAAGCATTGTGAAGTCCAGCCTTTTAGTATGGTGTTTATTTGCCTTCTGGATGTTTTTATCCTTACAGCTAGTTATTATTGGCTGTTTTCATTCCTCGGCATTTCTCAGTGTTGGCACTCAGCTTCCTTTATTACACACACCAGTCATTGAAATTTATATTCACTGCCCTCTCATAATAATAATAAAAAGGAGGGAAGATATCTTATTATGCTGTGTGTCTTGTGCATTTTTTAGCAGCTTGGAAGGTCTCTTTGGCAGTGGTGTTGCTGATAGAGTTCTGGAGACATCAGATTTAAGGCAGAAAATGGCATTTGTCCTGCAATGACAAAGACTTTACATTCCTCATCTTGCTGACTAGCTTACTGTCAGTCACTTGGTTGCTTTTTATTAAGACAATGTTTTGTGCTATTATTTCTTATTTCACTTATATTGCTCATGTACATTTAAAACTGCTGTTCATCTTGCTGCTCAGGGCTTTCTGCAGCACAAGACGTACATGAACTATGACTTAAAGATGTCTATGGAAGAACTGGAGAGCTGGGAACTACCTGTTCACATAGCTCCATGTATTAAATTTTAAGGACTTGGATTGAATGGTAGTGTAGAACTGGAGGAAAATAAGTGCTTGTGGTACGTGCTGTGCGTGTATTTGCCCATGTCACAGAACAACACAATGGGGCTGCCAGCCAAGCAGAGACCCCAAGCTAAATGAAGAAAACCCATACAGAATAATCAGAGGAAATTCTTGCATCACGATCAGTGCCACACAAGTAATTTAAGAGTTATATTTCCTAAAAGCTGTCCAGGGACTGGGATGAGGCTGCCAATTCCCCTTTACTTGAACCACTCCCTGACCTGAGACTTGTCTGAAAAGCTGGCAAAAAGTTCTGCCACAAGTCTCTGACATATTCTTCAATGGGAGTATTCACTGCAGTAGCCAGGCAGGGACGTGGAGGCTTAACGTATCTGCATCATCTGCATCATTTGCTGCATCATCTCCTAGGGGAGATATCCAATACCATATTATTACTATTGGACTCAACTTAAGAGGCACTTTCATCTCTCTACAGTCAATTATTTGTCAGAGATGGTTTGACTTTGGCCAATCCATACAAGACTCACTAGAATTGTAATTGCAGACAGATTGCACCTTTGTCATTCTTTTCTTAAAAGAATTCTGGGAAGGAGGTTTGCATTTTTAAAAAAAGCAACCCACCCTCATTTGGGATCACCATCTCTCCTTTATGCTAGACAAGTCAGCAGCCACAAAACAGAAGTTAGGTGGCTGAGCCATGCTAGTAACAGAATGGCATTTGCAGAAATATGAAATCCATGCTGAGCTCCACATCTCAACCACTGAAACAAGGGAAGTCTCTGCTGATAGTCTGCGAGCTCAATTAGATATTATGGCTCAGGACCAGAGTCTTCAGGTGTGTAACCCATTTCTTAAGCTGATCTGACAACTTGTGAAGCAGTGTAATGTCCAAACAGGTCCTGGATCACAAGCCTGCTGTGCCAGTGTCATGGTTTAACACCAGCCAGCAGCTAGGACCATGGAAACACTTGTGTAGTTGTCCCTTCCCCCTAGAATGGTAGGGAGAAGAGGGAGAAAAGGAGGGGAAAAGGAAAGGAAAAAACCATGGTGTCTATGCTATGGAATATTCCATTGGCTATTCCGTTATTTTGTCTATGCTTTTCTCAGCTTGTACATTAAGTTGAAGAGCCTAGAAAAGTACAAACATCGCCTAGCAACAATAAAACAATACGCTATTCCTTTCATTGACATACCTTTTGCACCAATCTCTAGAAAGAAAATTAACTCTTTCTCGGATGAAACCAGGACAGCAAGAAGTAGAGCTGGGGAAACACCACAGTGCTTGCACTGTACCACTACTTGAGAAGTGTGGAGGGAGTCCACTTTCTCGCAAAACTAATTGGTCTGAGGTTGCAGGGAAACTTTAACCATATGATAACTGGTCCAGGACCATAGGAAATCAAAGTCCCACCTTGATTTGGGGGGTAAAGGGATTGTCAGGATATAAGCTACTGTCCCCTGTAAGAAAAGGGACTTGTGCAGGTAGCTGGGGAAGTTGACAAGCTCCTTTTGAGCTGGTATGGATTCAATGAGTTTGGTAGAGATCTGGGAAGAAAGAATATGGGGAAGAAATATTTATAAGGAATCCACTTAGTCTTTAACAGCAAACTGGATTTCCATTTGTTTGTTTTTGATATTTGCGGGAGACGTGGAAGGAACATTTGAGCTCCTAACAGCAAAACCTAGGAAGCAGAAAACATCTAGCGGAAAGGCTTTCTTTTACTTTGCTACGAATCACTTGGCACAATCTTCTATGCATGCCACTCTGAAAGAGCCTGTCTCTCATGCCTCTGATCCCAGTTTTAATTAAATTCCACTCAAAACTCAGTCTCAGTGGTCCTCACAAAAAGCAACACAGCAGAAGTGGTTCAGGGGAGAGGTGAGGAGCGGGAGAGTGGTGGAAGTCTCACTTCTATCTGGGTTATTTTTATACTGCTCTCATCAGCACAGTACCAGTATGCCTTCCACTAGCACAACAAGCTGCACAATTAGCATCTTGTAACTGTGCCTCTTTCTCTTCCTTCCCACCCAACTATGCACAGGGGGATTTTTTTTTTAGCTAAATATTTTATATGCAGAACTATAAGTTTACAGATCTTCACTACCTGTTACTGAAGATGGTGGGTTGCTGGTGACTAAGCCAGAAGCATTCTGGCACATTCTGGCAATGTGAAACATCTTCACATGTAACATTTATTTCTTGTTTGAAAAAAAATTAAAATACATATGTACTGAAAGCTACCAGCGTTGTCAGCGTTGACAGGGAAGATATACGAGCCATTTCCGAATAACGCTGCAGGACGAACAGTCAACCATGTCGTTATGATAGGCAAGAAGTAAAGGCTAGGAAGGTGAGTTTGATGAGTGGCGGCAATGAGTCTGCTCCCACAAGTTCCCTACAGCAGCGAGGTAGACAGGGAAGTGAACCTGAAGTATAGCAAAATGAGAAGTGAAACTGCAATGTACAACTCAGCAGACATTCTTCCTGGGTCATGAACAGGGGGAATACTGTAGGCCTCACTTGCCTATCTCTTTCAGTGCCATTTGATCTCCAATTGCTGCAGCAGCCTGTCGGGCTATGATCCCCACTGTGTCTTTGACACAAAGTAAAATATGGGCAAAGTAGGAACTCATCGATTCTGGTCCATAATTCATAAAATTTCTATGTAAAAGATCTAGTTCATAAATTCCAACTTGATGAAATATTCAAAGGAAGATAAATATATTTGCAGGTATTAGACTCCCTGGCACTTAAAATCTCTCAGGACATTGTGCCAGAGAGTTCCCAGGCACGATAATCACACTGTGCTGTGAGTAACCTGCTGCAGAGTGTACACTCTGCCAGCTGAGGAGAGGTAGGAGAGCAGGTGGCTGGCGAGCCATGGATGACCCTGAAACCCCACGCAACAGCTACATGGCCAGTGGCTGGGAACAGGATACAGAGCCTCTAAGCTTTTGTCTTCTGAGAGTCACCCCCAGATTCAAAGGGGTCTGAGGGCAGCTTGGTCTATCCTATGCAATGCTTTGTAAGAGGACATAGGACAGAGTGAGAAGTCTGGGAAAGCCCCCCAAAAATGTCTCCTCAAAGTGGAGCCACTCAGCTGTATTGGACTGTCCCAGGGGTGTGCGGGTCATTGGAGAGTGGGAGGTTCAGGTTAGATATTAGGAAATATTTCTTTACTGAAAGAGTTGTCAGACATTAGAATGGGCTGCCCAGGGAGGTGGTTGAGGCACCATCCCTGGAGGTATTCAAGAGACGAGTTGACATGGTGCTCAGGGATATGGATTAGTGTCGGAGTGTGTTTTGTGTGGTGTGGGTGGAGATTTTTTGTTTTGTTTTGTTTTGTTTTTTATTTTTTTCATTGGTTGGACTAGATGATCTTAAAAGGTCCCTTCCAACCTAGGTGATTCTGTGATTCTGTGACTCTGTGACAAGGTGCTACCAAGGTCCTGAGAGGGCAGAGGAGGGCACCAGTCGCCAAGTTGGCATTTGTTATCAGTGATCTCTCTGGTATATTCTCACAGCCATCCTCAAAGGCCTCGTGGGAAAGACATCCCTGGAGGTATTTAAATGACGGGTAAACATAGAGCTTAGAAATATGGTTTAGTGACAGTTTTTGTCAGTGTTACGTTTGATGGTTTGTCTTGCTGATCTGAAAGGTTCCTTTCAGCCTAGACAATTCTATGATTCTATGATATCTCTTCCCTATGCACCAAGGACCTGGGCTAGCTGCAATCACCACTTCTCTCTCTGAGCTCACATTTCACAGACCAGGAGAGGTGCTAAGCTCCAGCTCCTAAGGACATCACCTCTGACATGCCAAAGTGCCTCATGGCATCAGCACCACACACCCCACAAAAAGCATCATGACTGAAGACACAGACATGTACAATTTCTCTTTTCAGGGAAGAAAAATCTTTAAGCCCTTGCCACGATAATCAAGCTTGTTGCACCTCACTCACCAGAAAGTTGTATCAATGTTTAGAAAGTGTCTACCTGCTGAAATATGAGGGAAGTTTGAGCCAACAAAGCTTGTAAGCACCTCTCTCTTGTGTTGGCGGTCTCATTCTGTGAGCTGGGGGAGGAGTGCCATGCCACCTTTCAAAAACTCTGGTGGGAGACTGTCTGGCAGCGTCCGAGAGGAATTATGTATGCTAGGCAGGAAAGTCAGATGGACGCAAGATGAGAGAAAACAGCAGCAGCCATTGAGCTGCAGCCTTTGAGGATCTAGAAAGCAGTATGTCAGAAAAGTGTCTAAGGTCATATGAACCAAGGACTTCTTGATGTTGCTCTATTTATGAACTATCCAATGTGCAGAGGTGTACAGGAAGGAGACGTTTAGATCTTCCCATGCCTTGAATAGAGATTCCTTCCCTTGTCCATTTTTAATATTTATTTTAGCCTTATAACTCAGATTCTCGATATTGTGCTTATACCTGTTTTTTAATTGCTCTTTTTGGATGGGATTTAAACTTCAGAATATATGATGTCACAATGCAAGGACGGACAAGTCCCTGCAGTGATGACCTCAGTGCACTAATATCCTAATGGTTATATTAAGCATTAACTTCTTATTCAGGAGCTGAGTGAGTGACTGAGAAAACAGGAGTCACAAAACAGAAACCATGGGAATTCAGTAACACTACAGGAGAAAAACAGTTGAAGATACTCTGAGAAAGTTTTTGCAGGAATCATCACTGATTGGTAGTTTGTCCCAATAATATTTAAGGAATTGCTTCTTTGTAGGTTTCTTGATAAGTGCTGACAATGGCTTTTTACTGTAATTTTGGGCAGAAATCTACCAAAGTCTTGGAGAGTTGTCTGTATGCTGCTAAGCAGTCATAGGTGTATATACGTAACTATAAAGCTATAGTTAGTGAGCCACTAAAGCTTAATGAGCCAAGGAAGAAGTGCTCTGTCTCTAAGCCACCTAATGCCCAGAGTGATGGAAATCAGATCCTCCTTTCTTCTCCAGATTAGTAAACACAGAAGCAGCTGATATTTGGTATAGAAATGGGATGAATTTCCAATAACTTCACTGCTGATTGGGAAGATTATAAAATTTCTACAAACTCTGTTTTCTACATATACTTTTCAAAGTGAGGGCTTTTAAAGTTAAAATTCTCATTAAACTTATTTTAAATGTCAGCCTTCTCTAATCTTCAGATTCCAGCCCTCAGGAGAGGAAAAGCTTTTATAAGGTCAAGAATCGGCTGTAGCAAAATTGCAATCAATGTCTTCAGGACGACAAAGATTGTCTTAGTTGCTATTTTCTCCTCTTTCATTATTAATGCAGTTTATGGGCCTAGGGTAAAGACAAATAGGAGCAGAAAATCTTAAAAGGTTTTCATCTGGAGTACTAAGAGTTGTTACATTTCCAGAGAGCACAGAATTATTTGTTTATCTCTTCAGTAGTTATACTCTTTCATTCAATGCAGTTGTGAGTTGTTTTATATTATTATACTGGTGCTAACAGATCCGTAGAGAGACTATTTACTTTCAAAATGTAGTAACGTACGGGTGTACATTAAGACATTAGCATGCAGACTGCAGGGTACACCTAAAGGCTAATTTAGGTAAAAATAAAGGAAATCAGTCTGCTCAGCCTTTTTCCATAGTCAATGAAGGGACAGAGCTCTTCTAAACAGGCCAACTTATGGCATTTAACATTAAGTATAACTATTGTCTCTCCACAGGCTGTAAAGTAAGACTGGCCCGCCCCATATTAGCATTTTTCTTGTAAATATCCCCATGACTAGAACATTTGTTGACACAGTGACATTGAAGAAGGTTAAATCCAGCTTTAACAACCAAGTGCATTTATAATGGATTAGTTAAACTGCATTAAATCCTTGCACAGCTTCTGGAAAATGGAAGTGAGTAAGCTGAACTGGATAAAGGCTATATTTGTTCTGAAGAAACATCCATCACCAGGTCTGAAAGCAGTTAAATGGGCTTTAAAAACAAATGTGGAAAAAAAATTTCTGAATATCACTGTATGGACAATATTCCTATAAGCCTTTACACAAGGTAGATCACCTGCTGTAAGTTAATAGCCTGATTTGCTGTGCACTACTTTTCCCATGGACAGATCTTGAGAGTCTAAAGTGTCTACTCTGGAATTGCTGATCCGATATCTACAAATAGATATATATACATATATATCTACATATATCTACATATATATCTACAAATAGATATATTGCCTAGCAATAGCTAGGGCATTGGTAGGCAATTTTGCTAGGCAAAATTACAGAGGGATCTCAATTTCTAGCCCTTGCTGACTAGCCTGGTTAAGGGCCAGAGACGTTAACCAATTATCAAGTGCAAGTGGTCACGGTTTTTACCTCTCTTTTTACTACATTCAGAAGGAAACATAGTATCTCCTTGTTTGGCAGACTGTGACAGGTGATGTTTGTCTGCATTTACCTCAAGAAATGGATTTTATTTTGGTAAAACTTTCCCTTTGTTGGTCTTCATATCTGGTCTGGAAATATTTGATAGGAGGAGACAACAGTTATCTCAAAATTTCATTTGTGACTTCACAAGAATTATGGCTTTGACTAAAAGTACCAATAAAATAAAGACTAACAAAGACCACTATGGGTGGTGCATGGCAAAAGCTGGTTTTGAAACAGACCTAATCTGGTATAATTTGGAGACTTTCCCAGGTCAGAAATGTGGTGCATCACCAGATGCATAAGGCATTGTTGCAGACATGGAAAAGGAAGGGAAGTGCTGGTCACTGCCAGATTATGGTCATAGTTGTTTTATCAGTTTGCCTAATGGTATCCATCCCTTGTCTTTCCTTCCTTTGGCAATCTAGATATGGAGCAGCATACAGATGTTCACTGTAATATTTACAGAAGCAGTTTTGCTCATCTTAATCTTCTTTGAAAGCTCTCTAAATTGCTGTGAAGAGGAAAAATGCTTTTTGAAAGGAAACTGATCTAGAATGTCATAAGGTAGACTTTCTTCCTAGTACATTCCACATCCCTTTATTAATCAGAAAAATGTGGTCCATGGATAAAACACAGAAAATATTCCTGCTCACAGAGTGGAAGTTGATAGAACAGAATTATCTGCACAAGACTACAGGTGGAGAGGATCTCCTCAGAATTGAGAAGCAGCACTCAGGAAACTTCTATAAAATTAATTTAGGGCTGTTGTCTGTGTGGCGCTTGAACTGGACTTAGTGGCCAGCATCTCACCCATAGATACACAAAATGCAGCTCGCAGCTGATCACTCACTATTGCAGATCTGGACTTCTCTTGAACAGAGAGGGTCTCTCTTGCTTCAAGAGCTTTAATTCAGTGGTCACAAACGAGGTTTAAGACAGAATCACCAGTTCGACACAACGGGAGACAAAGGAGGATTGAAGTCAAGTATCTCGGGATGAACAGCTACATAATCAAGGGTCCACACTGAATCAAGGGCCTGCTCTTGAAGGAGATTTTTTGAGATAAGCTAAGTTTTACAAAACAGAGCACTGATCAGTTGCATGCAAATAAATAAAATAACAAATCTCCTTTAAAAAAAAAAAAGAGATTTGTGACATGATAAAATATTCAACAAGGCAAACAGTACAAGTTTTAAAGTGAAGAGGAAAAGGCAAGTTATCTCATGAATAGCACTGCACAAGCTCAGCTCTTTCATTTCCACACCAGAGATGACTACCTCATTAGGAAAAGGCAGAAGATTGTATCTATACAGACTGGAGGAGAGGGTATTTAATAGAAAGTCAAGTGAGACCTGTTTAACTGTGTAGTTACATAGAAAAAAATATTTCTGAGGAACACTAACATTGGTGAACTGAGTAGTATAATATCTTGTCCCTCACACTATTATAGCCCAGGTCTCCATATCCTCTGTCTGACATTTTATGTCACAGAAAAAGCTGTGGCTGTCTAGAAATAGCAGATTCACAGACAAAGCAGAAATTACACAAAAGGAACAAATAGGGACTCAGTTTTTGTGCCAGTCCTGATGATGTGTTTTTGTTTTCATAGTGGCTTTGTTATAACCTTGGAGAATGTCATGCTACTTCTAATTCCACACAAGATCGAGATGAGCTGTCAATTTCCACCACAAGACACCATGAATAGCTTTAGATGAAAAAAGTTACCACCGCAAATTTGGAAGACTAGCCAAGCACAAAATCTGCTGTTTTCTATCTAAATACTGGAGAAGGAGACATTCTGGAGGGATTCATCTCACCTAAGTTCCATTTGAATAAAACCAGCATCTACAACACAGTTTGATATATCTGACTTAATGACCTTGGCTCCCCTTTGTAGCTAATCGAGACCTAGTCAATACAGCCAGTGGAGACAAGATAGCAATTCTTCCTCTTCCCACCTTCTCATAGAATATTTTCCAGTAGTCCCAGAAGCTTCTGCCGTGAGGGATATTGGCCATTCTGAATAGACCTGTTAAGAATCATTCCTTGTCCCAGAGAATTTCTAGTTCAGTTAGTCATCACAGAAAAGAGTGGGAGAAAAGCATTATTATCATGTACTACAACTGTGTTATTTCTTTCCCCTTGTTCCTAAGTGAACAAGTGAATCTGTATTGTGCATACAAATTAAATTCAAACTAGGGAGCATCAGGAGGATGTGAAATAGCATTATTTGGAACAGAGTTCTGAAGAAAAGTGTACAATGCATCAATAATTGTGGAGACATACAGCCAGGCCTTCAGCTCACCTTTCTTCCAGGGGCAAATGCACATCCAGCTTCTTCATGGAGTGCAGTTCTTTCCAGAAAAACACATTGATGGTTCATGCAAATGGTCACATTTTCACAGTGGAAAGATACTGTGTCATGGCAGATGCCATAAAGGTCCACACTTGTGCACTTAAGCTTATGGCTAATGGAATAAAAGTAGACTGAGCTCCACCATGGTGTTGCATTTTAAATAAGATAAGTACATGTACACAGTTACAGATGACTGACAACTCAGTAGGCCAACAGAAGTTGAACATGTGCCTGAAAATTGAGATTTATGAGGAATCTCATTTTTCCACTGTAATTTATGTCTATTGCTGTTACTTTGCACAGAGTAGATCTTACTCCATGAGTGATCCCAGCAGATTTAGGTGCAAATTTTGCCCTTGTTAGAACAAAATATTCAAAATATGAGCAGAACAATGAAAAAAGAGAACATGTTACTGGGATTCTGTGAAGCAAATAAAATTGCTTACACAGAAAGTAAGACAAGATGTCTGGATGAGTCCTAATGGCTTCATAATCCATGAGGACATCTGAGAGGAACAAGAAAGATAAAAATAAAAAAAGGAAGCTAGGACTTTTCTCATTAGTCTTGACAAGGTTAATTCACATTTATATTTGGATGACAATAACTTCCTGTGTGGTCATCAGATAAATCCCACTAACAGTATTTTTTGATACAATGAAGGTTGGATGTAACTTAGACTGTCTTGTCTGAGCTCTGGCAGTAAAAGTGTCAAACTGACATTTTTTCCAGCACTTTTGATATATTTTAATGAAATCCAGCAAACAGCAGTGAGAACTGGAGTAAAGATGGCAATTCCTCCTTCCTTTGGCCACAGACCAAATTAATCTTTCATGAGTTTCTTGCTGAAGGAGGTGAGCTTATAATTCTATTTACATTCATAGTTATAAGCTTAAGTGCCAGAGATCTAGTATGAAAAATGTTAGCAACAGAAAAGGTTTATGGGTATATGTTTTTAAGTATATATATATGTGTGTGTGTGTGTGTGTGTACATATATTACTGGAATTAGAGAGACAGCTACTTTATGGAAGAGCATAGCATTAAACCCAAACACTTATATGGTGTTTTTGAGAAGATTAACTCTGTGCTTATTTCTAAGATGAGTCTTTGTTAAGCTCAGATCAACTTCTTGTTAAGCAACAGATCAACTATAAGCTTCTTCTTATATAGAAGAAGATATTAAAAGATAGAGACAAGAGGTGCATGTCTTCCCTCCTTGAATTTATGGCTGATGGATCAACAAATATTTTAAAAATGTTCCAGCATGTGGTGAGATCCCACCTGGAGTACTGCTTCCACCTCTGGAGTCCTCAGCACAGAAAGGACATGGACCTACTGGAACAGGTCCAGAGGAGGTCCACAAAGATGATCACAGGGGTGAAGAACCTCTCCTATGAAGACAGGCTGAGAGAGTTGGGGTTGTTCAGCCTGGAGAAGGGAAGGCCTTATAGCAGCCTTCCAGTACCTAAAGGGGGCCTACAGCAAAGATTGGGAGGGACTCTATGAGGGAGTGTAGCAATAGGACAAGGCGTAATGGTTATAAACTGAAAGAGGGGAGATTTAGATTAGATATTACAAGAAATTTTTTACTGTGAGGGTGGTGAGACAATGGAACAGGTTGCCCAAAGGTTTGTGTACGCCCCATCCCTGGAGGTGTTCAAGGCCAGGCTGGATGGAGCTTTGAGCAACCTGGTCTGGTGGGAGGTGTCTCTGACTATGGCAGGGGAGTTGAAAGTTGATGATGCTTAAGGTGCCTTCCAACCCAAACCATTCTATGATTTTGTGTCAGCACAAACTTTATAACCTGGATATCTTTATGAAAAGAATTCAGGAACTTCTATTCCACTGACTCTCAATAAAGTTTATTCTTAAGTACCTGTTAGTTTGAAAATGAGACTTAACTCCGGATCCTCAAAGATAATTATTCCTTCATCTTCTATTCATTTGAATGGAAATAGCTTTGAGGATGTGAATTTTAAACCCAAGCAAGCACATGTTAAAATGTTACCCTAAGTATCTAGCATTAGGGGCATATCTCCAGATGAGAGTTAATTCAGACTATACTTTAATCTGATATTTCAAATACATTTGGAGGTGTAGGAAATATTCTAGAATAAATCTGTGAATGCAAGCAAATGATCAACCACCAGCAACCTGTGGTAGTTTAACAACAACTTGACTTTTGGTCAAGCCACACTAAAGCTCCACTGGGGCAGTTTATGCTCTAGCTGCTTGTAAGTTAACGAGGCTTAATATTGAGCATCAGCTAATGATATGAAAATTAATGATTTTTCTGCCCATAACCTATATGTGGACATACTTACTCGGTGTCCACATACAGTGCCTTACTTACATTCAACTAAATCCACTGTCCAAGCAGACTACACTAAAATGAAGTGAGGCATCGTCACTCTCGAGTAGGTCTGTACCTAAATCAGTCTTTCAGGCAAAACTAGGCAGTTTGGCTAGGGATCTAGGCTAACTTAGGTTTCTTCTATAGTCTGTAAAAGTGTTGGCAAGATATAGTCATGCCCAAAGGCAATTCATCCTGTTCTAAGAGACCACCTAAGAGAGTCACTATTGGCTAGAGAGCAAATACAGGTAACCAGGCTGCAGAAATCACTTACTATTTAGAAGACAAAGGTAAGAAACATTAATCCTGTTTCAAATGTTCACATACAGAGCTGTTCAGAAATTGTGGAATAGGTTTTCCTGAGTAATTCCATGCACAGGGTAGCTTTAAATCTTCATAAACTAACCACAGTGATATATGGAACACCAGAAAGGACATCCAGTGCATTTGGGGTTTTTTTTCCAAAATCAGGGGAATAAAAAGAAAAAAGAACTACTGTGGTGTTCTTGCCTACCATGTAATATTTCAGGAATTAAAATAACTGAAATTATTTAAAAGCTAACATTTCAGATTCTAGAGCTTATTTCCAGGAAAGTTCAACATTTGTATTATAATGCAAAGATTAGGATAGGGGAGGTAAGACATGTTAGGATGTTAGGTTTATCTCTCAATGATTTTCTTGCATGCCAAAACACTACATTTTAGGGTGGAGTTTCTGAAAAGGTGGCTGAAAATATCATCATACAAAATCATTTTCTTACCATATTTTCTCATTTACATAGTGTTGTATCTCATGCTTCAGGGTATGAGCCTACAAATGGATTCATACAAGTAGATTTAGTTTGCTAAAATGTCTAGTCTGTGTCACATTTTTATCCAGGGATGACTCATTAGTACAGACGTATTAGTTACCTAACTGAATAGTGTGTCTTGCACTAACAGTTAAGAAAGGTTAAAATCTCTAGAGTTAAGGTCTTACTTTGAGGCGTCAAACAAATACTTAAACTCTAGCTGCAATTCATTACAGCTGTTGGCTTTTTGCCACCATATGAAAAACATAAGTCAGTTCTTTTAAATTCTGTTCATTTACATGCAATGTGAGAAGGATTTTATCTTATTTTTTCACTAAAAAATCAGCACTGTGTAATGTTATGGGATCGAACTGAATTTCACAGTGACCCAATAGCTTCTGTCACACAGTCTTGGAGCAGTTAGGAAGCAATCTGATACTTTTGGCCAGCTGCAATGTGCTGTGTATGAAAGGCCAGAACTCTTCCTGACCCTGTGCCGATGAGATTCAACCTCACAGAATCACAGAATCACACAGAATTATGGTGGTTGGAAGGGACCTCAGAGATCATCAAGTCCAACCACAAAAAAAAAAACAAAAAAAAAACAAAAAAAAAAACAAAAAAAAAAAAAAAAAAACAAAAAAAAACAAAAAAAACAAC
>JAOTQQ010000001.1:56297332-56323893 GCA_026546715.1 Gallinago undulata
GGGAGAAGAGACCAACCCCTGCCTCTCTACAGCTTCCTTTCAGGTACTTGTACAGAGCGATAAGGTCGCCCCTCAGTTGGGTTAATAAAACTATAAATATTGTCAATGGCCCTAAAATCATTCATTCCTTTTTAAAGTCCACTCACTGCATTTGGTTTGATGACCTTGTCTGGCAATAAACTCTACAGATTGTTAATTATTATTGGGAAACATTTGTGTATGATTTCAAAGGTGTTAATAATGCCTCACAGACAGGAAAAAAAACCCCAAGGAGATAGATTCTGGCTCCATGATTTCTACTTTCTTTTTCTCTCCTGCTATGCTGCAGGGAATCCATAGCAGGGAAGGAGATGGTATCTATTTACTTTTCACAGTGTTGACTCCTGTAATTCTAGTTTTGGGAAAGTACCTGCCTCTGGGGGCATGTGTGGGCCACACATAATGACTGCTGCAAGAGGCTGGCACAGACTGTGTGCTGGGGCCACTTGCAATGGCAATTTAAGGCTCTCTAGCTCATAACAAGGGACAAGTACTGGCTCTTCACAGCACCAGAGGTGAGTGAGTAGATATGGGATGCAACTGGCTGTGCCAGCTGTTAGGGATGTACGTTGGGTCAAGCTAAGTGAGAGACGCCCAGGAGTAACGAGTTTGTTGTCTCACCCAGAAGACTTCGCAGCAGCATGGAGATTGTAAGCCACCAGTGCTGGAGACTGTGTGGAAAATTCAGCTGCTTTTACAAGGGGAGAGGGGGCACATTAAAGGCTGGGAATGTTTAAACCTACATAGTCCCTCCTTGCGTTGCGTGGGTTCCCTGTCTAACCATACTGAAAACTCTTCAGCAGCTCCTGGGATCATTGACTTTTCCCACCAACCTAGTGGTCATCATATGGCCTCTGTGTGGCTTTTCTCCATTATCCATTCCCAAATCAAGCTGAGGAAGCCCATGGTGAAGGGCCTGACCATGTAATTATTCCCTTCAGGTTTCCTTGGAGCTACATGTAGATTCTTAACTCCCTTCCTCTCTTTATTTCCTCCCCTCAAGGATTATTGATCCTTAATTTATTTCATATAAGTATGTAAAATGACATCTGCATTTTATACAAACAGACTTCTTCTGTTCTTTATTGAGCTTAGACATAAGATTATCCAGTTACAGAGAAGTGATGGCAAGTCTGAATGGTTGATGTCCACCTCCGTTTTTATGGGATAAGGAATAGACCCACATTTCTTCTTCATATATCTTCTATTTTGGTGGACAGGCTGGAATAGCAGCACCTTTTATTTTCATTCAGTTCACGAGAAAAATGAGAATTTGTGTCTACTGTATCCTTCTTAACATGACCTACGAGCTTGTGGCCAATTCACTGCATACAGAATGAGTCCTCACCACCACTGCACAACCCACAGCTCCTCCCGGTGCCCTTTTACCCTGGCTCTAGGTTGCAGTAGCTGTCTACAACAAAAGTGAGCTTAACACTGCAAATTACATCTTTGGTTTGGAGGTAGTTAGAGGCACATTAGTTGCCATATGTAGAAAAGAGACTGAGGAGGTAAAGTAGTGTATACCAATTCATTGTACAGAGGACTCCAAACCAGCCTAAGGAGGAAAAGCTCCAGGGCTCTTTTCAGTTCTCTCACTGCAGGCATCTAAAGCCCTCTGGGATGCCTTATGGTATTCTGCCTGGCTTCCAGCTGCTGCTTCAGGGTGTCCTATAGGTCCTGCTACATGTCTGCCAGTCCTTTTTGAATGTTTCAGGCACTCCTGGGACATTTCAAATGTTCCTGAACGCTTATGCTCAGGGGGAGTGAATTAAGTGTTCAATATCTATCACCACATGGGCTCACTCAGAAGAATGATTTTTATTATCTGTATGCTCCTCTCATCCCCGTTGTTTTACTGTTTGCCAAGGACCTTCACCAAGTTCAGAGCCTGTGTGTTCCAGGTGGTCTGCACACAACTAATGAAAAACAGGCCCTAGCCTAAAAGGATGGGGTGCAGGGAGAAGTGACATGTCTTGCCCAAGATTACACAAGGGATCTCCTGCAGAAAAAAGAAACAAATTCGTGTCTTCTGAATCCAGACAACAGCTACCCAGTCTATACTGTCCTTTTTTAGGGACTTTTGCAATATCTGCATTATCTTGTCTGCAAGAAATCTAACACCTTGCGATCCAGCAGGGCCTCTGAAAGAGGGCTGAGGCTGAGTCTGTAAAATATAAGCTGAATTAAGACAAAATCAGTCCTGGAACGCAATTATCCCTTTTCTGTTCCTTGAAATATCTCCACTCTCCCTTACTTTCCCTACCTTCATTTCATGCCACTTGGAGTAAGATTGATTTTCAAGCAGAAGTAGTGAATTATGGTCACGGTGCTGTAGCCTCTCAGACCTTATATATCACAGAAAGCCCTTTACCAGCGATGTATTGCTAAGAGTATTTTTGCAAAAACTCCAGCTACTCCATGGGGATTTCTTTATACCACCACAATGCAAGAAGCAGTTCAATGTTATGGTGCTTGTGTAGGTGCATATCTCTTCTCCTTGTTTCTGATCTCTCTGTTCAGACTGGAGGATGGATTTCGGGGACCTAATGGGTGTCAGATGAGAGTGGATTCCTTGGCAATGACTCATAATTGCTGCTAAGGAGGAATTTTGAGCAGAAATATCTTTTTCTACTCTGAGAACCATTGAGGAAATGTCCCAAACCTAAATCTCAAATAGCTTTGGAGAGTCCCTCTCAGATGCCCCAATGTATTGTTGTGCTTTGCTTAAGGCAGAACTCCTCCTGATTCACCTCCCAGTGTCACAAGGGCAAAAAGACAATGCATGCATAAGATACTGCCCTGCTAGGCAGATGTGACATTCAGCTCTAGCGCTGTGACTGTCAGGGTTACCTATCTGCTGGCAACAACTTTGCCCTGCATCATCTGGCTTTTGAGTCACAGAAAATCAAGCTCAAGGTAGAGTGGCTCTCTACAAGGGTCTAGGCTTGCTTCACATCAGGACAGGTATTCATATGAACTGGCAGCAGTAGCCAAATACCACAATTGATCCAACCGATCCATTGATAGGATGTATCTTGGTCTATTGTTGACTTTTCCTCTGACTGCTGGAGGTAAGCCTCCTGTAGGACTCCACTGACAGCAATGCTGGCCAGACTGCTGTCTGCTGTCTGATGTCTGCTGAGTTTGGATGGCACAACCTTGCAGGAGCAAGTCTGAGCTCTACCCTTATCAATGCTGAGTCTCTGTGTCTTCTGTTTCCATTTCCCTCTCAAACTATGGGCTTAGGGATTCTTGTGCTGCCTAATGGAAAGTACTCTATGGGCACA
The DNA here is from genome assembly GCA_026546715.1 of Gallinago undulata. Lineage (NCBI taxonomy): Eukaryota > Metazoa > Chordata > Aves > Charadriiformes > Scolopacidae > Gallinago > Gallinago undulata. The sequence goes on from JAOTQQ010000001.1 coordinate 56,300,662, forward strand.
GCAACTAGCCTGACATCTTCACCAGCATATGACTTCCTAGAGAGAACATTTCCAAAGGAGCTTGTCTGTCTGTGCACTATAGTGTTACGACGTTTTGGCTATTTGTTGTAGTACTTCAGTGGGAAGATAACCTACTTTGGATAAAAACTGGTCCTATAATTTTAGTGTTTTGAGTATTTGATTCTCGCTGTAAGCAAAGAAATAAAAAAAAAAAAAGAAAGAAAAGGAAAGAAAAAGGCTGTCTGATGCTGTTGCATATCTGGAGAATGCCCAGCAGGGAGTCACAGAAAGATGCAAATCAGATTCTTTAAAAAAAAAAAAAAAGCAACCAAAACTCAAAAGGAAGATATTAATAATTGCAAACCAACCTCGAAAAACCAAATTGAAAAATCAACCAACTGCAAATCAATTACATACAAATGGATAAAGCAGACAGAAAGATACTGGTCGGCTGGTTCGTTTGTTTTGCTTTACTGTCTCTTGTCGCAGTGGATATGATACGCACATTATCCCCAGATGAATTCATAATGATCAAGGAAGTCATTACATGACATGACAAATGAATTATTAATGACAGAGCACAGCGTAGAAAGCATCCCCTGAGCCAAGTGGTGGGCAAGGGGTTCAGCGCGCTGCATTGCGAGGAGGGAACAGGGGTTTGGTTACTGATCCCTGTCTCTTGCTCCCTGGAGACCATCAGTGAGGATGACCCGACATTTCTTGGTTAGCATCTGCAAGGAAGGCATTCTTGCCACCATTTAGAATAGCCTTTCTGCCTAACTGAAGACTGACATTTTGTGGCTACAACTAGTGTTTGCATCTTGATGATTCAGAAAAATGATTTTGAGTTGTACACTGTCACATAGAGGAAAATATTGGGACAGGAGTTCTGAGCTCATTAGTGGACAGTTAGGCAGATGAGGAAATACAACTCAAGCAAAGACATCTGGTATGTCAACCACAATCTTAAAGAAAAACAAATGTTATGAAATGAGCAGTTGGCTATCTGCTGTGGCCATCTAGGTCCTTCACCAGATGCAAGAGCTAAGTAAGACACTTCCCACCTGCTTTTCCAGACCAAGTCTACCACATCTCCCAATCTGGCAATTGCCATTTAGATTTATGGGGCTTGGAGCTCTGCTTTTACTGATCTCTAGCTGATCTGGCATTCAAGCACTTTTGTGCTGTAGGGCTTTTAGTGGCTCTAGAATTAGCTCAGGAAATGCTCTGAAGAACCACCAGGCAACAAAGACAGATTTATTTTCAAAACATGCAAGGACTTGTAGAATACCAGCAGAGACAAGCCTGGGAGTTTCATTCTGTCCCTGGCACCAGTGTGTCTTCCACCTTGGACAAGACCTTCCTCCTTTCCCTTCCCAAGGGAAGAACTTATGGGTGCTTGTAGAACAGTTCAGGGAGTTGAGCACTTTTTGGTTGTCTTTTTTTTGAAGAAGTTTCTACTGGGACATATCTTCTGCTTTCAGCAGTGGTTGTATGAGGCAAGGAAAACAGAGATACTGTCATCCCACAGTTCTCCTCCTTTATGTTCATTGGACTTCCTAGAGCTGTGTCAGGAAAAAGTTTAGGGTATTTTGTTTAAGTTATATCTCATCTCCTGGTTCTCTAAAGATTCCTGAGGTTTAGGTTTCCTGAGTTCTCAATAAGTAAATGAGTGTTTTTCTCTTTCCCCATTAGATTAAAAAAAAAAAAAAAGGTAAAACTAATTGTATCTGTAATGCATGGTTTTCAATAGATAGCAAAGGCAGTGGGTTGATTTTGCTTTACTAGCCACCAAAAAAAAAATGACAATGGGAGATGTTTTTCAAGGGCACTGGGTTTGATCTGGGAAAATGCAGTAGAGGAGGGAAGGGAAGGGGGACCTATGCCCACATGGAGGGGGAAAGGGAAAGGAATAGCAAGGACTGGGGGTAGGGATGCAGACTGTGAACTGCAGAGGGGCAGGGGCTCGAAGTCCTAAATGAAGGGACTCACATGTTTCACTTAAATTGGAGAGAACAGCAGTTCGGTTGCCAGTTAACTCGATACAGACATACTGTCAAAGGAATATTTGTGCTCATGGACAAGCCCTAGTGAAGGCTGCAGCTGCGTTTTTAAACAGGGCTCTGTTTCATTGGCTTGAAGGCTGGACTTGGCATGGAGGGATGGCATAGGCAGAGAGGATTCAGTTCACAGGCAGAGTTGTCTCCCTGTCTGACCTGTGCCCAGCTTAACCTGCCTGCAAGGCTGTGGCCTGGGTTCTGTTCCTGCTGCATGTGACTGTCCTGCACGCCAGAGGGTTAGAGCTCAGCAGGAAGGCTTTGCTTTGTTCAGTTTGCACTGTGCTGGCATTAACGAGCACATAATTTGCATTGAGCATTTTCCTCACTGGCTTCCAAACCAGGAGGCACATGATGTGCATGAGAAATCACAGGTTCTCCAGTGTCCACCTCACTGAGGGCAGCAAAGTCAGCCCTAACAGCAGGTGGGGGAAAGGGCAGCAGTGTTTGAGTGGAGATGTCTCTGATGTGGCTACCACTGGTGTCAGCTCAGAAGGACAGGTCCTGTCAAGAGAGGAGAACAAGGGGTGTGCAGCAACTCCTTTGTCTTTGCACCCCATGAGACCAGGCAATGGGAATGAGGGAGACAACCCCTCAGTAACCTTCACGTCCTCCCACAAATCCAGTCTACTGTATGGTTTCTTTTGGAAGTTGAAGCAGCAGCCTAACTACTGTGATCTTTCCCCTGGCTTTTATGCACTCTGTGGGTGGGCAAGAGATATTACTAAACCCTGGCTAGTGGGCTCCACCATTTAAGTCTTTTCTGGCTGCACTCCCATCTCTACACAGTGACAGGAGAGGCAGGGCTGCAGCAGGACTCATCAGGCAGGTTTGAGGCCCAAATGCTGAGAGCTTTCCTGGGAGCCATGTGGGCATTTACCCTATGAGGGAGATGTCATAGCTCATATCACACACACTATGTATTTTTCCAAGAATGAAGGCTCCAGACACAAGCACTTACAAGATGGGTAGGTCAGGACACTTCAGGACACATGAAACGTCACTTTTTCATTCTGTTCTTAATTCTGCTGCTGCTGTTCCTTGGTGCCACTTTCCAAGGGTCTGCTGTTTCTGGTTCAGTTGTACTGGAAAGGGTTTGAAAAAACACAGCAGGAAGGTGACAAGGACAAAATAGATGAGACCACCTTAGTCTTTGCATGGTAGCTACAGCCCTTTCAATTCAGGGAGGGTAAGAGCTCAGGTTGGGGATAGGTTGGGTCCGCAATGCAAGGAACCACCTTGTTTCATTTTGTTCTGTCTCCTGAGCTCCTGAGAAACCGGCTGCTGCTGCAGCCATGTCTCCTGGTCAGACATGGAGGAGTTAGAAGGATCCAGCAGAGCAGAAACAAGAGTCACACCTTATCAACAGCAGCCAATCCTGCACACCAGCGTAGCAGGAGGAATTCAGAGTCACTGCCAGTTAGTTCAAGAGGGAGTAGCAAGCAGTCATTTTACTGCCTTTCATCTGGAGCTGTTTCAGTATTTGTATTTATTTTTAAAAGAAAAAGAAAAAGGGATAAAAGGGAACAGTTCTTGTCTTCTATTGAATTTGAAGGTAAGGGAATCAGGATGCAAATTAGCAATAACAGATCAAAACAGAAATGATGATAACATCTAGTTAAGGCTGTTAAATTGCTGCTTCAGCTCCGGGGGTAAGAGAGGAGTGTGGCAGTTCAGGAGTCTGAAAAGGAGCTGAGATTTGTATTTAACTTACAACTAAACAACAGCAGAAATAAACACTCAGGAGACAACTGCACCAGTGAAGACATATGCTAAGGGTTTGAGCTCAGGAGCGAACAGGAGGGGCTGAGGGATGCTCCTTTGTCTCCCACAGGTAGAGACAGAAGAGGGAACACAATTTTTTACTGTCCAAACTTTTAACAGCAATGGGAAAAACTCATATATCTAGCCAGGGTATTTCACCCTGCCATGAGCTCCAATTAAAATTCCTGTCCCTCCATCACTCTGTTGTTCACCCAGTGTGGCGTACATTGATCTGGGCTTCAGGTGCTGAAAAATGATCACTCTGCCATCCCCAGCTGCTAGGAGCTGGCTGCTGCCAGTGCCAGGGTTGTCTCATTATTGAACTCTCTTTCTCGGTGCTCAGAGATGGTTAAGTTGCCTAGTGCACCATTATGAAAGCCACAGATCAGGAAAAATTATTGTGCTGAGCTATTTTTCCCTTCTTTAAGACCTATTTTCTCTGTTTCTATCTGTCATTTACTTCAGCTTCTACTGAATTGCCAGTACATTGTCTCCTCCCTGTCAGAATTAATCTGCATTCTTATGGAACTGCCTGTTTCTTTCCATTTCTCATTTATCACTTTTACAGCTGCATGACCAGCGAGAGAAACTTTTCCTATCTAGAGCAGCAGTTTTCAACTGTTCGGCCTATGGAAACCTAGCAGTTCTCCAGTAGAGGTACAAACTGCTTTAGAAATTAAATTAATGTACATTTCCTCCACATCTGTCTTTCAATACCTGTGGAAAAGTCTACAGACAACAGAGATTTTGTTAAACATAATTAGAAAACCACTTCTCTAAAAACACCCAAATCCCCTTTGGGCCTCTATGTTTCACATGTTCCCTTTTTCCTCTCATTTTCTCCCTTTTCTCATCTTCCTCCATCTGGTCTTTTTCTTTTCCCTCTCCCATACCTACTCTTTTCCATACCTACTAATGTCTATCTTGTCCTTTTATCTCCATTGTCAAAATGGTGGAAAAGCTCTTGGAAAGCGCTATTACTTGTGAGTTTCTTCCCCCGTTGCCATGTCAGGAGTGCTCCTGCTGCTCTGAATATGTATTTTCCATGCTGCAGGGAGAGATTAGTAACTTATGCAACACCGGTTGGACTTGATGATCTTAAAGGTCTTTTCAAGCCTAACCTAAGTGATTCTATGATTCTGTGATCCTACGCTGAGTTCTTGTTTCAGCCCAGGTCACACTAAGCACTACTGCTATTGGAAGGGCAGTAACTGGCACCATCTGGTCCTCTGTGCAGAAATGGGACAAGCAAAATGGTTTATCTTTGGAATGGATTTTTAATACAGATATTATTTTTCCTGGACACATTGCCAACCACTTGTGGGATTTCATTGAGCTCAGAAGTGAGACACAGAAGAAGAAGAAAGATTTTAAAGGAAAATCTGATTACTCCTGATGTTTCTTCCGAAAGACCCCCGTAAATTAGTATTGCACCGTGTTCAGTTTATCGGCCTGAGTAAATGTGGATCTGCATTGAGGTCCTCAGAGCTTTCAAACTAGGAACTTCACAGTAGGAAAGGCTAATCTAGATGCAATGTTTCCAGTCCAAAACATTCAGAAACATCATGTCAGCCTTCCTAAACCATGAGGTGAACCTTAAAAAAAACTCCACATCTAAAAACATAATAATTTTCTGGTTTCTGTTCCTTTGAATCACAAACAGGAAGTAGGAAGAGAGCCCAGACATCTGTCCAACAGAACCCAGTGTGAATGGGAGATGCTCAGCAAATCTGCAAGTGAATTTCTTCCCAATGAAGAATGACTGGTAAGGGGATTTGCAAACCAAGTCTCCACCACTGTACTCAGCTCATACCCCGTATCTCAGCTAATAGTTGTATGCAGGTAGATCTGCAGAGGTATGTATATGTGTATCCAAGATTATATCAGGTCAAACCCAGAGCCTCGTTAATACAGTCTTGTAGTTTCCAAACTGGAGCTAGTGTCTGGGCATGGCCAGCTCAGCCTCTCCACATCTGTGTCCATGCATGATACCTGCTCCTTTCAGCCATCCCACATGGAATATTATCGACTCTTCCTTTCCTACCAGTAACGGAGGTGTTACCATGTGCGTCAGTCCTGCTTTCTCTCCCCTTTGTATATTTTCTGTTCATCTGTGCCTTTTTATCATTAGGTAGAGCCTGGCATCGGAAGTGATTTTGTTGTTTCAGGGGAGCTCCCCACAGATCCAGAGATCCACAGCAAAGGGAATTTTCATAAGGCTGCAGCATTTGGCCCATGACTTGTCAAAGACTTACCGGTATGTATTTAACTTCAGGCACTCTGAAGGCACTCTTTAGGCAGCACTGAAGTCAGCTGAACCGTTCACAGAGCACAAAGTGCAGTGCGTGCTGAATACATTTCATGATTGGAGCCTGAGGCTATAGACACCACAGGGCAGGACTTTTCCCCTTGCAGTTATTTCTATCAGAATGATATCCCACTCAGACTATATGTTTCCCCTGTCCCCAAAGCGCTTTATGAAGAAAATCAGTATCAGGCATATTGTGCAACTGAAGAAGCTGAGGGGAAGGAAGACTATGGGTTACTAATGAATTCTCTTATAAATTTGCCATTTAAGCCCCACCCCTGCCAAGTGTTTTGAAATTTGGAGGCACAAGGTGCTTTAAAAAGTTGTCATATTTCCAGTCTCCCTTGTTAATGTGATAGATGTGCTACAGCAAAACATGGTCTTTCAGGACATGAGATGACGTTTTATTCCATAAGTGATCCAGCTCGAGAAGCAGGCCAGTGGGATGCTGGTCCTTTGCTCTCACCAACATTACATATCATGTCATTGCAAAATGGCCTCTGTCACTGCCAAAACTTGGAATTCCTGTGGTAATTTAAAAAAAAAGATAAATAATTATTACACTATATGTCATAGTCTGTCCATGTCTATCTGTCCACATAGGAGACGAATGTTGCTTATCTGGTTTGGATTTGTTTTTTTCTTGTTCGTGGGTGGGTTCTTTTAACTGAACAGCCTTACAGCTGCATCGAGCAAAAGGCAATTGAATTTTCTTCTATGTGTTTAGAACTGCTTTACAAATTGATAACCCCTTTTCCCCCTACCCCCCAAAAAAACTGAATTAAATTAAAAATAAGTGCAGGAGGCAGAGGTCCTCCATAAAGAAATAGGAGTAGAGCCTGCCTTATACCTTTGCAAGTCTGAGCAGATGGTATTATCTGAACATACAAATCAAAATCATTATGCACTTTATAAAAAGGTGCATCTAGTCTATGAATAAATTTAGCATAAAACTCACTGTTCTATTGAGACTTCAGGAATTAGTAAAAATTCACTTGCTGACTCCAAACAAATAGTTCTCACAGGTTTGTAAAGTAGAGACCAAGTTCTCTTGGAGAAGTACTTGGTGAAGAAAAACCAAACACAACTCCTCTGTCCTGCTGCTTGGAGTAATAATATTCCTACCACACTCAAAAGCATTTTAGGGATAAATTGGGGTGAGAGTGAGACTCCAAGTATGATTTCATACACCTTCAAGAAAAATGTTTGTTGCATTGTCATGAAGTTGGTATTGGCAAGTTCAAGTAACCTAAAGTTTCAGGAAGCCCCAAAATCAAGGAATGCATTAAAAATGCTCTGAGATTTTTAAAGGGAAAACTGATTTCATATTTTCATTTCTGGATTTTACTGTGTGGTTCTTGAGCTCTTCGAGTTTCTTTTTCAGGGTTTATCTCAGCATATGTGACAGCTTTTTTGTGTGATAGCTGGGTTTCACACATAGCCCAACAGGAGTTAGGAGTTAGGAGCTAGGGTCTGATGAAAAACAGCAGGTTTTCCCAAAAGTTGACTCTGCTCTGTCATTTGACAAGCTTTGCCAGCAGATTGAGGGAGGTGATACTTCCCCTCTACACAGCACTGGTCAGGCCACACCTTGAGCTGTTCTGTTTGAGCTGTCCATTACAAGAGAGATACAGACATAATGGAGAGAGTCCTGTAAAGGGTCACAAAGCATATTAAGGAACAGGAACATCTCCCAGGTTTCCCAGGGAGGTTGTGGAGTCTCCATTTTTCTCCATTTTTAGAGATATTCAAAAGCTGTCTGGACACAGTCCTGGACAGCCTGCTCTAGGTGGTCCTGCTTGAGCAGGGAGATTGGACCAGATGACCTCCAGAAGACCCTTCCAACCTCACCCAGTTTGTGATTCTGTGATTCCCCTCTATTTTGCAAGATGTGTACAGTGGTATCTGTGCAACACCCAGGGCCTGCTTCTTCAGGCATTTTTTTTTCAGATGAGGCTCATGTTCATAGAGGCTAAAAATATATAATTGTCCTCTGATGCATGCTAGAGAATGCATTGATATGTTTAAAAATACTAACATATGGATACACTCATGTCAGGGCAGACTCTTTGTACAGGGCCATCCTCAATCTGCAAAAACAATATTTTTCTTGATAATTTTTAAAATTCTCACTTCTCTGCCCCTTTTACATAAAAAGCATATACACACTGATTATTCCAAGTCATTCTCAATTCCACCAGCACTGACAGCCCCAATTTCTTAATCAAGATATTAAGTTCCAACCAGTTTGGAAGCAACTACAATCAACTGGAGGAGGGGTGTTGAAACACTGAGGCATTTAAAAAACTAAAAATTGAAAACCTCACAGAATTACTAATAGTGACAAAATGTAACACCACCTAAACAGCCATGCAGTGGAATGTCTATTAGCTACCCCCCAAAAATCAATCAAACAGTTCTCAGGGAGAGAGTGACTTAACAAACAAAACCTTTTCCAGCTCTGGGATGATGTCATTGATGACATATTCAGTCTCATGGTCACACAACAAAAGAAAAGAATGAAATAATAAGGGTCCTGCTTTGCCCTCAGTCTAAGAGAATAACTTGGATTTACTCAAGATTTATGTTAGTGGTGGCAAACTAAATCTTGCTGTCTGAACTAAGATACATTAAATTATCTGTGTCCTGGAAGATAAGACTAATGAGAAATATTCTGTAATCCATGTGTTTTCTGTGTCAATGATCTTATAGAAAACCCACTGCTGTCCTATGGACATACCTCTCATTGCTGTCAGCAGACTGCAGTAGGGTATCATTTTCATGTGGTGTTCGTCTACCTTTTACAACAGAGTAATTCTACCAGAGTCAACAAAGGTACCCAAGTGAATCCACAGATGAGACTTAGGCATGTGAAAACAGGACCTGTTGTAACCTCTGCATTACAGACCTGTCTGTAATCTCTGTCCTACAGACTTTTTCAAGAATTATGACAGGCGTAACAATAACAATATGTTGAGAAGAACTGGTTAGGGAAGATAAATTTTAAAGAAAAAAACTGGAGATAGGTTTAGAAATTAATGCTGAATCACAGACTGTTTGCACACAGATTGTGGGGTCCATGTATGCATCACTGGCCATAGGGAACATGGCTCAGAGGGTTTACTGGCCCTGGAAAAGGAAACTAGAAAACACGTCCCCCTTGCCTGCATTTCTCCTCCTCTCCTACTCCACCTTCTACCTCTAGCTGAAACTATCCTAATGATGGTAGAAACCTCATTGAGAAAAAAAAAGAAAGTAACTGCCCTTCTGTCAGTTCAGTGAGCTGAATCAGCTTGCTGGTGGCTTGGAGGAGAGATGGAGAGGGCACAAGGGAAGAGAATACATAGGGAGAAATAGGACAACCCTTTCAGTGGAAGCCACAGGGTTAGCACAGCCATTTTTGCCTACCACATCTTCATTACAAATCACTTACCCGCAATCCTAGCTGCACTGGTACTAAAGCACCATCACTGCATATTTCTAAGGCAATCATCAGTAACTTGTAGATGGGATTACCTATTCCTACCAATAGACAAACTCATCCTCTCACCCCCACCTTGGTGCTTGCTTGAAAGTATTTACTTCAAGTGCCACACTCAGTGAGCAACAAGCCTATTATTGTAGCTAGTTGGAAATTCCCTGCCCAGTTTAATTTTTTCCTCCTGCAAAAGAACTGCCCATTCATCAAAAATAAAATTCTTCTTTGAGACAGTTTAATTGCAATGAAGTTGCTATGAAACCACTTCATAGTGGTTTCAATAGGCTTCAAAACGTGCCTGGAAACTTTGACTGGTTTCCTACCAGCCCACCTTTCCAGCTGGAGGTCAAGAAGCGTTGTATTTTGGACTCCACTCTGCTTGACAGTTTGCTTGCCTGGTGCACTAATGAGGGATGGAGAGCCCAGACCTTGCCAGATATCAAGCTTCAAAGTTTCCAGGTCCCCAGCTCCTGCCTGTCACAAGGTGTTTAGGCTTTCATTGCTCCTGGTCTTTTAGGCATGCTGGGTTGCAGCTCAGCAGTGGAGCTGACAAGAAACTGGGAACCTGGGAGCCCTGAAACTGGCAGTTTCCAAAATCTGAGGCTCCTTTTTCAGCAGATGCTATGAAAGATTTTTTGTTGCTTCTCCACAGCAGAAGTCAGATTCCAGTGGAAGTGGGATCATTCTTGTTCCTCATCCACTCACTCACCTCAAGAATTTTGAAAACCCCTGACTTCATTTAAAATGAAAACAGCATCCAAACCAGCATCTGAACCCTGCCATATCAATTCTGTGTAGAGCTCTACCTACTGGTATCCTATGTAACTAAAAAATACAAAAACCCCCCCAAACTCTCAGAGCCCTTCTTACGTAGACATCTCCAACATGTGATTGTTTTTATACGTATTACAGCCCCACAATAATAATAATAATCATAATGGTCTGTTTAAAGAAGACATAGAAATTTTTTCAGAAACCATAGCTATTTTCTCAATAACTGACTCATTGTATGTCCTGCTATAGTATTATTTTGCATTCACTTTTGTCATAGCACACTACTATTTATTGCAATTGTGCATCAGGAAAAAAGCCACAAGCTTTTCAGTTACTTATGGGCTTATTTTATTTTATCTTAATTTCTTTTTGTTTGATGTCCCTGTGCTGTTAACACAAATATAGTGTTATTACAGCTTAAGCAAGACTCTCCACAAGTTCAGTTAACAATAGCAGACAGCTCAGATGTGTCTAGAGAGTATTTTACCCTAATTACTGAAAAGCTACCCTTATATGAAAATGAGAGGATCAGAGCTAAAAATGTGCAACTTGAGCACTCCCCAGAGTGTTGTCTTGCTTGAAAGATGTCATGGTATCATCTTTATTATGCAGAAACATTTTTGTTCTGTAATGAAAGCTCCATTTTCAATTCTTTAACATATCCAGAAAAAATACTGGCACCTAGAAAAACGTATTCAAAACAACATAGAAATACAGACCTAGTAAAACAGCTGAAAAAAGAAAGGCTTTGTTATTTCTATTCCATTCTATCCCATCCGAGTAGCCCCTGAGATACCTGGATCTGTGGACAGCTTGAGAATTCTAGTCCAGCCAGTATCACTGCTGGACTGTTGATTCCAGACATCTTCAGAGATGGCTGCCACGAATACCAATCATGTAGTGACAACCCAAGTTATACCTCTGACAGCAAATGCTTCAATATAACAAAAATTGAGACATAATGAAGCATTTGAGAAGACTGAGTTTGAACATAGGGTTGACAGTAGAAGTTTATAATGGAAGTAAATTGCAAATCAGATTCAGCACATCAGAAATGTTAGTACAGTAAGAACGGAGAAGCCCTAAAACGTCCTTCTTCTGGGTGTGGGAATAATTTCACCTTTGTTCTCACTTCCTCTTGTAAAGAAAATTTCCTCTCCTTTTCCACTTTTCACTGTGGACCAAAGTAACAGATTGTTCACTCTTAATTATTATTAATTAAGTGCCTTAATTATTCTTATTCTCATCTCTGTCTAAGCTTTGATATTCACTGCCACACCAAATTTATTATTCAAGAGAAAGCAGTAGGCCTTGTACTACCATAGAATCATAGAATTGTTTAGGTTGGAAAATACCTTTAAGATCATTGAGTCCAACCATAAACCTAACACTAAACCATTTCTTTAAACGCCACATCTACATGTCTTTAAATATGTCCAGGGATGGTGATTCCAGCATTTCCCTGGGCAGCCTGTTCCAATGCTTGATAACCCTTTTAGTGAAGGAATTTTTTCTAATATCCGTCCTAAACCTTCCCTGCTGCAACTTGAGGCCTTTTCTCTTGTCCTATCACCTGTTACTTGGGAGAAGAGACTGATGCCCAGTTCATCACAACGTCCTTTCAGGTAGTTGTAGAGAGCAATAAGGTCTGCTCTCAACCTTCTTTTCTCCAGACTAAACAACTTCAGTTGCCTCAGCTGCTCCTCATAAGACTTGTTCACTAGACCTTTCACCAGCTTCATGGTTCTTCTTTGGACACACTCAATGTCTTTCTCATTGTGAGGGGCCCAAAACTGAACAGAGTACTTGAGGTATGGTTTCACCATTGCCAAGTACAGAGGGACATCACTTCCCTAGTCTTTCTGTCCACACTATTTCTGATACAAGTCAGGATGCCATTGGCCTTCTTGGCCACTTGGGAACACTGCCAGCTCATAATCAGCTGGTTGTCAACCAACACACTGAGGTCCTTTTCCTCCAAGCACCTTTCCAGATACTCTTCCCCAAGCCTGTAGTGTTGCATGGGCTTGCTGTCAGAATATTTTGTGAGGGCCAGCCAAGGCAGCCAGGGACTGCTTTGAGTATCACCGCTTTCTCCTGGATAAAACTGGAACTGCACAAATAACATTTACAAACATAGTATTATTAATTGCAAATTAACTTTCTCCTGAGCACTTTTATCTGTGCACATCCCAAAGGTGAGCTATGAAGGCTCTGAGAAGCATGGCATTAATGACAATTTTTAATTCCTTAGTGGAAAATTTGCTTCATAATCCCTGTAAATGTTAGCTAATGACTATGTGAAACAGCTATAATACCATTCTTATTTTAAAAGAAGACATGATACTTCTTTGTTGTCTGCTATCACGTAAGCTGCACTGCTGTGAGGGGGACACTTTAAGAACAGTGGTCAGGTCCTTAAGGTAAATCTGCTTAGCTTGACCTAAATCCTTAGTCATGAATCATTTGCTCAGACACAAAAGTCTGCAGACAGAAAAGGTTTTTCCACTGCTTTGCCTTGTTAAGCAAAGAACAAGAGACAATAACTATGTCTCTATCTCCAGGTAGGCAAAAGTGAGGTCTTGTTGTCACCAAAGATTGGAGATGCTTGGTTCACATCATGGTACCTTAGGGTGCCCATTCCAGCTTCTCACTGTGGTCCTCTGAGGACTGTCTAATCTGTTACACCAACACTGCCACTTCCCTCTGTGGAGACTTGCTCACAGGCAAATGATTTACATTGTCACCTTCTTTTCAGCAGCTAGAGTTCATCATCCCTGCCATTTCATCCTCATTAGTATTACCTTTAGTTAACCTTGGAGAGATAAATTTGATAAGGCTTCAGGAAGATGTTATGTCACAGATATGATAAAAAATTGTACAAAGCTTATCGCCTATTAAAAATATTAAGTCTTCCTCATGCTTCTTGCTATGCTCAGCGCATAAAATTTGCCCAAAGTCTGGCCCTCAGACTGAGAGAGAAGATGTTCTCTACTGACACCAGAGTCAATCTGTTTCATCTCATAGCTGTGACGGCTGCCAAGAATGTTTTATTCAGACGAGTATATTTCTCTCCCCTTTGATACCTCTGGGCTGTGTCTTCATAAACTATAGAAGTAAAATGTGTCTTGATCCCCAGAAGAGATTTAAAGAAGAGATTCATTAAGTGTTGCTGGTGGATTATCTTCATTTATCACACAAAGTGAATTTGACTCCATGGCAAGTTATTGCAGCATGGCTGTAGGTGAGGAGAGGTGTGTGAGCCACACATGGCTCTTCTTGTGAGCATCCCTCTGCTCTCCAGGTGCAGTAAGGACTTGGACATTGCCAGAGCTGTCTCATTTTCTCTCCTAAAAACCAAGGATGCCAGGTTAGCACGTAGCTTTCCTCTCTCTGGTTCCTCTGACAGGAGGAGATGTCATGGGTCTCTTGGTCTCTCTACTTCTGTTCATGGGTCTCTTGGATTTTCAGCACTGAATCTGGTTCTTTTGAAGCTTAAGCCTTTACTTTATTGGTAAAGCATGTATTTCCAATGAAAATCACACTTAGTGTCTTGTTAGAATAATGAATGGGGTAAACGGTGGGAGATAAGTCATGCAAAATGGGTTGTTGAGTCAGTTTGAGGAAACCAAGGAAACACCAAGCTTCTCAGACTAATACATCTTCAATTTTTTTCTGTTATTATCTTTAAATGCATATTAGGAAATAATTTTTATCTCTCCTAAAGAGGCTGTCCTTTGAAAATCTGTGCCTCTGTGTATATTCCAGGAAATGGGTAACTTATAATTCATAAGATCTTTGTATCCTGTAAATACTAATTGTGTGTCACATAATGAGGTCCTGACTGGGTATTTACATAAAGCCCAGTTCTGCCTTTTGGCACTTCTACATAGTAGTTTACATTAACGGTAATGTAAGCCTTTCACATCCATTCAAGACCTTAATATAGCTCTAGGTAGTATCACATAATTTCATGGTAAATTATTTCTGTCTTTTAAGGCACAGAGCAAATTGCAGGTAAATTATTAATAATAATACTTAGATCTTATCTTCAAAGCACTTTACTAATGTTAATTAATTCCTGCACTCCTCTGAGGTAGGTAGCTGCATTATTACTTACATTCTTTACAAAAGGGGAAATTAAGACAGAGGCACGATGAGATTTGCTTGCAGCTGCTACTGGCTATGGGATGCAGACTACCAGGTGGAGGCAGACAAGCATCCAGGACCAGCTAAAATGCTTTGCCTCCAGCTATTTGCTGTCTTCTCCTGCTGCAAGTCACTGCTTCTGCTCTAGACTGAATGACAGGGTGCAATGTGAGACCCTGCTCCAGCCCCTTCTTTTTCAATTCTTGCACCTTTCGTTACAGAGAAGTGTGTTTGGGAAAGGAATAAGGGGATTAACCTAAGTTTGTTGAACCTGGCTCTGAGGATGGTTATCTCCACCAGCATAAAGAAGACAGCTGGGGCAGCACAGTTTTAAACCATTACAGCCAGCTTTATTGGAGGTCACTTGCTTGCGGGTTCAATTTCAAATACGGAATTAGAATTCCAGCCAAAAGAGAAAAAAAAAATTGGACTTTCAATTTCAATTGATTTTGGATTATTTTATTCTTCCAATATTTCTTACCTGGCTTTCCAAAATAATTCTGAGCTTTATGTAGGTTTTGAAAATTATTTTATATTATTATTAACACCATATAAAATTTATTCCTAATACTACTGGTATATCAGCAACTGGCCATTGAAATATCCTGATATTTGTCTGTTTTAAATTATTAACGGCAATTACACTGAGCTAATTAGAGTATTTTACCTATTTTTGTGAATCAGATTGAATCCTAGTTTCATTGATATCCAAAAGATTGCTTTATTGTACTAAAATCAAAATGAGAACATTTCAAAAATCATGTCATGAAAGAATGTGTGCACAAAACAGAAAAAGAAAAATGCATAGAAAAGCAGTACAGATAGAATTTTCAAATTTCAAGCTGAAATTTAGAAATGGGATCCTAAATCTCTTTTTATTTTAAAAGTATTTTCTCTTGTGGGAATTCCATGGAGCTCGATAGGATTTTGCAAAAACTAAAAATGAGCTTAATGTAAATAAATTTTTCCCAGTGAAAACTGCCTGAGAAATGTTATCTAATCAGCCTGACTACAGATATCTGCTAGGATTCTGCTCACACCTCTACAGCAAGCTTTGTTCTCCTTTGAAATTACATGGCCCTGTATCACCTCCTCCCATAATGAAGCCTCTATTAGACAGCCTCAGGAAAGGAAATCTACACAGCAGTGTTTTTGGAGAATTATAATATGCCACAATGCAGAGTTAATCTACTGGTGGGACAGGATTTATCCTCACAAAATTCACCTATCAGCAGGCACAGAAACAGAGCTGCTGCATTCTGCAGTCGGGAGTGCTGCTGCATCCTATGCCTACTGTGGTCCTGTCTACCTATATCCAAACCATGGACTGGAGATGCCTAGTTCTGTCCTTCGTCAATGAAAGTAGCCTTGGACAACTTTGGTGGCCCAGTTAAGTGCCTAAAGTTGAGGCAGCTTTGCTGTAGTAGCTGTGCAACTGAAGTTGTTCAACTCCTGGCTGTTGTGGCTGTGGGAGGAATCTGGAAAGTCTTCACTGAACTGCCAATGGATGTGACCCATCTGTTTAAAGGGCTCAGAAAAGTGTTCCAACAAGTCTAATTGCTGATAGACATCTGTTAATTAGTTATGTTTCTGAGGGTCAGCAAATGCAGCCAAAATAAATGGAGAGGTTCCCACTGGAACACCAATAATTAAGGATCTACAGAGTAGTTTGATTTCAAATATTATTGCTTTGCTGAGTGTGATCTGCTAGTTGTTCCATTTTCTAAATAGGGAAAGCACCAAGCACTTGTCTAAACCCACCTTCTCTAGGTTAGGCTTCAGCCCATGCCCAAAAATGGAACCTACCTATTTGGAAAGAGGCACAACAAGCAAAGTCAACCTGGTAACAGTTAACGAGACATCCCTCAGTTCCAGTGTCTGTGGTGCAGACAGCATCCCAGGGCTGGAGACTGGTCACTTTCAGCAGAGAAAATCCAGGTATCTGGGGTCAGGCAAAGCCACCCCCTTTTCCATCTACCTGCACCCCAAAAATGGCCTAGTAGGAAAACAGACAGAGCTTCATCTGATCCCTTAGCAGTTGTTCCAGCCCCTGTTTCACTGGAGTCCTGGCTGCAAGCAATGAACAGAATACAACCCTGCTGTTATTCTAAGCATTTTTTTCTCTCTTTTTTTTTTTTTTTTTTTTACTTTTTCAGTTTTTATGCACCAGAAGACCTTCCCATACTTTTTATTCCCTCATTTTAAGGGAAGAGCGTATGGCTGTGTGCCTGCATATACACTCAGTGCCTATAACTACCACTGGGAAAGATCCAGGAAGAAAAAAAAAACCCTACAAAGTTTTAGTTTCCTCACACTCTCAAGCACTCTTTAAAGCGTATTTTTATATGAGAGGATTTAAGACTGTTTAAAGCCATCAACTACAGACTGTCAAACAAGGGTAGTGAAATTTCAGTTTCCCTGTGTGCCCTGCTTGGCCAGGTAAGTTGTTGCAGCAGTGGGAAGGCAGCCACCTACACAAGGCACTTTATGTCCATGTCTAGACAGGTGATTCAGATGCCAAATATACATAGTTTTGGTGTCTCCATCTTTCGCCAGTTCTAAAGTTTAGTTTCACTACATACTTTTTGCTGGTCTCTACAGCCAATCATATCATCTTCACTCCCTCCCCTTTCCAACCGTTTTTAAGATAGAGAATATGTGTTTACTTGGTGCTTGCACAAATGGGATGATTAAATGCTGCTTCTAATATTGAAACTGGATTGTTTCTGGGCTCTGGGCTTCTCATAATAACACCAGCTGAAATGAAAATCAAGCTTGTTAATGTGTAGTTCTGAATTTATTTTTGTTTGCCCAATAGCTTTAAGACTGTGTACAAAATCCATACCAAAACATATTTACTTCTCTGTGGGTATCAAGCCTTTGAGGAGTGTGACAGATCCCAGCCAGACATCCCAAAAACCTAACTAGCTGTCCACGTACATACTTTAAGATTTTTACAGGGAGGAATAAAGACAGACACACATCCATCTATACTGAAGCTGAGGCTTTGTAAAAAGCTTTATGAATCTGTGTAGCTATCCCTCAGAGTCACTTCAAATTTAGTAGTACCTGAGATATTAAAAGCCAGATTGGTACTTTGAGTCTCCAACAAGCAAGCAAAAGACGACAAATTCCTGAGATGTGAATCCGTATAATCTCCATTTGATGCCCAGCATGTGGGCTGTTCTTGCATAGCATCGCAAAGAGAAATAGCAGACACCTGAGAGAGAGAGAAAGTAGAGGCACATGGTACAAGGAAAGGAAAACATCATCCTAAGATATATTTCAGCCTTATGTTTTGGGTGTCCATATACATATGGGAGTAAATCTTCCTGGAAAAGGCCCTGTTCTTGACCGGTCCGTTCTGTGTAGCAGCTGCCAATAAGAGCTGTGCAGTGTTGGCTATCTTGCATTGCAAGCCATGGTCAGAAATCCAATTTATCTCCCATTCCCAATCTCACTCCAGGCTTGAGTGTCTCTTGCACAGGCAGACTAAACCTCTGAGGTCAGTCCTGCTTCAGCAAATGAGGGTATGTATGGGGAAGGAGAGTGAAGAGAGGGCATCTAGGTCAGGGTCCTGCCACACTCAGGATGCTCTGAACTACTTCCCAGCAGCTTAGATCAGCTTGGGCAAAATAACAGGTGTGGAGCCAAAGCTTATGCCTCAAGCCTAGGATGAAAACATAGTGTCAGTGTAACTATTCAGAGCTGCTGAGCATCTGGTTTGCTTGGGAAATGCCAAAGGCACTGCACTGCATAGTGCATAAAATCTCTGAGTGCAAGTACTGGAGACATTTCAGGGGTGTTAGCTGTGCTCATGCTGAAAAAGCAGGGAAAATTAAGTCAAGTAGAGCTCCTGCTGGAATGAGCGTCAAAGCCAGTATAGACACCTCTGAACTACACTATGCTGTGCTACATGCTGGTTTCGATGTTTTGTTGCCTTGTTGAAGATGCAGCATCATGCTAGCAGCCCACCAGTTCCTCAGCAGAGCAGGGCAGCAAACAATGAGACCCCTGGAGGCATCACAGGAATTGCCTTTTTCCATTGATCCTGTAGTCTACAGGACTTCCAGCACTGACTGTTCCAAAACATTTCTTCAACTGATCAGGACAAAGAAGAACCACTCAGTGTCTATTGGCTTAGCTACATGAAAATAAATATTTCAATATATGTGGTGAGGAATCACTGGTCTTTTCCACACAAGCTGGAATCCAGTATTTTTATGAGGGGTAGTCAATAGAGGCAAAAGGGAGGTAGATTATTCCCATTAGCCCCATTTTAAGGCAGGTAAATGAGACAAAGATTAACAACATGACTTGGCCCAGGTCACCCTGCAGGTCAGTGACAGAGCTGAAAGCAAAGCTCTGATCTCCTGAGTCTCAGTTGGATCTGTCAAACCACAGCATCACCAATGCACAAAGTAAAGTATTTATCTTGTTTAGACGAGGACGACAGGCTCAAGTCTAATGGCCAAATACTCTGTCTTAACAGGAAAAAATAAGTTGCTTCGAAGGCTGGAAGAAGAGACCCAAACTATAGTAAAAAATAGTTAACATTCCCAAAAAGCTTGTCTTTCTCAGAGTAACTGTTTCTCTCCACTCATTCACATGCCTCATCAAGACTATAGCTTTCCTTCCCTCTTTCTTCCTTTACACTTCCATTTATATAAATATTCATTTCACTGTCTTATGTAAGAACTTACTTTTTATCTCAAGAAAGGTCCTATTTTCAATCATATCTGGGTCCTTTCACCACCATAAAACCATGCTGATCAGAGAGACATTAATAAAGCCACCTTCCTTTCGTTTACTTGCTTTTCTCTTCTGGCTCGACAGGGTACATTGAGCTACATGATAAACATTTACAAACGACATTAGAAAAGTAATGAGGACTATAATAGAGTTTCACTTTTTGTCTTTCACTCACATTTAAGACTGCAGCAAATATAATCCAGGCTGCAGGAGTTAGAAACCAGAGTACTTTGGTGGATTGGCTCCCCAGCTCACCTTTACTTGGTCTCTACCTAAGGTCAGCCCCATACTGTACCTCCAGTGCTACAGAATCTCTCACCTTCATTTCCAAAGACACATAGAGGTGAGAGAGACCCTGTAGGCAATGAGTAAAGAGAGGGGAGACATCCAGTTCCCACCTCTGGTCCATACCAACTTTATCCTTCTCTTTAGTTCGCCACCTGCTCTTCAACAACACTTCTCAAGTCTTTGAATTGCCCTCAGTTCTCGGGTTTTGTTTCACACCAGCCTCTGATGTAAAAAGGACAGTGACATTTACACCTGATATCAACACCTGTGTTGTAAACACTAGAGAGGACAAGCAATGACAAAAGGGAATGGTGGTAGGGCTGACAATAGTTTCTGAACAGCAGCTGGCAAGGAGTCAGTGATAGTTCTCCCAGTACTCATCACCCATCATCACCTCCTTCTTCAGCTCCTGGTGGGTGTGAAGGGTCAGGAAATGAAGGGAGGCAGGGGAGCACAGCCAGGGCAAACTGTAAAAGAAGTTTCCATAGCTTCACAATAGATTTAGCTCTGAGATGATAATGACTATGTCTAGCAGTTTATAAAGCTGGAAAAGGGAATTGAGACATCTCCAAGTGTGTCCCTAAGCTTTGGGAAAGAAGCTTCATTCACAGTGGTTTTGTTTGTTTTCTTTTCTTATTGCTTTGGGATTAGGAGCTTCAGTATTTGCCAAGGAAGAATGAGAAGAGTAGTCAAACAATAACAACATGATTAGACCTGACTTGAAGAAACTCAAGTGATGATGGTAGGCCAGGGAATCATCTGCGATGTTGGAAAAGTATTTGAGACAAGAAATCAGGGAAATAGTAGTGCCAAGCAAAACTTAAAAGGGAGAGCGGGTTACAGGTGCAATCGGTACTGTGGGGAGGAGAGCACTTAAAAGTGCTGATAGACTCAATGCTGAAGTGGGAAAGGGTCCTGTAGGGGGACCAGGTCTCGTGCTGTTCATACAGAATTTTTGCTGCCCCCCAGGCAGACTAGCATTTGTTCTCTGTTTCAAAAACTGCCTCTCAGTGGTGAGGTATTACACTCATTTTTAGAGACCATATCCTTCACTCAATAGTAGAGTCAGAAACTCTATCCTGACCATGAAAGAACTGTATAATATACTGATAGCAAAAAAAAAAGTCTTCCAAAGACCTTAAAAGTAGGAAATATCTGAGAAGAGATGGAAGATTACACGTAAAGCTCATGGTCTCTTTATCATTAGTGTGCCCTAGCAGAAACTGTGAAGAAATTGCACCTGTATTGAAGACTAGAGAAATTATATTACGATATTTTTTTTAATTATGAGGAAATGATGAGGAAAATAGTAGAAACCCTACCATTTGGAACTATTTGAATAAAGTATTAGTTAATGAACCAAGAACAATCCCACATTAGGAAGATGTACTTGGTAATTATTTAGTCTCTTATAGCAGTCTTTTACAAACTGCTTGAAGAGACCCGTTTGTTCTTTAACCTCTTGGCTCCACAGAATCACCTCCACCTCTCTTAAACTGTGGTATTATTATTGACTTCAGTGAAACTAGGGCAATTTTTACCATCAGGATTGGCCTATGACTACTTTTGAAAAAGGACTTCTTGTCTTAAAGCAAAAAAAAATCCAACTCAGGATTAGTTTCCAAAAGAATTTTTTATTGTATGTATCTATTAGATTCATGTGCTGCTCTCACCTTGACAAAGAGCAAAGATGACAAACAAGTCTGCATATGCACACTTATGTCAGTGTTACAACTTAAAGGGCAAAATCAAAAGACACTCCTAGACCCATGTCTGTGACAGCTGCACAGTAAGAGGCTGCTCTCAGTCATATTTGCAGCTGTAGGTGATAAAATGATGAGTGAAGTATGTCCGTTAACTTGGCAAGTGTCTTGATCTTTACTTTAATTACAGCCCATTGGCTATTCTCCACCTGTCCACATAATTTCTTCTAAACCCCAGTGGAATGTGGGGTGATGGTCAGCACTGAAACAGGGATGTGAAGACTTCAGACACAGATCAAAAGGAAGAAGGGCTCTGCAGGACACACTTTCTGTGACACCAGAGGTAAGTGTGAGGAGAGTGCTCAGCTGCTCCCAGGACTGTAGTTCCCTGTGTTTACCCTTCAGAACCATTAAAGCCCATCAGGCCGTTGAATAGCATTATGTTTACATGATTTAGGAATACCACCTTCTTGACACAAATATCAATGAGAAACTGTAATGAGGAGAGGCTAAAGGCATTCTTAGAGTCTTAAAGGTCTATTTTAATTCCTGAAGAAATATTTCCTATGAAGGAAAACTCTTCAGGCATTGCACTGACATCTGTTATAGTAACTCCCCCAGATTTCCCAGGTTTCTGTAGCGAACTTGTGTTCCTGAAAAGCCTTGCTGGGAAAAGACAAACTGCAAACAGTGCAAACTGACCCCTGACAGCCCCAGAGAGAACATAGGAAGCTACACCATCAGTAAGTAGTAACATGTACTTTGAGTTCGTACATACCAATCCAGCTAGCATTACCCTCTCCTCCAAAAAGCAAAAGGAGGGGCAAATAAATGAGAGGAAGAAGAAATAGCTCTCCTTATTGAAAAAAAAAAAAATCGTGAAGGTTTCAAAACCTCCTTAGACCCACAAAAGAACTTCTTTGAAATTTAAAAGGAGAGGTGTCCAGGGTGGCACCTGCTCTTTACATGTTGTACCTGCACATCCCATTAATGCAGATAGTGGAAATTGAGTGTACAATATTTTGTCACAAAACAGATCAAGCAGCAGGCTTGAAATTCTTTGAGCCAGCCATACAAGTGAAAAATTGCAGCTGGAAATAGAGTATTTCCATAACCACATCACTTCTTGTGAAGAATGGGTGGCTCTTTGTCCAGCACTTAGAAGACCAAATGTGAAACGTACCACAGCAATCCCTGCCATTGTGGAACTGAACTCTGTTGGGATTTTACATGGAAATCACACCCAGCAAAGGGAATCTGCACACAGCATCAAACATGTCAGAAAAATATGAAATTACAAAGGTAATTCAGAATACTGTCTGCTCAGGGTTCTGTCTTCTCCCATTCACACCCTTCCTTCATGTGTTATCTCCTCCAAATCATGAATCTCCCAAAGAAAAACCTATTATAGCTATCTACACAATTTATTCCACTGATTTGGAGGTTCTTAAATACATGAGAAAATATTTTTACTGCATTTACTTTAATGGAGAGGCCAGATGTTGCATGGACTCCAGGGATTTTATTTCCCACTTGTCCTCTGATGGGCAAAGGAATAAGAAAAGATATAGGAGATTTTACTCTGTAAAATAGGAGATTATCCTCTGTAGATAAATAATTCTTGAGGGCTATTAAGACTGCACCTCACACTGGAAGCAAATTCACAAGTTCCTACAGTTTGCTTTTTTTATATCTATTTCATAGTTGCTTTTAGAGATTGTAAGACTATAGAGATGAAGTAACTGAAACTGTATTCTCAAAAGGGGGAGCATATTCAGTCAAGACAACATCCCATCTTACCTTTCCCCAACCTCTTCAGCTCTGAATACACTCCCAGCACCTCTGAGAGAGCAATACCCTCAGGCACATTGTAATTTGCCTGCATCACAGAATCACAGAATCACAGAATCACAGAATCACGGTGGTTGGAAGGGACCTCAGAGATCATCAAGTCCAACC